>JBBHKE010002632.1:272955-354281 GCA_037447655.1 Zygnema cylindricum | reverse complement strand
CGGGCTTTTTGGGGGGTTTTTGTTTTATGCAATCAACATGAGGGCTGTTGAGGACTTAGAAAAATTAGGAGATAGGACCCTCTCTCCCAGAGAGCTTTTGTACAAAAGGTCAACTTTGACCCTTCATAACTTACTGCTCAGGGGAGCAAATTCAGAGATTCTTTTTGCTATCGACTCAGGGGAGTCTTTTCTTCACACGGGTGAAGGTGGTCAGAGTTTTTGTCTGCCAGGGTGGCAGTTATTTTTGCTTAAACACAAAGGGGTCAGGATTACCCTAGAGGCTTCTTAGAAGCTGTCCACTCTGAGGACTTATGGAGGTCTCAGAGTTTCAGCCAAGTTGTCGGGAGTACAACTAACGTATTTTGTTTTTGGGGGGTTTTTCGGGCAATTTTTGAGGTTTTAGGGGTTTTTTGAGGTTTTTTGGGGTTTTGGGTTTTTGGGGTTTTGGGTTTTTTTGGGTTTTTAGTTTTTTGGGTATTTAGGTGCTTTTTGGGGCTTTTGGGGGTTTCTTGGGGTTTTTGAAGTTTTTGGGGTTTTGAGAAGGGAGGGGGAGGAGTGGGAAAAGAGAGAGTTATGGAGGGAGAGAGGGGGAGGGGAGAGAGAGGGAGAGTAAGGGAGGGAGGGGGAGAGAGAGAGAGAAAGAGAGGAAGAAATGAGTGAGTGAAAAGAGGGGAAGAAGGAGAGAGAGAACTGAGGGAGCGGGGGAGCAACAAATGGTAAAGAAAAAGAGGAAGATAGAAGATAGACAGAAAGAGAGAGAGAAAAGTTTTTTTTTCCCCCAAGGTCATCAAAAATTATAATTTTGAATTCCGATTTTTTTTTCGTAAAACTTTTGTTTCGAGGCAGTTTTAATACAAAAATGTGACAAATGTCACTCAAAGGACAAATGTCACATGCAGGAGAATTGTTATGCAACCCTCGAAATAAGGGCAGCGAAAATTTTTGATTTAAAATAATGATTCCACTTTTTATTTTATTTTTTTTGTTTTGTTTTAAATCTTTTTGGCGTTTTGGATATAAGAGTGTTTTTTTGTGTTTTTTTAGCACATTAGATCATATGGTTTTACACAAAAAATTGTGCTAAATTAAAACCAGAAAAAAAAAGGAATAGGGGAAAGACGTCTACATAATGTGCGACAGGGTAGGAAACAAAATGTAAAAGACTACGAATCTTCCAAATATTGATGACATTCAAAAAAACGGCGACGGTCGAGTTTTTTCATGACATTGTAGATGTTTGGGGTTTTGTGACATAGCAAAGTTATGCTACCTTGTGGCGTCATTAGTACGTAAGCTTTCCGCCATGGCTTCCCGTTTTTTTTTTATCTTTTATCATTCGATATGCTATCAAACTACGACCAAAGATATTCAGGAAAAAAAAACCAAAATCTCTTTCATTTGATACCATTATTTTTCATTTATAAAGAGTGAAAGAGGAGCGGTCAAGTAAGAAATGGTGGAGTGAGGACGACGCGGTAAACTTTTGTAAAGGACCCCTGAATGAAAGTGGAGGTCTAAGACCCTTGCGGTTTTTTTTTCCGTACATGCTTGTCATTTTTCTACGAACATGCAAGTGACGAGCACGTAAAAAAATAGCATGTACTCTCCCCCGTGCAAAAATTTGAAAACGTTTGAGACGTGCAATAGCGTTTTACTATTCGTCCATCGGCTATTACTTTTAATAAAATCACCCCGCGAGTCGCTTTAGTTTTTGGTACTTGATAATCGTTATATCGCTACGATATATCGAGAAGTTGAATATCGCGATATTAAGCCGATATATCAGTCAATATTTCGATATATTTCTACCCCGATATATTGTAGTTGACGTTAGGTCAAAAAATAAGCCCCTCTTCCGTGGCGCGCCCGTAGTGGTGAGGGGTGAGGGGTACCGTACGATTTTTTGTACGATTTGTCGTACAATTTCTATACTATTTTTCGTACCATATCGAGCCCTTTGACCATTCGATATTCGATATATCGAACATCGAATTTATCGCGATAGTTTTTTACCCGATACACAACATTAGTTTTTTGGTTACCCGGCCGTACCCGAATTTGTTTTCTTTTTTTCGGTATCACCCGACCGAATCCGGCCGGCCCCCAAAACTTGGCACCCGAATCCGTTCCTGATATGACGCGGCCGGCCGGGTATGGATCGAGTACAGATTTGGTTACCCGTTTGCGACCTCTGATGGAGAATCAATGAATCATACGTCTCGGCGTCACGACATTGTTATTCAAATCGTGCGATTTTTTCAATTTTTCCAATTTCTACTTACAATTTGTGACTTTTGAAAAAATCGCAAAAAAACGCAGAGTACTTTCTGTCCGGTAAACTGAACGGAAATTTACAAGAAATGTACGAAACTTTACCAAAAAATGTACGAACTTTTACGAAAGGAGACGTTGCAGTGTTGCACTATTTGCGCGCAGCAAGTTTTAATTCTATACGACTGTACATAAAATTTTCTACATGTACGAAATTGTACGGATACAAAATCTTTAACGATTTTAACTATTTTTCTGAATTGTTCAATATGTTACTTACTTATAATTCGCGCGATTGAATCGTGAGTAAAACACGGTTTGAACAACTATGGTTTAAAACATAGTTCAAAAGTAGGTGAAAGTACGCCTATACAATATGCCTATTTTATGCAAAACACACAATATGACCTTAAGACCCATATTGTATTGGTCGCAAAATGAAAAAAAAAAGTAACAGGCTTGAGTTGCACATCGATCGATAGAGAATTAAACGTCATGTCTAAATTTTGAAAAACATTCGGAAAAAATTTTATTTTTCTGTGAGTTTTGAGGTATTTCTTATTTAAACCGTCAGATTTGGACGATCAGACAGTCTTTGATAAAAGTAGCGATCTAAGAAGATCACATGAAAAGCCCATAACACAACTTACAATTGGACTATCGTCAGATTTGGACGATCGGACGGTCCCTGATCAAAGAAGCAATTTAAGAAGATCACATGAAAAGCCCATAACACAACTTACGATAAAGGCGCCTACAATAGAAACGCCTACTTTTAAACTATGGTTTAAAACCATAGTTGTTCATAGCGATTAGTGCGAACGTTTCAATCACAACGAATTATACGTAACGAACGCATTGAACCTTTTGAACAAATCGTAAAAAAACGTTAATGAATTTCACCCGGACAGTTCCGTACAATTAAACAAAAAAAATTTACATATAGCGCAGTTTGTAAGTCTTCCGTTAAATGAGCGTTAAAATATTATTATTATTTGGATAAAAATGACATTCCGTGTAAGCATCGGAAATTCCTTCATCAACTGCTAGCGGAGAACGTAATTTAGGGTTGACTTCCATTAGGAGTCTCAGTAATTGTACGGGAAACTTTACTGGAGGGAGTGCCTTCCATTAAGTCGCGTCAGTAAACCACTTTTTATTTGCGTGGCTCATTCTCGTTGGTAGCACGTAGGTGAATATTAGATGCTTAAAATCTTCAAAAAATCTTAGATTGCAAATTCTGAACGTAATATCTGTACCAGCGGAGGAAGTATCTGTACCAGCGGAGGTAATTAATGCCTCGTACAGAGGGCGTTAAATGTACCTCAAAAATTCAAAATACAACGACAAAAAGGCGGCGTCAAACTTTGACGGTGGGAGCGTGACGGGATAATTTCTGCGGATTTGCAGCCACCCTGGCGGAAGGCACATGGCCCTTGCGACGTGTACGCAGATATGCGCGCGCTCCTTGTGGATTTTTTTGACCTTTTCCACGCGGCCTATTTTTACAAGTTCTGTATTCGAGAACTGTCCTCGCTGTGCACGGTCTTAACAAACTGTAGGGTTGGTGACGTGGCGTCACGGATAAAAAGTATAATTGAATCCGACGGTCCTAATTTACGCCTACAATCCTGGACAATTTTCTGTAATGTTGTTTTCGTTGAAAAAAATAAAGTTTGTACGAACCTGTACAAAACGGTACCGCCGTCAGTAAAAAACCCCACTTTTTCGCTAATGGAAGTCCACCCTTAATCTACGCTAGAACTCTGTCGCACCCAGGTTCAAACGTCCGTAAGGGCACAATTTTATTAAATTCCGTGATTTTGTGGTTTCGTTTTCAATATTTCATGGCGGCTTCTTTCAATTTTTTTTGAAGAAGACGCCCGCACAATTTTGAATTTTCAAACTTACCGCGTGGAAATAGTGTGACGTATCAACGTCTCTTTTCGAAAATGTCCGTACATTTTTGATGAAGAGACGTACAAGTTCCGTGATATTTCTGTTCAGTTCAATAAACAGAAAGTACCAATAACTACGACGTATCTTTTCTTCGTATTCCGTACATTTCCGTAATGTTTTTCAAAGTTTAGACATGACGTTTAATTCTCTATCGATCGATGTGCAACTCAACCCTGTTACTATTATTTTTCATTTTGCGACCAATACAATATGGGTCTTAAGGCCATATTGTATGTTTTGAGTACAATAGGCATATTGTATGGGCCTACTTTCACCTACTTTTGAACTATGATTCGAACAGTGTTAAAGTACGCACAGAAAGATACTAAATGCTTTTTATTTTATTCAAATCTTTGAATTTTGTAGGTCCGTACAGATGAGACGGTCGATTTTGTGCTTTCTCGTGGTATGAACAGTAACCTACGCGGTTCCAATCGAAATAAAGCACGTAAGCGAAACTTGATTTGCAGTCAAAATATAATTGAGAATCTCATGGAGAAGTGATCAAAATATTACTGCCAGTAAACGTTTTTGTACGATTCTTGGCGACGCCTGATGGAGAAGAGCCCTAACGCAATATAATCCTCGAGTACGTCACTAAAAAAAGTTGAAGCGAACGCGACTACTGAAATTACGTGGCATTCTGTCGTGACGCGACAGATCAGATCAAAAGATTGGCCGGCCACGTTCTGACAGTGAAGTTCGAACGAGCTGTTAGCAAATGTGCCACTTAAGCCAAACGAACAAAAATAGACTGTATTGTGTGGACAGCTCTACTGTAGCATCCGTGAATTTGTACAGCCAAAAGCGTCAGAATCTACGATGTGTACGAATCTAATCCCGATTTTTTACTCTCCCGACACGTGTCATTTACAAATAAACGGTTATAAACGGTTTCGGCGCAAACTGGGCGGGGTAAAAAAAACCAAAAAACCACGTTTAGGTGTGATGGCCCGAAAGGTTCGTCTGTTTGCAGCGTCAGTTTTGTCGCTTTGCGTGAGTCAACGATGTCGGTGAATTATATCTCCTTGACCTGGCTCTCCGCGTCGAGACAATGTGTTTTTGACGATTTGATCATGTCGTTAAGGACCCCCTAATGTCAGTGAAATCTCGGTTTCTAGCCAATAGTTACGCGGACCAGACAATGCATATTCTATCTGCTGGAATATACGGCGAGGATTATTTGTGAACATCCGCCGTCATTTTTCTGTCAGATTTCTGACAGCCTTGGCTGTCGTATTGGATAATCACCGTTCATTTCTGTACTACGGCAGATGGCTACAGTGAGGGGCTCGGCGCTTATTCTTACAGCTAACGGACAAACGACGGAGTATCATTGGTCGAAGGATGAATTTGTTTTTTTTTTCCTACTGTCTTATCATGGCGTAATCATTGGTTCCATTCCATCAAAGTACAGTACACCGTCGGTCGCTATTAGAGTAAAGGAATAAATAGCGTAAAAAATAAATTAGTGTTATTAACACTAATCGAGATTTTTTTTATTGAAAAAAAATATATATACTAAATAATCCCTAACTGTAATTTGGGTTGTCCTGAATAATAAATACCCGCCCTTTCGATGTCTACAGTAATATGTGTACCAAAACAAAATCCGACAATTCGTACGCCGTCGCGCTGTTCACAAAGTCGACAGACGAACATATGAGAACGTGATTTTTTTCGACGAGTTTGCATCTCTTTCTTCCAGTGCACATTCACATGTGTGCGCAATAATGTTAAGTGTCTTTTTATGCCTTTGTAATTCAAAAAGTACTATTTCGTACGAAGATTCAGTGTCCGTACGAAACACTATTTCCATCGCAGTGTACTTCCATTATTAACGCTAATTGAAAAAAAACCCTAATTAGTGTAATGGAAAAAATAGAATTATGGATTGTATTTGAGGTTTTTTTTTTTGAAAAAAGGGCACCGAATTAGCGTTATTTACTCTAATAGCGATTGGCGGTGTACAGTGGTAAAAAGCCGATCTTTCTGCGATCAATCCTAGATTTATTGTTGATGACGTGGATTATTGTGGACCACTTAAAATTGTTGATACCGTTCTAAAATAATACAGCTATTTTACGGTCAAGGAAAAAAGACCGGTACCAGATTGTCGCAGTTAACCCTAACAAAGATTCCAACTATCACGCTGTACAGTCCAGTAGTACACTTTTCGTACACCTGTTCAATTCTGCCATGAAAACCTGTCAGGATTATTTTTTTCGGCGCTCCATACTAAATTTAGATCCTGACAGCTTTTGAAAACGTTATGGAAGTCGCTTAAACGATACTACATTCGTACGGAAAAGTCTATTCGGGTGTCATTTTAGGGTTAGATGATCACCAGTACAACCGTACAAGTCAATACCAGTTTGAAATTTTGAATCGACGGCAATCTCGTCCGCAGAAGTCTAATCATTTGCCACGTGTATAGTTTTGTATGGCCGATCGATCATAGACTTATAAAAAAACGTTCAGGATTTGGCGCTATACATTATAAATGACGCGAAGCGTCACTTGCGGCGCACAATCGATTCGATACTAATCGGACGGTCAGAGATGAATATGGGAGCCAAGCGGGATCTACGGTCGCTACGTGTCATTCAAAATAGCCAAACAGGTCACACAGGTACCGTGACAGATGGCATGCATTGGAACAACACGTAATTGTCCTAATAGAAGGTTTGACCTGTGGCTAGGCGCGTTGACTTTCTCAGAGCGTCACTACATTTTGAGCGACAAGATCGAATCACCGACTTTTTTCCTGTAAAAAGCTCATATGTACGGACCAGGAGATCTCTGTGGGATACTTTAATAAAAAGGCGAATCGGCGAAATCGGTTGACAGCCTATTTGCCTTACTGTGTTCTTCTTTTCATCTCTGGCCTCCGTACAATGGTTTCACACGTGCGAATGAGCTTTCTAGAGAAGCCTGCTCATTCTTCCTGACACCAGGTTAAGCAAAAAAATGGTTGGTAGTCAAAATAACAAGAGTGAACTTTTGTTACATATACAAACTTTGTAAACTTTTGTTGTTTTCTGGTAATAATGAATGTTGGGAAACAAATAAGCTCTCAAAAAACAAAAATTGTTGATAAAAAAATAATAATAACAAAGAGACAAAAGAAGAGATTTGATGTATTCCATTGATAAAAAAATAAAAAGAAGACATAAGTTACTTTGAGATTTCAGTTTTTTGATTGACAAAGAAACTTAAGAGTGAACGTATGACACTCTGGAGACCTGCCACGTGGCAGGTGCTACTGATTGGCTTGAGAATTTTGGCGGTTTTGAAAAAGACAAATGCGTGGGAGAATGGGACTGCCACTTGGTATCCGGGATATCCGGGACAAGGAAACCCAGACGGTAAGCATTTAAAAAATAATAAAAGAACGACATAGAGATCTTAACAACTAATGTAAAAGACTTCCAAAAAAATAAAAATGTGATAACTTGAAAAAAATAAATAACTAGCATTCGAAAATTGATTGTTGTTTAGTTGATCATGGTAATTCATGGTTATCCACAACAATATTTGTTATAGCAACAAGTAAATTCTACAAAATAATTGTCAAAATAGTTGTTGAAATAGTTGTCGAAATAATTGTCGAAACGTTTGTCGTTTCTAAGTAAGCAACGTGTGCATGGGTGCCAGGTGGCGCATGCGGGTACAATGATTTGTCGTTTATGCCAAACAAACGAATGGCGACGGGAATCAGTCACACCGTCTTCCAATCGGGGATGGGCTGCGGGACGTGCTTCGAGGTGGGAAGGGAGCGAGAGAGAGAGAGGGGTGGGGAGAGGGAGGGGGAGGAGAAGGGCGAGAGAAGGGAAGGCAGGTGGATGGTGAGGGGAAGGAGAAGGGCAAGGGGGAGAGAGAGGAGAAGGGAAAGAAGGGGAGAGGCGGTGAGGGAGAGAGGGCGAGAGTGAGGGGGAGAGAGAGAGGGAGGGGGAGAGGGAGAGGGAGAGGGAGAGGGAGAGGGAGAGGTGAGAGGGGAGTGTGGGAGAGAGGAAGAGATGTGGATTTATCATAGTTAGAGGTACAGAGGCAATAAGGGAAACAAATGGGGTGGTGGGAGACGAAGGGATAGAAAAGAAGGGGAAGAGACAGAGAGAGTGAAATGAGATTTGTTTTTTTCGGCCGCATCTTCTGATGTTACGATACATTTGGACTTGTGGACTTTCCTACTCTCTTGTTCCCTCCCTCCCTCTCTCTTCGTATTCCCTTGTTCTCTCCCTCTCTCCCTTTTACCCTCTGGCCATCTCTTTCTCTTTTCCTCTCTGGCACCATCCCTCTCCCTCTTCCTCCCTCCCTCCCTATCTTCCTCTTTTCCTCTCTCCCTCTCACACTCACACGCCCTTTTTTTTGGCAGGTGAAGTGTGAGGGTCCCTTGTGTTCCCCCAATCCCATTGTTGTCACAGTCACGGATTTTTGCCCCGGAGGAGGAAACCCCAATTGGTGTGGTGAAGGAAAAGTCCATTTTGATATGACAAAAGAAGCTTTTCTAAAAATGTCGATTCCCGGGCAGGAACAAAATTTCCCCAACTATTTTAATCGTGTTTATTATAGAAGGTGGGAAATTGGCATTTGAAATTAAATTTGGAATTAAAATCGTGATTTATATTATTGAAATTGTAAATGCAGAAATTGACGCTGAATCTGAAATTGAAGCTGAGATTGAAATTGAGATCCAAATTGGAAATGATGCTAAAATCGGAATCGGAATTAAAATCGCAATCGAGATTGAAATTGAAATCTAAATTGAACTGAAATCGTAATTGACATTGAAAGTGAAATTGAAATCGAAGCTGAAAACAAAATTTGAATTGGAAGCAGAAATGGATGTTGAAGTTGAAATCGAACTTGAAGCTAGAATCAAACTTGGAAATTGAAGCTGAACTTGAAGTTAAAATGGAAATTAATGCTGAAATTGGAATTTGATGCTGAAATTGGAAATTGGAAGTGCAATTTAATTTGAAATCGGAAAACGAAGTTGAAATTAAAATTTGAATTTTTTGATCGTGATCGAAACTGAACCTGAAAATGAAATTAAAATTGAAAACTGAAGCTGAAATCGAAGTCGAAATTGGATCTGGAATTGAACTTGAAATTAAATCTGAATCTGAAATTGAAGTTGAAATTGAAAATTTGAGCTGAAATTGAAAATGAATTTTAAGCTGAAATTGAAGATGAAATCGAAATTGAAATTGAATTTCAAGTTGAAATTGGAAACTAAAGTTTAATTTAAATGAAGCTGAAATAAAAATAAAAATAAAAATAAAAATTGAAATTGAAATTGAAATTTAAACTTGAACTTGAAATGGAATTTGAAATTGAGATTTAACTGTGAATTGTAATTGAAGCTGCAATTGGAGATTGAAATTGAAATTGAAATGAAGTTGAAACAGGGTAAAAAATGAACCTGAAGTAGAAAGTGATGGCGAAATCGACAACGGAATTTACACTGGAACTCTCATTGACAACTGAGATCTAATTTGAGATTAAAATTTAAATCAAAGTTGAAACCAAAACTGAATTTCGAATTGAAATTGAGTCTTGAGATGAAAGTTAAATTGAAATACTACATTAAATAAAATATAATTTGCAGTTTTGGAAGTTGGTGGCTAGGTTTGGAAGAAGTTGAGAAAATTTAAGAAAATAATGCTAATAAGGGCATATAATCTTCCATGTAATGTATGTTTAATTAACATTAATGTTCTTTTGCCTTCAGTCCCCTTTCTATTTCTATATTTTATCAATTTCTTTTTCACAGCCAATTTCTTTAACTTCCATTTAATTCCATTATCATTTCTGTTTTTTTTTCTCATTTTGTTGCCTTTTCTGTTTCCATTTTCTGATACCCAATTCACAATTCCCAATTTCCAAAATATTTTCCTTTTTTTAAGAGTTACGTGCAGTTATATTAACAGCAATGTCGCATTTTCTCACAACAGAGGTAGTTCTATTTTGGTGGATAGAAATTATAAAATCTAATCATTTTTGCTCCACTCTTTTTCGTTTTTTTCCGTTTTTTTTGTTGTCTTTAGAGTTTCGTGCAATTATCCGAAGAATAATGTCGGATTTACTTACAACCGAGGGACGAATCCTTGGTGGATTGGCCTTCTGGTTCGAGACGTCGGAGGACCGGGAGCTGTCACAAATGTCAGCATTAAATTTGTAAGTTGTATATTTATCCACAATCGACACCCTCCCTCCCTCTCCCTAAAAAACCCTATCCTTCATGTACCGTCCATACAGTTCTTCCACTCCATACACTCCGTCCATTTCGTAACTTCTTCAAATTCTGCGCATTCCTTACATCTAAAATGCTTTATTTGGAAAAAAAAAATATCCATTATTTATCGGCAAAACCGATAAATGTCAAGTTTTGAACTTCCCAATATCATGATATACCAAAATGGCGAAGTATCCTCTTCGAATTCGATCACTACGTAACACTAATAGAAGAAAGTGTCCATCCAGTAGAAAGAGGGAGAGGGAGACTTTCGCGGGAGAAAGGGAAAGACAACATTGACGAGGGAGTTAGGGAGGTGGAAGTGTGGTTAGAAGATGAATAATGAAAAGGAGATTGAAACTGGGATTTTTCTTTTTCAACAGTTTACACAATGCTTTCATCAATTATTTTTAGAGGTCAACACTCTCTGGTTTCATCTTTCTTCACATTAATTTACATCTTGCAATCAAAATTACTCTAATAAACAATTTCTTGAGTCAAAAGTTTTCCGGAAAGCTAAATCTGGAGAACAATTTTGTACGATTGCATCACTATTAGTATGTAATTGTATCAAATAACCCAATTAGAAACTGTTAGGCTCAGCTGTGGAAATAAGGTGTAGTTTGTTAGGATTATTGGAAGAATCGGTGGATCACCCGAAATCATGTTTTGGTTCGATGTGGAGAATCAGTCGTCCGCAGATTTATTGACGTTTTGGTTCGCGTGGCACAATTCGATTTAGTATGGTTTCGCGATTTGTGTTGGAGTACCTTTGGTCCGTTCAATGTACGGCGGTTCGGTACCAACCGGTACATAGATTATTTATGTATGATGGTTCAGTTTGGTGTCGTCTGTTTTGTATTATCTTGAACGGTGACTATGATATTTAGTACGCTGTACGTGTCTAGTTCTTTTAGTGCGTGTCACTTTGCTTCGGCGCTTGAATGCTTTTTAGGCGCACGTCCGCATGTGGACTTCGGCGCCCTCGTCTGTTTTCAGTTAGTGGAGTTAGTGGTCGTGAGCTGTCAGTGTTAAGGAGGTATATTAGTGAGTGTTTTCATCAGGTTAGTATGCAGTCTGGGGAGATGCATCATGCAGTCTATGTAAGAGATGCATTATGTGACTTAAGGAATGACACAATAAGATGTATAGAGAAAAGATGATTTGAGGGAAGAAAGAAGAGAGGTTGTTATTATGAAAGCTTCGGTTTAATATATTTATATTTGGTCGACATGTTTTATTGTGAGCCGTGAATGTTTTATGTGGAATATGTTTATTTAAGCTTCCGCTGTGATATTGATTTTTGTATGTGAGCATCTATCGGAGCACTTGATCAATTTTTAACATTTATTACTAGAATCAAAATCGGAGGGCGCTTTTAAGTGGCACCACCACAAACTTTCCTGTCTCGACGCCGTTTTCTGACACGTTTTCTGTACGTTTGTACGCTTTAACAAGCAATTTCAGTACCGACTTGCATGATTCGGAAAAATCGCCCAAATTAGAGTCAATGACGCTAATTAAAGCGTACTTATAATAGCTTTATCAAAAAATATAATTATTAATTTTATTTTAGGTTCGAGGGCTCAAAATTTTGGGGTGCAGAGATAATGTTATTTACACCAATAGCGATTTGCGTTGTAGTTTTAACTTTTATGCATTTAAACTTTAATAAACCGTGTATGGAGAATCTTCGCTACAAAACAAACTATAGTTCAAAAGTAGGCGTTTCTATTGTAGGCCTTTTGTAGGCGCCTTCATCGTAAGTTGTATTATGGCCTTTTCATGTGTTCTTCTTAAATAGTTACTTTGATCAGTGACTGTCCGATCGTCCAAATCTGACGATAGTCCTATCGTAAGTTGTGTTATGGGCTTTTCATATGATCTTCTTAGATCGCTAATTTGATCAAAGACCGTCCGATCGTCCAAATCTGATGGTTTAAATAAAAAATACCTCAAAACTCACAGAAAAATAATTTTTTGTCCGAGTGTTTTTCAAAATTTATACATGACGTTTAATTCTCTATCGATCGATGTGCAACTCAACACTGTTACTATTTTTTTTCATTTTGCGACCAATACAATATGGGTCGTAAGGTCATATTGTATGTTTTGCGTACAATAGGCATATTGTATGGGCCTACTTTCACCTACTTTTGAACTATGATACAAATGAACTTTGCGTAATTACAATTATAATGGGAACGGCCTAAGAGCTATCACGCTTTTATTTGAAGTTTTTGACCGATCCCACGGGGGCATCGGTGCCGTACTTATAAATGTTATTTAGTGCGACGTACTGGTTTCGTTCGTTTCAGCGGTACGGTGGTAAATGTTATTTAGTGCGACGTACTGGTTTCGTTCGTTTCAGCGGTACGGTGGTAAATGTTATTTAGTGCGACGTACTGGTTTCGTTCGTTTCAGCGGTACGGTGGTAAATGTTATTTAGTGCGACGGTACGGGTTACTTTCGTTTCAGTGCGCGCCGTTCAGTTTCGGCGCGCACTGTCTGATTAGGCGCACGTTTGCCTACGTTTGGAAACGACTTCATGTCCGTTTTATCTTTTGTAGTGTTGATGGTAATTTTAAGTCGGTGAGACAAGTATTAAAGTGAAGTGAGTTGAACAACTTTGACATATTCAGGAAGGAGAAGATAAAAAACTATGATGAAAAAGAAACTACAATTAAATAAATATCTTTGGTTGGGGAATTCTGTGGTTTACTTGATGAACTGTACGCTTTCGCATATCTTCTGAGATTGTGTGATGTTCTGTATGATTTCTGGCCTTGCTCCTTTTTTATCAGAAAATTGTTTTAAGAATGCCACACTAACGTTTTCGTAGTTTATTTTTTGACTAAAACAGAACGATACAGATGTTTTTCGCCCAATGGTGCATAATTGGGGTGCAAATTGGGCAATCCAATCGACCGGCAATACTTTTCAGGACCCATATACGCTTTTACTTGAGAATCAAAACACAAGTGAGTAAAATGATGCAGGAATATTCAAATTGATAAGAAAAGAGATTTTTCAGAAAAACATTACTTTTTGGCTTTGCATAAGAAAATGAACAAAATACAGAAATGTGTACGATTGCTGCATAAGGTTTTTCACATTCGAGCACAGGCTCAAAACTTTTCCGGTTTAGCCCACAACATTTTTTTTAGTGCAACATGTGCAATCCTAGGTTGTTAAGATTCTTTATAGTTTCACATGGGCCCGCCCTTGTGATTGTCATGAACGTATCTTCAAAAATTTAATTAAGAATGATGTTGTGATAATGGAAATTTAAAACCAACTCTTTCTTTTTGTTGGGATTTGCAATGTTGCATATCTAACGTGTTTTATGGATTATTGATAAGTACTTTTCTTTCGGGTATGTATCAACTCATTGTATCAAACAGAAAAAAATCGTGATATATCTTTTTTGATATTTCGATATCAACGATATAGTCATACGGTCCATAAAGCCCGTACAAGTCATAAATGACATTCATTCGGTATGTTTCGTACATTTCATAAATTCTGCAAACTCCATACACTTCGCACATTTAAAATGCCTTAAATTCTAAAAAAATATCGGTCAATTATTGCTGATTATTGTATCCATATTTAATTTTGAACTTTTCGAAATCACGATATATTAACATGGAGATATATCATTTTTGAATTCGATCAATGTGGAAAACTATATTAAGTCCATTCCCAACTCGTACTAACAAACACAATGTCGGCCATGACATATTTTTTTACTGCTTGAGAAAAGTGTACAAGTTTTTTCTGAGTTCTCCAAAAAATCTTCGCTTACTAATCAAGGATGCCACACTCTTACTTCCAAACTTTTTTGACAAATGATATGTTCTGTTTCTTTGTCAGGTCAAAATTTGCTTTGTCCGAAGACCATTCCCGCCATTTTTAGCAATACGGCAATTTACGATTGTGGAGCCCAATGGAATTCTATGACTCGCTCTCCTCCTCTGAAATCTCCTCCGCCTCCCAAATCACCTCCACCAAGTCCTCCTCCTCCTCCCAAATCACCTCCACCAAATCCTCCTCCTCCCAAATTTAATTTTCCTCCTCCGGAATCTCCTCTCCCTACCGATTCTCCTCCTCCCAAATCCCCTCCTCCTCTTCTCCCCATTTTATCCCGCTGATTTTTCTGATCTTTCCCCCTCGAGGTCTCCTCCACCTCCCAAACTCCTCCTTCTCAATTTTCCTCCCCCTCGGATCCTTTCCCGACTCTTCCTCCCAAATCTCCTCCTTTCCCCTCGCGCGGTTCCTCCACCTTGATTGCGCTGATCCCTTCAAACTCCCCGGATCCCTCCCCCTGCTGGGATCCTGATCCTCCAAACTTTCTCCTCTCCGTTTCTTTCCTTTCACCACCGGTTCCTCCATCCTTTGTTTCTCCTCTCCGTCCGACTTTCCATCTTCCTCGACTGGATCTTTCCCTCCCAAATCTCCTCCTCCACCGCCTTTCCTCCTCGCCCTCTCCTCACTCCCAAATCTCCCACTCCTAATCCATCCTCGCAATCTCCTCCTCCCGATCTCCTCTCCTAATCCCTTAATCTCCTCCTCCTCGCAAATCTCCTCCTCCCAAATATCCTCCTCCCAAATCTCCTCGTTACAGATATCCACCTCCCAAACCTCGTACTTCTTTCAAGTCTCCTCCTCCAAAACCGCATCCTCCCAACAAGTCTCCTCCACCTCCCAAATCTCCTCCTCCCAAATCTCGTCCTCCTTTCAAGTCTCCTCCTCCCAAATCTCCTCACAAGTCGTCCCCTCCTCGTCCTTAATCACCTCCGCCCAAATTTCGTCCTCCTCCAAAGTTAAAATCTCCTTCCTAAATTTCCTCCACTTTAAATAGTTTCGAAGAGGATACTACGCTTTCTCATAAGCCACCCAATATTAGGCTTGGATACTTTATTTTTTTTTGTTTCTGTTAGAGTATGGCAAAATAAAAATAGAAAAGTATAAACACGGAGTTGTAGGATCATGCAGAATAGTTTGATCACAGTAATGATGGTAAAAGAAATTATTTCAAAAGTTATTTTTTCTGCTTACCTTGTTGGGACATAGGAAAAAAGTCTACAAAGGCGGCTGTCTAATGGAAAGCTAATAAAGCAAAAGGATTGTAAGGGTATCAGTTTGAAACCCATGTTGTGTCAATTATTTGTGTGGTAGTGTGTCGGGGAAAAAAGTGGAAAATACCAATTTAAAGCGTGCATGGATACAGGGATGTCGAGTGTGCATGAATCGATATATAGGATATGTGACAATATAGTTTATTGAGGGGAAAAGGTGACACAAAAAATAAAAAAAATGAATAGTGGAGTGTTCCAGGAAAAATTGAATCAAGTATTTTGTCCCAAAAAGGACGTTTCATACTTCATAGATACAGCTTTCTTTAGTTCACATTCTGAGTCAGAAGAATGCAGGATTAAGCTAGGGGACTATGTGTCAGAATCTATCGGTAGAATAAAGTCTGGGATGGTTCGAGAAAGTCTTAAAGTGGCATGTGACGACAGTACTAATAATTTTTTTTATGAATTGAAAGGTACTAAGCTTTTGTTAAATTATGTGTGTAATTTAATGTGGATAAATTTGGTTGTTATCTGTGGCTGTTTTTGATTGCCAATTTCTGATAACTCAGCCTCTAGGTGCTTTTATGGTGTCACTTAGAGAAAATGATCCGGTAATTGGCCCACACAGCAAGCTACCTACATACCAATGCTGTATCTTTTCCAATAGGATTCGCGATGTTAGGAATTAATGTCATTGTTCAGTGTCAGTGTCACTGTCAATTTATAGGATCGATACTCAATCGGAATGTGCACAAAATTGAAAAATTTCTTAATGTGGAAGCGAATTTCAACTCAAATTACACATCAACCATGACTACAAATTATCACAAGAAAGCAACACGATAAAAACTCAAAGAAAATTCATATTCATTCTCGCTTACGCATTGATTCTACATTGATTCCTCACTTATTACTTTTGGCTTATACTACTCTCACTAGCTGGCTTTTTAACTTAGTCGCCAGATTACATATCGAAATCTAATTCTAGAAGCGTTACATGAAATTAAACGCAAATCAGGGGACGATGCCCACTGAAACTACACTTTGAATCGCTATTTGCGTTATTAACGCTAATTCGGCGCCCCCAAATTTTGACCCCAAAACCTTAAATAGAATTAATAACACTAATTGTTTTTTTACGTTAATTAAAGTACTGGTTAATTAGCGTTAATAACTCTAATTTATGGTCATCTTGAATAGAGTGGTGTACGGAACGTGTCAGTGCGTCCAAAATGGTACCTTTTAAGTAATAAAGTACGAAACATGGATTTAAATAACCGGGAACGCACGTAAACTGCGCTTAGAGTAAAAGGCAAAATGAGATTGTACCTATTTTAGTGTAAAGATATTGATCGCGTATTAATTATACGGGAGAAAACCCAAATTAGAGTTATGAATCAATTAGAGTAAAAGGACGCGACGGTGTACAATTTGTCAGATTTTGTACTCGTACCTATTTTAGCGTAAAGATCTTGATCGCAGATTCAGTATAGGCGAACTGTTCCCAAATAAGAGTTATAGATAAATTAGAGTAAAAGTATTTTTTCAGAAACGCGAAAAATCCAAATTAGAGTTAATAACACTAATTATTTTTTTACACTAATTATTTATTAAAGCTAATAACGATTCACGGTGTAATCGAAACGAAACATCTAAATGTACACCGTGAATGGCTATTAGCGTTAATAAGCTAATTCAGGGTCCCCAAATTTTGACCCTCGAACCTAAAAAAGAAATAATAACTCTAAATGTTTTTTTACGTTATTTAGGAATTATCAATCACTGTCCATAAATGTCTAGAATGTCAAGCACCATCAAGCAATGTCAAGAATGTGCATCAATGCCGTGAAAGTATTGCAATTCCAATCAATGTCCATCAATATCAAGAAAATGTTGAGCAATATCCATCAATATCAAGAAAATGCTGAGCAATGTCCATCAATATCAAGAAAATGTTGAGCAATGTTCATCAATATCAAGAAAATGTTGAGCAATGTCCATCAATATCAAGAAAATGTTGAGCAATGTCCATCAATATTGGGAGATGTGTCCATAAATATCTATCAATGTTATCAATGTCAAGCAAATTTTAAGGAAAAAGGACAAACAAAACAGAGCAAAAAGATGAACAGGAAAAGGAGCGTACTAGACAAAATTAGAGGAATCTCGGAAAGGAGGGGAAGTTCCTTTTTTTTATTTCTTAAATTTTTTTAAACAGTCTCAGTTACCAAAGATAATAGACCAAAAAAGGTAATATTTTTTTTTTTTATTTCTTAAATTTTTTTTAAACAGTCTCAGTTACCAAAGATAATAGACCAAAAAAGGTAATAAAGAACGAAATTTACATACAAAGAGGCAGCTTATAAGTACACGTTCCTTCAAAGAAAATTTAAAATATCGCAAAACCAAACACAAAATTCCACAGTTCGAAAGGGTTACGGAGAAAAACACAATCTAAAGAATCTAAAACCAGAGTAAAAGTACGAATAAAAATACTTTGATCGTACTATATTAAAATACTATACTAAAACCCTAAAATCTTCAAAAATACACAGTAAAAATCCCGAAAAAAATCTTCGACATCCACCTTTCCTTCGACTTTTAGAAGATTAAAAGTTTCTAAAAAAGTCCTCCAAAACATCAGAGATACAGCCCTTAAAGAATCAAGAGTAAAAGTAGAATACAGATCTTATCTGTATGTACAAAATTCAACCAAAAACCATTCATTTCAAAACCAAGCAATTCTATTCTCCATCTTAAAAAAGAAGCTACGTCAGTGATATTATGGTACAGAGAGCCTCAGCCCCAGTCCCTCCTTCTCTCCTTCCTCTGCCACTTTCCTCCCTCTCCCTCCTCAGGCTGTCCTTCTCCCTCCCCCTTCTCACTCCAAGGGCTGCCCAATAGCATCAGAGGGGTGGGTGAGGTAGTAGTTAGCGATATTGCCAGTAGCCCCTTTGGGCCAAAATCCTCCGGGAATTGAGGGACTTCCAGTTCCGTACACAATGGAGAGAGTTTGGGCGGGATTTCGGGCGAAGGATAGAGAGTCCCAATTGGCCGAGAGAATGTTTGTTGTCGTATTCATCTCGGCTCCGAGAATTTTCGGAACTACGATGTTTTCGTCGTCGATGGTACCGGAACCGTCAAGGCGATCGCGAAGCTGGTGAGGGAGAGGGAGAGAGAAAGAGGGAGACAGCGAGAGAGTGAGGTAGAGGGCAGGGATAAGGGAGGGGAAGAGGGAAAGGGAGAGAGAGAGAGAGAGGGTCGAGGACAGAGGCAGAGGCATAGGGAGAGGGATAGAGGAAAAGGGTAAGGGAGGAGAGAGGGAGGGAGGGAGGGAGGAAGTGAATGAGAAAAAGTTATCACTTCGATTAAGAAGATAAGACTAAGACATTGACATGGAGATTGATGTTGAGATTGCGATTGGGCTGAAATTCACATTAAGACATCGATAAAGATTGTTAAAGCTCTGACATTGACATCACGATTGATATTAACCAGTTGACATTGAAGTTAAGATTGAGAGTATGAAATCAATTAAGATTGAGATTGAGATTAGAAAGCAACTAAGATTTAAGAACAAACTAAGAACGAGATTGACATTAAGTCATCAATTTAGGTTGAGATAAAGGGTACGACATTGACATTGACATGTGATTGGGATGATGTTGACATTGTCATTATTTTAACTGTTGAGGTTGAGATCGAGATTGATATTAAGAAACAGATTAATATTGAGGTTAGACTACAACATCGGCATTGTGATTTAAGATCCTGAATGTGGATGTTGAAATTGACATGCACTTGATTGACTGCCTTTTGACTTTGAGGTTGAGTTTGACATGAACATGAGTTTAGGACAGAGAATGATATGAAGATTAGCATTGACATTGTCAATGATTGAACTTCTGAAATTAAATTGAGGTTGAGGTTCACATTCTGATAAAAGCTAGAGGTTGAGGTTTGAGATTACCTTAACATTGCAATTGATTTTTCGTGAAGAATTGATATTGACAATTTGATAGATTGCAACTGAAACTGAGACCGTGATTGAGACTGGGGCTACTGATATTTGTTCGTTTATTGTTAGCAGTAGACTATTAATGAAATTTACATCAAATCACATTAATTTAATTAAGACCTTTGGATGTGGTGGAAACGGAGTATTAAAAGCTCTTTAACTGACGAAAAAAGCAGGAATATGGAGTGGGGTTTTCTGCTAAACTAAAAATAGACGATATGTTGGATTTAAGGTTTTCGTTAATGAATAAATGGGATGTGCGTGGGATTATTCGACTAGTAACTTACTTAAAAGAGCAATTGTACTTTTGACGAATTTATTAGGATATACAAACGCAAAGGAATTGGGGAACCAATTTAAATGAACGCAACTAGTTTTGGATTTGTCGTTAATGATCAAAATGGATTGTAGTTAAAAATACTACAGATTTCGGAGATTGTTCTTAAAACAAGCATTATGTTTGTTTGCATGTTGACAATAGTCCTATCATGACTTCAAAAAAATTCAATGCATTTAACATTTAGAAGACAAAGTGTGTCCCTATTACTAACCCTTTTTTAACATAGATGAATCAGTACTAAAATTTCAAAACTCCATAATTAGAATTTAAGGTAGATAGGCATTACCGGACATGGCCGATTTCTTGAAACCCGAGCATCACCGCGATTTTTTCCACATTCACGGACAAATTCGCCTTTCTCCCTCCAATAGGAGGAGGGCCTCCTCCGGTCAAATTGGGTGCAAATGCGTCTAATCCGACTCCAAATGCGGAAAATAGATAAAATTCGGCCTCCAAATACTCCAAATTTAGGGCAAGCTGATAAATTATGCCCCGGGAAAAATGTAATGGATATCATTTAATCAAATATCATAAGAGAAAAAAACTGTCGCCTTAACTTCAATCTAACCTTATTCGAAGATTTATTTTTGTTCTTTATTTTTCATGATTTCAATTGATAGCCATTTTCAGGCCAAAAAAAAAAAAGAAAAAACATCCAAGTTTTTATGTTTGGGTGGGTAAGTTTGTTTAAAATGTTCTTTAAATTTATTCCCGCATCCATTTTATATAAAATACAACATGCGGATTTGAACTGAAACAGAAAAATTATTTAATTTACAAAAACCTTCAAAAAAAATATTGAATATGTGAATGTTTTGGAGCTTCATGTAATACTTGAAGGTTGGACATGTTAGATATTAGATTTTATATAAAATAATTTAGGGTTTAACGTGAGAATAGATACTCAAAAAGCTATACTTATACTTCAAATCTTACTTGAAATAGGTCTTTTTCTCCCAAGGGAACTCCGGGAGCCGGTGGGGCTGTGGGAAGTTGAGCCAAAGAAGGCAAAATAAAGGTTACGGATAAAACTGAAACTATAACATAAAACAAGATGAAAGTTGATGCCATTGTATATTCCTCTCTTGGTCTCTCTCCCTCTCTTTTGTTCTTTTGTTCCCTCTCTTTCTTTCTCGCTCCCTCTCTCTCCCTCTCTGTCTCTCTCGACTTCTCAAGATACACTCGAATTTTTGTTTTGTCTTTTGATGCTTCCCTTCAAATAATGCCTCTCTATTTATAATGAATTTCAAATAGTGTGACTTCGGTAGACATATATTTGAAACGAATACGACAATTTGAGGCGTCTATTTTACACCCATAGAACGATATCTGTGATGTTGCGCGCCAAAAAAAAACGACATGCGGCGATGGGAAACGCTGTAAACGTCGTCGAAAACGTTAAGTCTGATGACGTTTTAACTTTTTTTACGGTGTGTAGCGTATCTCAATCGACGGCTACGATGTTACCGCGTTTAGTTTATGTTTTATTTATATATTTTTCTAAGGGTGCGTCTCCATGTACATTAAACTTAGAGAAAAAACTTTGTTTTTTAGCGCAGATCCGGCGGACCCGGATTTCGGGTGTCCCTATGTGTAACAACGACATAGTTACTTAAGCGTGTGACGATTGTATACGCTGACAATGCCCGTGACGGCTGTCAACGTCTACAATCTGTGATAACGCACGTTATTTTTGTAGCAGCTTGTGACGTCGCATAAGTTTTCGTGACATTGTAGACGTACCGCCTTCTAGCCTGTGCCGTTTCACGCATAGTTCAAAAGTAGGCTTTTTTATGGTAGGCCTTTGGTAGGCGCACAAAACTTTGCACAAAACTCGCGCAACGTAGGCATACTGTATGTGTGTGCGTCGTGCACACTCCTGTACAAACGTCCGAATTTGACGTAAGATCAAAGTACAGCGCACGCCGCCCGGACGAATTTTTTTAGCGAACTGACATGGCGTAGGATGACATTCCGTGGGAAAAAAAACCGGGAAAAACAAAAAAAAAACGCGGACGGGCAACCAAACAAAATTTCTACCGTGATTGAACCATGGGAAAAAAAAAAAAAAAAGTAGATTACAGATCCAGCAAACCGGCCACAAACTAAAAATTGCCAAAGAAAGGAATACAGTTAAGGCAACATCCCAACATTGCATTAAATGTAAGGAATCACTATATGCGGTTCTCTAGTTCACTGCACCGCCAATCGCTATTAGCGTAGTGTCGGCTAATTCCTTTTCGGTTTTTTTTAAATTCGCAAATAGCGTAGTTTATTCTATATTTTTCATCACTCTAATTAGGGTTATTTTCCAAGTACCGTAAAAAATGAAAGTACGTTGTCTCTTAAATAGAGTGGTGTACGGTCAGTGTCAGACCATACATAAATGTACCTTTTTAAATTAAAAAATACAATAAATTAGTTTTAGTAACCGCGGACGCATGAGAATGTGCGTTCTAAAAAGGGAAAAAAACCATGTCGTAAAAAATCCCATTCACACATATTCGTCTGACGGCCACGTTTCGACCGTGTGAACGTTCGATTTTTGTACGATTTGTCAGATTTTGTACGGACCTATATTAGTGTAAGCATTTTTGCAACCGACATTTTTTTTTTCAAAGATCCAATTTTTTTTTTCAAAGATTTCAAATAATTGCGATGGAGTTAAAATGAGCGCGGTGGAGAGCGGTGAGAGTGAGACGAGAGAGAGAGTACGGACAGTTCATAGCTTTTCGAAAAGTTGTTTTGCAGCCACCAACGGGGTTGGTCCGTAGGTTTTGGTAATTTTTTTGGCAGTGTGGTAATTTTTTTTTTTATCGTCCCATACTGCCTGGTTGGTCAATTTGAGACTTTATTTAGTGTGGCCCTCAAAATTGCAGACGCTAATATGACAGATTGTCCTCTCGTAAGTTGTGTTACGGGCTTTTCATGTGATCTTTTTAAATCGCCTACTTTGATCAGCGAGCGTCTCATCGTCCAAATCTGACGGTTTAAATAAAAGTCCCTCAAAACTCAAAGAATTTTTTATTTTTTTGTCCGATTTTATTTCAAATTTTGGACATGTCGTTAATTCTCTATCGATCGATGTGCAACTCAACCCTGTTCCTATTTTATTTCATTTTGTGGCCAATACAATATGGGTCTTAAAGGCATATTGTATGTTTTGCGTACAATAGACATATTGTATGGGCGTACGGTCACCTACTTTTAAATTATGGTTTCACGGTTGAAGAAGATGCATTTTGCCTTTATGTCGCTTCTCCGCTCGACGTGAAATGGCATCGAAATCTTGAGACCCCTGGCGAAATAAAATCCGTACATGGCGCAAACGGACAAAACTTAACAAATTGTGTACTTTGCCTTGTCATACCTGAACGCAAACAGACAAAATATAACGAATAGTGTACCTTTCGCTGTCGATTGAATTCGTTTGAAATTTTTGTGAATTTTTTTACACGTGCTAATCCGTGTACCTATTTGTTTTTTGAAAAGACTTTATTTTAAAACACATCGTCCCTGTTTTTTAAATAAAAGTTTGAAGATGACATTTTTTGGCGTGGCCGTGGGTCGAAGAACACAAGACGACAACATGTAGTACATTCAAAATTTGATGATGACGCAAAATGTACTTCTCATTTTTCTATTTTTTTGTACAGCAGAAACTTACATGGTACGGCTCTACGTTTTACAAGAAAACAACAGAAAAAAACCCTTACTTTGGCACATGGAGACGCACCCTAAAAGAATTATGATCTGGTCCACGTGTCGCAATTTAGGATGTTCTATTGGCTTTTCGATAAGACTTGTCTTGGGTGGCGCGCTGGCGGCGTATTTTATTTTTTTTATTTTTTATGGCGTCCCATTCGCCAAATTTTTGTATCGAACAACAACGTCAGCATAGCCTCTAACCGTCCGATTCTCATCTGGTCAAAAAATCGCGCTATTGGCGCTGTTTCACTAAAACGATTGTACTGAATTACACCTTGAATCGTTATTGGCGTATAGAAATTATTAGTGTAAAGAAAAAATTAGCGTCATTCATTCTTATTTAGTGCTAGGAGACGTGGCACATTATGGTCCACGTCCTTAAATAGTGTAATTTATTATATTTAAGGTATCAATGTCAAAATTTTGGGGTATAGATATAGCGTACATAAGGCTAATAACGATTCATGGTGTACCTTTCATGTACAGTACACCTCAAATTGTAATAAGAGTTAAGAAATATTTAGGGTACAAAAATGAAAAAAAATAATTAGAGTTAAGGGTCAAGTTCCATCAATCGAAAAGTGGGGTAGTTTACCAAATTCCGCGACTATCCGTACCAAACCGTACCGCTTATTTTGTTTTTATACGCGAAACAACATTACAGGGAATCTTGCGAATACTCTCTAAAGGTCTTAGAGGTAATAGTGACCGTCGGATGTTCATCCACGAGGCGTTCACTTCATTTTCCTCTGTAGCTGCCAACGTACCTGTAGGAGGTGGGTTGGCAGATACAGAAAAAAAATTAATCGTGACACACTAGACGAATAAGCTACGTGTCACGATAGAAAACCAACGAAAATCGACGAAATTTGCACATGGTATGTACTTTTCAAAATGCAACTGAAAATTAAAAAAGTAATCTCAAAACGGTCCTTCGTCGCGCAATTTCTTTCGTCACATTATTTCCGACAAAGGATTTTCGTCATGTTCGAAATACTGGAACCCTAGAAAATGAGTCGGCGTAAAAGACTGGCGTTTGGAGAAAGTACAAAAGTTATGTCGTATTATGCGCAAGTGAAGATTTGAAGTGAAATTTGTCGGTGTGATTTTTTTTTTTAAGATTTTAAATATCCGATCAAAACCCATGTGGTGCCACTCAATGTATAACAAGCGGATTACAGACTCTTCGTGACGGAACATCAACTCAGAGCGTTGTTCCATTAGGCGGTCTCAGTAAACGTCAAATATTCATTTCCTGAAGCCATCGTTCTATTGTGTCTGGTCAGTAACCAACATTTTATTTGCGTAGCACACTTTGATTGGTCCACGTTATAGATGAATATGATTTTAGAAATCTTCAAAGAATCTTTGAAAGCAAATTGTGACCACATATTTGTACTTGCGAAGATAAAAAATGACTCGAAAGATGGGTGGACGAAACTTAAGATTTGTAAAAGCGTACAAATATGTCAAAATAGTTAGTGGATGACAACAGAAACGTGAAACAATATCCTCCATCAAAGATTTTCTTGCGGCTTTCGGTGGCCTCGCATTCTGCCTAGCGGAAGGCACATGTCATATGAAACTCTAAGACCTCCATTAGTCGTCAAAGTAGGTAGCTCACAAGAAGCTTATCTAAGTAGTGCCGACTCCAACTTTATAGAAACCCAAATGATTGACCCCTTGACAATCAGAACCCCATTACAACTTCACCCCTGTGAAATAATACTTTCTGTGTGCTCAGTTCCACCACATAATGCAAAGTTAGAATATGAGTTTTGGATAAAATTCCTCACTTTGACTTTCTCTTAGAAATGCAGCCACCTTGGTAGACAAACACTCTAACCAACAACACCTCTGTGTAGCCTGGACTTCTTTGAGTCTGCAGCAAAAATAATCTCTGAATTTGCTCCCTTGAGCAGTAAGTTATGAGTGGTCAAAGATGACCTTTTGTACAAGAGCTCTTTTGGAGGGAGGCGACTACCTACTAAATTTTCTAAGTCCTATCTCTCTCTAAACTCTATCAACTGACGTACGACACCAATCACATTACTGTGTCGTACAGAAAAGTACAAGTGTCGGTATACTTTCTATACAACCATCGTACAACATGGCCGAAATGTCGACACATGTCATATCCGGATTTGTTCCCGTAATATCCGGAGTTGCCGCAATCCAATGTTGACCAGCCACGTGTCCCTTAACGTGGCGATGACCGTAAAACGCCAAAAGTACATATTCCGCGATCGCGGCGCCTATCGTGGCCGCCTGATCGAAACCGGATATATTTCTAGCCGTTGAAAATAGACACGCGGTATTTGTTTCGCGGTCGAAACAAATGCGCGGTATTCGTTTCTTACAATACATAAAATCGTACTCCGTACTATCTAAAACTATATCTATGCACTACGTATCAATTTCCTGTTAAACGAACAAGTCTGTGTGTAATTATTTATATATTTGTCAAACTCCATATTTCTTAGTACTGATCCTAGACTTATACGATAAAGCTAACTTCTACTGTGACGGACTACTATAGGTACCAGGAACAATTCCTGGGTCCGTCAAACCTTTTGTAACTCTACCAAGATTGGCCTTCCTGTCCTCTTTGGACAACCTAGGCAGCCATGGCTCTTACTCCTCCTCCAGTCTTCAGTGATTGCGACAAGTTTGGGGACTTGAGAGAAGAGTTAGAGGCAGGCTATCACCGTCTCTTTTTTGCCTTTTATTTTACAATCTCTAGACCTAGAAAATACTTGAATTTCAACATCATATGCGACGTGTACCCACATGGTTGCGCGGTCGTCGTGGATATTTGTTTACTTTTCCACAAGGCACGATGATATTCGTTTAGGCGCTTAGAATTGACCTACTCCAGGTCACTTGTTGCGAACTGAAAGTGTCAGACGATGGCGTATACGAGTATGCATCCGACGGTCCATGCTTACGCCCATAAACATGGAGAATCAAATTCCTCATTCGCTTGTTTTTTTGGCATTTCTGTTTGTTGTACGGCACTGTATGAAACAATACGATTTTTAGTAAACAATGACATTTTTTATCTAATAGAACCTCACCCTCAATTAACCCGGCCCGTAGAGTTGGCCGTACGATTACGGAAACGACAGATGGAACTTGACCCTTATTAATTCTAATTTGTGTAATCAGATTTTTTAAAAAACAAATTTTACTATAATTTATCAATAACTCTAATTTGGGTTATTTTCCGTACTAATTATATGCGCTGTTATATTTTCTTGTAAATTAGGTTTACGTACAAAATCTGACAAAGCGTACAGTTTCACGTCATTATGACGTTTGCGTTACGAGGTTTGTGAAAATGCAGTTACATGATAAATGCCTGTATTAAATCCTTTTTTGTACTTTTTTAGTTAATAAAGTACAATTTGCATGGTCAGACACCGATCGTACGCCACACTATTTTAAACGACACTATATTAGAGTTGTTAACGCTGATTAAAAAAGTACCTTAAATAATGTAAAAAATAATTTAGAATTGTGTACTCTATTTAGGGTGAAAGAGTCAATATTAGGGGTGACAGAATTTTCGTACATAACTCTAATTACGATTCGCGGTGTAGTGTAAATCCTTGGAGACACTATTTGTGATGATTTCGTTTTCAGCACATATTTTTTCGTAAAACTTTACAGGGTTTCATTTATCGTATTTATTTGTCGTTTTAAGACAGCTTTCAAGTGCGATATTGTACTGTAGCTCGCCTACCGGTATTTTAATAATTAAGGTCTACTCCATGCTATCTATTTTCTTGGGCTAGAAGAAGCAAATTCTCGTCTTTTAGCGCCTCTAGCGAACGTTTATCGCGACGTGCTCTGGCGAACTCCATTTGTTTTTTTTGGATCTTAGTGCAGCCATTCGATTACACGAAGATAAAAAAAAAAATTTGAAATGGGAGCAGTCTCTTTGGAGGTGTGAAAGGCTGCCACGTGGTTTGAATGAGTCACAAATTTTACGTTTAAACGGCGTCATATCTTCAAATTGCGAAAAAACTTGCTCAACAAAAAGGAATTCCCGCAAAATTTTGGCGCCTTTTGGCCGTTTCGCCGCGCTGGGTGTATGTTATATACGTTATTTATTGGATCCAAACATAGTCAAAGGACTGTAAGGGCACGCTCCCATGTTTTAAAGCAAGGTGTATTTTTTGTCTTTTGCGTACAAAACAGAGCCTACCAAGGAGAAAATCTTTTTTAGTACAAAAAATTTTAGTACAAAAAATTTGGGAAAAACCATAGTTCTAATTTGCGTCAACTTAAAACTTAGAATGTACTACAACTTGTCTTCTTGCTCTTTTCGACCCATTGCAACATCATTGCGACGTCATTCATGCTCATTATCACACCTTACCTGAAATCGACTCGAGAGTCTATTTTAGTTAATTTAACGGTTAAACAAGAAATAATATTATATTTTTGCACGTGCTATAAAATTTTGAAACATTTGTGCAAAACGTGGAGCACACAAGAAAAAAAAAGTTGTCTGTTTCCAACCTGTACGAACTTTTTTCCGAGCAAGGGTCTTTGGCAACGTATGCCTTTTCGCAAGAGCGAAATCCTTGGGGGTGCCTCTTTCTCTCTCCCTCTCACCATTCCGCTCCTATCTCACACTTTTTGGAATAAAAAACCACAATAATGGCATAAAATGAAAGAGCTCTAAAAAAGACTATTGTAACAGTAATAGCGGATCGAACTTGTTTATAAATGGGTATTTAGGTGTTATGATTATAGAGTACTAAAATTGGTAGACGTCCGCGAAAGAATCACGCTATTTGGAGTTATATTTTAAAAGTTATAGCGATGGGTGTATTTAGGTGACAGCGTGGGGTCTAAATAACAAGTGGGTATCATTGAAACGGGTTAAGGGTCAAATTAGTACCGAAATTACGCGCGTACGTTTCATAAAGTTCTAATGAAACGTTTAGTATGCACGGTGCTTCGTTTCGTACAAATTTTAGTACGAAACGTCACTTTCACTTAAGGGAATTTCGTAGGAAGTTTCGCGTGCAAAATTTGTTACGCACGCTCGTGCGAAGTCGCGTTTCGTTTGGCGCGCAATTTTGCACGTAAATGTTACGTAGTGAAACGTAACGTTTGATTGGTTAGTAAAGCGCTAAGTAGTTAGTAAGAGATTTCGCACGTTTTTGCATTGGTCAGTCTGAGTCTTTGCTGATCAATGATTGGCCCAGGTAAAAGCCTGTTAAAACGGAGCGTTGACTCTGGCCTGGCGAGTCCAGGGCGATGATGGATAAATAGTGAAGTGTAAGAGGAGAGTAGACATCTTTTCCTTTGGAAAAGTTTGTGGAAATTCCGGTTGATCTTGGTCCTGAGCGATTAATACCAAATTGGAGAAAAGGCATTTTGCATTGAAATCTCTTACTAACTAAATAGTGTTTTAGTAGTTAAGAGATAGAATTATTAAGAGAGGAGAGTAGTGGAAAACACTTTAATAAGAAGGGTTGAGCCACGAGGGCAAGAGACCAAGCTAATGTTATGTGGACAGAAGCTTCTTCTAATTTAAAGTTTATCCTTATGTGAGTGTTGTCAAATGTGGATGTGTGTTTTCCAATGTGTGGAATGTGTGGTTGGAATTGTTTGTAGTAATGGGATTTTCTGAGAGGTAGGAGATCCTGTTACATATGGTATCAAAGCCAGGTTAGAAACCAGGGAGAAGTTTGCTCACTCGAATATCGATTGCCGTGACCGGTGAGGGTGCTCTAACCTGTGTCGGTAGAACCACAATGTGAAGTGGTAGGGGATTGGAGGGAAACTGAGTGATCACACAGCCAGCGGCCGCTGGTTAGATGTGGGGCGTGCTCAGGTCCTAAGGACTAAGGCGGGGTGGGCAGTGTAGCCACCGCCGAAGCTCACTCCAATTACCTAGAGGCCAAACAAACTTGCCTTCTCCTAGCAATGATTCATGTGCAGAGGGAGGGCTTGAAGCCATGAAGGTTGAGGATGTGAGGATTATAGAACAAAAGATCCTGATGTAGTGGGAAATGGGGAATTTGCTGATGGTGGAGGAGGAAAGTGGAGTACTTTACTTCTTCAAGAGCAAAGGAGTCCAGAAATGACTCAAAACTTTTCAAACCCTAAATTGTTACCTTTGATTGATTTCAATTTTGCTGTTGCAAAATTTATGGTTAAATCTTACCTTTGATAGCTTTCAATTTTTGCTATTGCAAAATTGGTGGGGAAATTCTTACATTTATGTTTCAATGTTGGGAAATTGAAAATTTGAATTTGTACTAACTTATTGTCAATGTCTTTTTAATTTCTCAGATCTTGATCTTTTCAAAGGATTTGTTAAGGAGAAGAAGTTTTGGATTGGAGCAATCTAAGGACTTCAAATCTGCAGCAAATTTCTTTGGGAAATTATACTCTATCTTTCCTTTTGCTTGATTTAATTGTGTGATAATGGCAAATTCTGCATGGAAACGTGAAATGGAGAATGCTTTGAATGTGTTGAAGAAGCGAACTGTGAAATTGGTCAAAAGATTTAATAATCATGCTACCGCTGTGGATGAAACCATTTCCGAATTGAAAAGTGAATTAAAAGTTGTCAAAGAAAATGGAAATGTTTCAAATGAGAAATTAGATGAACTTATTAACTTAATTCAGACCAAGAATGATATGAATGACCAAAAGGGTGAGAGTAGTAAAAGGAATGCTAGTTTTAGGGAGGATGATCATGATAGACCTAAGAAGATAAGGGATCTGAAATTGTCTATTAGTGAGGCACCATCGTTTGATGGTAAGAGGATTGATGAGTTGGATGCTTGGATTTTTCATATGGAATATTATTTGGAGTCTAGAAATTGCGATCGTGATGATTACACTTCTTTTGCTGTTAACTGTTTGAAAGGCGATGCTCAGATTTGGTATTATACTCAGAGAAGGTCTAAATTGATTCCTGATAATGCTGATTGGGAAACTTTTAAAACCGCGATCAAATCGCGTTTCTTGTCTGTCACTTTTAAATCCAGAATGGAAGAAAAGTGGCTGAATTGTAAGCAGACTGGATCTGTGAATGATTATATTGTGGAATTTGACTCATCTAGTATTCATGTCATAGGTTTGACTGATGAAATGGCTAAATTGCATTTCTTGAACTATTTGAATCCTATACTGAAATCAGAACTAAAACATCAAAAATTTAATAATTTGAAGGAATTACAAGATAAGTCATTGGAATTAGAGGATCAGTTGGGGTATAATCGGGAAACTCGATCACTCAGGGGTAATTTAAATGAAGTATCATAGTGGGATGAGGAGGAGTTTGTTGAAGAGGGTTTGAATGCTGGTCTGGTGAATAGGCAAAATATCTTCAAGGGAAATCAAAGGGGTGGACATAGTGTTAATGCAGGAAATAAATTTAACAATAGAGGGGGGTACATTAAAAGTCCTAAACCGAACCGTAATGCTCAGAAGCCTAACCTTACCATCCCCACATGCACTATTTGTCAGAAAAGGGGTTATAGAGCATTTGAGTGTGCACAATTGAAAAAGATTAACTGTTATAACTGTGGAGAGGAGGGACATTTTAGTAGAGAGTGCACAAAACCCAAAACGAAAGTCACTTGTTTCAAATGTGGAGGTCCAGATCATTACGCTAAAGACTGTACAGATAAAGGTTCTCTCAAAACAGTCGATGTAAATGAAGGTCTCCAAGAGGATATTACATTATATCTAGCTGAGCAGGAAGCCCAAGAGGTGGGAAACGGAAAGGACTAACTGAAAGTCCTCAGTTTAGTCAACCGGATCTAGAAGTTAAAGAGTTAACTTTGGAGGGCAAATTAATGAATGGAAAAGTTAGGATAGCTGAATTTATTATGATTCTCACTACACTGCATAGTTTAAAGAATCCTTCTGATGAAATTCTCAACAACAGACCTATGTTAGGACAGTTAAGTAATGATGACACCAGACACAGTTTGATTAGATTCGAGTCATTAGTGGAAGGAAAACCGTTGAAAGTAATGGTTGATTCAGGTGCCACACATAATTTTATTTCACATAAGTTTGTAGAGGAAAATAAAATTCCTACTGTCATAAGGGAAAAGCCTTTACATGTTCAAGTGGAAAATGGTAATAAGTCCACATTAGACTTACAAACTGACACGATAGATGTTAATATCCAAGGTCATAAAATGAAAGTTGTGTGTGAAATAATGAATTTGGGAAGTGATGAACTAATTCTGGGAAAGCCTTGGTTAACAGAACATAATCCTCAAATTAATTGGGAAATTAACACCTTAAAAGTGAAGTCTGAAAACGGTTGGAAGGTTTTGCAAGCATTATCTCCTAAGAAATTGCATAGGAATCATATAAATAACATAACCAGATTGGGAGTAGAAGGTTTGATATCTGCTAAACAATTTAAAAAACACTTAAAAGATAAAACGAATCATGCTTTCTTGTTATTAGTAACTGAGGCAATTACTGATGAAGGGGGGGGGAGAAAACACTAACATTGATGTCATCCCTAAATCTGACACCACTAAAACTTTCGAAAAACTAAAATCTGATTTTGTAACTGACATTAATACATCTGATGCTGTTGTTAAGGATTTGATTTTTGAATTTCAAGATGTTTTCCCAAGTGATTTACCCTCGGGAAGGCCACCTTCCCGAGATGTAGAACATGTTATTAACCTTGAACCTGGATGTAATCCTCCTGTCACAGGAATTTATAAACACAGTTTCTTTGAGCAAGAGGAGTTAAAGAAACAGATCAAAGAACTCCTAGAGAAAGGACATATTCAACCCAGCAAATCACCGTACGGAGCACCAGTTCTTTTCGTCAAAAAGAAGGACGGAACGTTGAGAATGTGTGTCGATTATCGTAGTCTGAACAAGCTTACGGTGAAGGATAAGTATCCGTTACCTTTAATTTCTGATTTGATAGATCGTTTAAAAGGTGCTAAAGTATTTTCGTTGATTGACCTGCGTAGTGGCTTTAATCAGGTGCCAATTAGAATTGAGGATGTTGATAAAACTGCTTTCAGGACTAGGGTGGGTCATTTTGAATGGATAGTGATGCCATTCGGCTTAACGAATGCTCCGCCTACTTATCAAAGATTAATGAACCAAACTTTTTCGGATTACATAGATGAGTTTGTTCAGGTGTTTATTGATGATATTCTAATTTACAGTGAATCTAGAGAACAACATGTAATTCATTTAAGAAAAGTGTTAGAAAGGTTAAAAGAAAGAAAATTATACAGAAAATTGTCAAAATCTAGCTTTCTTAAAAGTGAACAATTATTTTTGGGACATATAGTTAGTGGGGAAGGTGTTAAAACAGATCCATCCAAAATCACTGCAATCCAAAATTGGAAGCAACCTACTAATGTCACGGAAGTTAGATCATTTTTGGGATTGGCCACTTACTACAGGAAATTTATAAAGAACTTCAGTATGATCGCCGCACCTTTGACGGATTTACTTCGGGAAAAGGAGACGTTTGTGTGGGGAGCTGATCAAGAGAGAGCATTCAAGGAACTAAAAGGGAAGTTGACCTCTGCCCCTACACTGGTGTATCCTGACCCTGCTGGAGAATTTGAAGTTCTGATCACTACAGATGCATCTGATAAAGGTTTAGGTGCAGTCATAAGTCAGAAAGTTGGTAAACACTTTCATCCTATTGCTTTTGAGTCCAGAAAATTTAATGATGCTGAAAAAAATTATACAGCACAGGAAAAGGAATTACTTGCAATTATACATGCATTGGTGAAATGGCGTTGTTATTTGCATAATAAAGAATTTACAGTTCACTGTGATAATAAAGCACTCTCTTATTTACAAAGATTAAGTGATGCGCAGATTATGACTGGCAGACAGGTTAGGTGGATGCAAAAATTAGCATATTTCAAATTTAATGTCAAACATATTCTTGGGAAAACAAATGTAGTCGCAGATCCATTAAGTAGATGTTTTGAAATAAGTGTTATGGTTCAAGATGAATTGTTTTTAGATACAGTTAGATATGGTTATGATAAAGATCCTTATTTTGTTGTGATTTGCAAGAATATTTTGGGAGGGAATTCTGACCCACTGAATGAGAGGCATGTCAAAAACTTTAGAATAGAAGATGGTTTACTGTATTTGCGAACAGGGGATAGGTTATGCATTCCTGAAATGGGAGACTTGAGAAAACAACTTTTACAGGAAGCCCATGAGCATTTAGGACATCTTGGTCGAGATAAAACTCTTAGTCGGTTGCAGAGTAGATTGTTTTGGCCAGGGATGGCAAAGGAGGTGTCGAAACACGTGGAAAGTTGTGTCCCTTGCCAACAGAGTAAACCTAGTAACCAAAAACCTAGAGGTCTCTTAAAACCTTTAGATATCCCCGAAAGTCCATGGGAATCTGTCAGTATGGATTTTATTGTCAGGTTACCAGCTACATCTAGAAGAAATGACAGTATCATGGTCGTAGTCGATAGGTTCAATAAAATGGCAATCTTTATCCCTTGCAAAACTACTCATTCAGTTGTAGATATTGCAAAGTTATATTTTGACAACGTGGTCAGACATCATGGAGTTCCCATGTCTATAGTTAGTGATAGGGATTCTAAATTTACATCTGCATTTTGGAAAGAATTGCAGCAAAATTTAGGCACTGAATTGAAAATGAGTACCGCTTATCATCCTCAGACAGATGGACAGACAGAAAAGATGAACCGTAGACTAGAGGAAATGCTTAGGACTGTTTGCAGTGGAGTTCAGAACACATGGGAATCTAAACTGCCATTAATGGAATTTGCATACAATTCATGTAAACATGCTAGTACAGGATTCTCGCCATTTAAAGTTGCATACGGATACCAACCTAGAGAAGCATTGGACTTAATAACAGGGGTCACTCAAGAGAATAGGGGTTCTGGAACAGAGTTTTGGGAATACGTTCAAACAATTTGGAAAATTGCCCGGGATTCATTAGTGGAGGCACAAAGGAGGCAAGAATTAAATGCTAACGGCAAACGGGGTGATTGGGTGTTACGCACAGGTGACAAGGTTTGGCTTTCTACAACTCATTACAGGTGCAAGATTAAGGGACAATCGGATCCTACGGGGAAATTTGCCCCTAAGTACATTGGACCATTTATTGTAATCGAGATGATATCGTCAGTTGCTGCCAAATTGGACTTTCCGCCTTCAACAAAAATTCATCCAGTGATACACATCAGCCAACTGAAACCAGCGAATCTTCGACCAACAGAAAGAGAACTGGAATTGGATCCCTCAATAATTATAGAACCTGAAGTCCACAGATGGGTAATAGATTGGGTTGGTCAATGGTTTAAGGTTGGTGATACTATATTCTGGAAAGTGCATTATCTAGGAAGGCCTGAGGATGAGTTGGCTTTAGAGGATAAAAATTTTGAGTTTTTACAGAGGTACTGGAGGGATAATAATATAGAAGTCTCGTCTTGATAATTAAAGGTGTTTTAACGTAGGTCAGTTAAAAATAAAGAGGGGATGATGTAACAGTAATAGCGGATCGAACTTGTTTATAAATGGGTATTTAGGTGTTATGATTATAGAGTACTAAAATTGGTAGACGTCCGCGAAAGAATCACGCTATTTGGAGTTATATTTTAAAAGTTATAGCGATGGGTGTATTTAGGTGACAGCGTGGGGTCTAAATAACAAGTGGGTATCATTGAAACGGGTTAAGGGTCAAATTAGTACCGAAATTACGCGCGTACGTTTCATAAAGTTCTAATGAAACGTTTAGTATGCACGGTGCTTCGTTTCGTACAAATTTTAGTACGAAACGTCACTTTCACTTAAGGGAATTTCGTAGGAAGTTTCGCGTGCGAAATTTGTTACGCACGCTCGTGCGAAGTCGCGTTTCGTTTGGCGCGCAATTTTGCACGTAAATGTTACGTAGTGAAACGTAACGTTTGATTGGTTAGTAAAGCGCTAAGTAGTTAGTAAGAGATTTCGCACGTTTTTGCATTGGTCAGTCTGAGTCTTTGCTGATCAATGATTGGCCCAGGTAAAAGCCTGTTAAAACGGAGCGTTGACTCTGGTTGGCGAGTCCAGGGCGATGATGGATAAATAGTGAAGTGTAAGAGGAGAGTAGACATCTTTTCCTTTGGAAAAGTTTGTGGAAATTCCGGCTGATCTTGGTCCTGAGCGATTAATACCAAATTGGAGAAAAGGCATTTTGCATTGAAATCTCTTACTAACTAAATAGTGTTTTAGTAGTTAAGAGATAGAATTATTAAGAGAGGAGAGTAGTGGAAAACACTTTAATAAGAAGGGTTGAGCCACGAGGGCAAGAGACCAAGCTAATGTTATGTGGACAGAAGCTTCTTCTAATTTAAAGTTTATCCTTATGTGAGTGTTGTCAAATGTGGATGTGTGTTTTCCAATGTGTGGAATGTGTGGTTGGAATTGTTTATAGTTATGGGATTTTCTGAGAGGTAGGAGATCTTGTTACAACTATCTTTCAACGCATTTTGATGGAAAGCAGATTGAGAAAAGACGTAAATACAAAATCGGAAAGCCATGGCGAGATGTTATGGAATTAGTGATGTCCACGCTGTCACAAGTGAGTATGACGTCACAATGTCACAAAACCCTAAACATCTAAAGTGTCACAATAAACTAGATTTCTACAATTGTCGTTATTTTTGTCAACGTCACCAATTGTTGCAAGTTTTGTACTAATATACAACCGTCACAAATTGTACCCACATCTACAACCGTCACACTTTAAAGTAACGATTGCGTTTTCGAACATCGAAATTCTTTGAAAAGTACTACGGAGAATCTTCACAAAAAAACAAATTAACAAGTCTAAGTTTCAGTTACATGGAAATGCACCCTAAAACAAAGAATTCAAAACTCATAATTGGATCGAAGGATACATCGTCGACACAAAATGAGGGTGAACATCCAGTAGCAAAAAAGTGAAGTTGTTTACTGGACGTCGTATGTTTTCGCATAATTTTGCACCATTTCTTTTTTAGGGGTAATTTGTTTACTATATACTTATTAAGATTATTCGAAGGTATTGGTGTAAAGCTTGGCCATTGGACTTTTGGCTTTCTCAAATTTGAGTAGCAATCGCGCAAGCCATTTACAGTAGTGTGTGGATAGTGTCCTCGCAAGGACACCAACCAAAAATTGGACGCGTACAATGTTGAAGTACAATTTCAGTTGTATTATTCATGATCCGTACTTTTCGAATGTATAATTGCGTGTACGTTGTTTTCAGTATGGTACACCGCCAATCGCTATTAGCGTGTAAGTTTTTTTAGCGTATAAAAATAATTACCGTGGTGTACGCTATTTAAGAATTTGAAAATTTTGGAAAAAATCATACATTCTAATTGTTTGATTATGGTAATTTGGATCTTTGAAAAAAAAAATGTCGGTCGCAAACATGCTTACACTAATATAGGTCTCCGTACAAAATCTGACAAATCGTACACAAATCGTACATTCACACGGTCGAAACGCGGCTGTCGAACGAATATGTGGGAACGAAATTTTTTACGACCTGGTTTTTTTTCCTTTTTAGAACGCACATTCTCATGCTTCTGCGGTTACTAAAGCTAATTTATTGTAATTTTTAACTTAAAAAAATACATTTATGTACGGTCTGACACTGACCGTACACAACTCTATTTAAGAGACAACGCACTGAAAATAACCCTAAATAGAATAAAAAAAAAATAGAATGAACTACACTAATGGAGAATAAAAAAAAAAAAAGCGGGACGGAATTAGTGTACACAACGCTAATAACGATTGGCGGTGTAGTGTCGTTTCACCTCCTTTTGTGTCGGTTCATGTAACTTTGTTGTTCGTGTACGGTACCGTTTCACTAGCCGAACACATTTTGTAATCATTGTAATTATTTTGTCTCTTAGCTTAGTGGAGCATTATTTTCGTTGACTACGTCCATCCCACCTTTTCACAAGTACATTCAAGTGTACCTTTACAATATTTATCGTAGATTTTTGATTCTTTTCGTTTCAGATTCCAAGTACGAAATATTCTTTTTGTTCATAACTTTGCCGTCCGCCGACTTTGACATTGGCCGTCACTAGTTATACCTTTTTGTCTTTTGCGGCTTTGATTCTTTTGTGGACGTCGTGTAACTAGTCCACCCTAAATCGAGAGTTAGGCTTAATACGCTTGTTCATTTTGTATACGCAATTCACCGATTATAATGAGAAGACTTTTTCTTCACTGTGCTTCTCTTTTTGTATTTTTCTTGTCTCCTTTTGTCTTATCTTTTGCTTCCTTATTCTTCTTTGCCATGGTTCCTCTCTCTTTTATTTTGGATGTCTTTCTCCAATATCTCTCTCTTTCGCTCACCATGCCTTTACCTTCTACAGGTTATGGGCCCACCATGCTCGTCATCTGTGCAATTTCTCTTCTCTTATCTTTTCCACTTCGCTTTTTCCTTTTTTTGGCAAATTATTTCTTTTGGAAGCAAATTATTTTCGAGACATTGTTTATAGATTACAATTTCGGTCCTCCTATTTTTCCATTTTTTCCATTTTGGCTCTTTAAATGCCATTTTTTGGAATTTCCATTTTTTTTATAAAGGTTTATTTCTCTTTTATACCTTTTTTTAGATCCTTTCCCATTTATTGTTTTCGTTTTCGGCGGGTCCTTGGCTTGTTGGAGCACTTGAAGTTCATTCTTCGAAAATCTCTCCTCCATCCATTTTTTTTTCCCACTATTCAACATTCCGATTTTGTCTTTTTTTTTTTTTTTTTTGGCATTTTGGAGGCCTCCTTGGATCGTTTGAGTACCTAAAGTTTCGTCTTTGAAGACCCCTCAACATTCAATTTCTACCTCCATCCGCCATGTTACCTTTTTTGGACATTTTTCCGGTATATTGAAGTTTTTTTATCTTCCCTTCCAAATTTTCTCAATTTCCATTTTTTCACTCAATTATCCACCTTGTTTTTTGAGGAAATTTTTTATCTATCCCTATTTTTGGCATTTTGGAGGCTTCCCCGGATTGTTAGAGTACTAAAATTTATGTCGTCGAAGATCTCTTCTACATTCCATTTTGACTTTTATCCGCCATCCTCTTTTTATGGAGATTATTTCTAGTTCATTGGAGCATCGGAAGGACTTTTCATTTTCCCTTCCAAATTTGCCCAATATTCTATTTTTCCTCTTCATCAACCACCTTTCATTAAGGAATCACTTTATCTATCCTTCATTCGGCATTTTGGAGGCCTCCTCGGATTCTTTCAGTACTATAAGTTTTATCTTCGAAGATCCCCTTGACATTCCCTTTTTGACCTCTATTTGCTGCCCCTCTTTTTGGAGAAATTCCGGTTTATTGGGGCATCGGAAGGAAAATACTTCACATTTCTCTTTCAGATTTCCAAGTCCTCCATTTCTCTTATACGTTGATTCCTCTTGTGACTCCTCAACTTCCCATTTTGAGAAAGGACTATCCATTTCGCTATCTTTCATCTCCATTTGTCGCTATACCTTGAGATCTATTGTGATTGTTAGATTTCCCTTTTTTCAATTTTCTTTTTTTTTTGCACTTCTATTTGTCATTATTTGCTCAGTTGTTCATCATTCTACTCTTCATTCCTTTTCATTTTTTTCCCCCCTCTTCGAAATGTGAGGGATCAATTGCCATACGATGCCATACATTATATGTCTCATAGCTCTTCTCCTCTTTTTTTTTTTCCTCTTTATTATTTTACCTTTTCATGCTCTCATTTTTCCATACTAGAAATGAGAGGGAGATTGTTGACAAACATTTCTAGTTGTAAAATTCTCTTTTTGTTTGTCACAATATTACCTAATTATTGCATTTTTTTTTACATTCTCGATTTGCATTTCACTAAATTCTCTTTGTTATCCTCCACTCTCTCACTTAGCCTCTATAAAGGCTCTCTTGTTTTGGAATCATTTTTCTATCACTTTCATTTTTTTCACATCGACTTTTTTTTTTTAAAATTCCTTTAACCCCTTTCCGTAATTGTCCTTATGTTTGACAATTTAATTCTCTCATCTTCCCCAATAGTGTGTTTGTCTTTTTCACACCATCTTTCTCTATTTTCCATTTTCTTTACATTCAATGTTTGATGTTTTCTTTTACACAACTCTTTTATATCCTCACATCTATAAACCACAAACCATAAACCAAAAACCATTAGAACATTGGGCCATTTTCTTTTCCAACTTTTTCCTTTGGAATCATATTCTCTCGTGTTTTTTCCTATTGATTCCACCAACATCTTTTTTAACTCTTTCTACTCATTGTCATTATGTTCATCAACTTATGACACTTGCTTTACCTTTTTCATTTCTCATTTTTCCATCACCATTGTTTATTTAGTGTTTTTTCACATCTTTTTACTCCACTCTTTCCATTTCCATCTTTTAATTTTTCCATTTCACCTTTAATTTTTTCTCCTACACAAATCTAAACTTATCTTCTCTCTTTGAATCATAATGGATTTCTTCTCACAAACCATTTTCCAATTAAATCGTACATAAGTATTTTTTCCCAAATTAACATTTCCTTAATTGATTTGATTTCAACATTATGATGATTTTTCTTTTTTAATTAGAGCTCATTTTTTATTCAATTTTTCCCACATTTTCTCCTCCACAATCATTCTTCCCTCTCCACAACTAAAATTGAGAGGGAGTGTTGAAGTACAATTTCAGTTGTATTATTCATGATCCGTACTTTTCGAATGTATAATTGCGCGTACGTTGTTTTCAGTATGGTAGTGTCGTTTCTCGTCCTTTTGTGTCGGTTCATGTAACTTTGTTGTTCGTGTACGGTACCCTTTCACTAGCCGAACACATTTTGTAATTATTGTAATTATTTTGTCTCTTAGCTTAGTGGAGCGTTATTTTCGTTGACTACGTCCGTCCCACCTTTTCACGCGTACGTTCAAGTGTACCTTTACAATATTTATTGTAGATTTTTTGATTCTTTTCGTTTCATATTCCATGTACGAAATATTCTTTTTGTTCATAACTTTGCCGTCCGCCGACTTTGACATTGGCCGTCACTAGTTATACCTTTTTGTCTTTTGCGGCATCGATTCTTTTGTGGACGTCGTGTGACTAGTCCACCCTAAAACTAGAGTTAGGCTTAGTACTTAGCTTGTTCATTTTGTATACGCAATTCACCGATTATAATGAGAAGACTTTTTCTCCACCGTGCTTCTCTTTTTGTATTCTTCTTGTCTCCTTTTGTCTTATCTTTTGCTTCCTTATTCTTCTTTGCCATGGTTCCTCTCTCTTTTATTTTGGATGTCTTTCTCCAATATCTCTCTCTTTCGCCCACCATGGCCTTACCTTCTACATACAATCGGTACACTAATAAAAGAAAAAAATATCCACGATGAACGCGTGATAAAGTGCCTACTTGTCGTATAAGCCATATGCAGTCCGCTAGGGTGGATGCAAGTCCACCGAAAGTATCCTCCCAAGCTTCTTTTGTCATCCACTCAATTTTGGCACGCCTTTGTACCATTCGTTTTTGAAATTTCATTTCCATTTTCAAAATTCCTTTTTCCATTTTTGTAGCAAAAAATTTTGTGTGAGTCATTAAGTATCTCTGGTACAAATATTCCAACCTATGTCTTTCCATAACACTACTAACATTTTGTGAGTTTGTGTTTTTTGTGTTTAATGTCATAGTATTGTGTTCTATAGAACCTTGGCAGTAGGGCCCAAGCAAGTAGGGCTGGATTAAAACACGTTAAACATCTACATGGCTTAAGAACCAATGCAAATAGTGAAAACGTTGTTACTTCCTACCTACCACTGCATCATTTTTATTTGTCTTATTTTTTTTGTTTTGGGTTGGTAAAAGTGTTTGGGATGGTTGTTTATACCTAGGCTAAGACTTGTGACATTAAAAGAGTGTCCACTTTGTAAATAGAATCAAAGAAAGAATAAGGGATTGGAGAGAGTGAGAGGAAAAGACAACATTGAAGAAAGAGAGTTAGGGAGGAGGGAGCGTGGCCAAGAAAATGAATATTCAATAAGAGTATTGAAAAACGAAGTTTTTTTTTCTCAATAGTTTACACGGAGTTTCCACCGTTACATTGAGCAGTTAACTCCCTTTCGTTTTATCATCCTTCACACTTATTTTAAATCATGCAATAAAAAAATTTAAAACAATTACAATACTAACAATTGTAATTGTAACAATTGTTACGATTGTTGTTTTATAATTGTTTTACTCTATTAAGACAATTTCTTAACTCAAAAGTTTCCAGAAGAAAAATAATTGGAAAGGAAGTTGTTTCAGATGATTGTCTTAGTATAAGTATGGAGCTCTATCTTTAACCCTATTATAAATTTCTCAAAAGAATACCACACTGGCCTTATAATTTTTCATTTTTTTTGCCTAATACTGAAGGATTCAAATTTTTTTCGTCCAATGTTGCATAATTGAAGCGCAAATTGGGCAATCCAATCATTGGAGAACGTTTTGAGGGCACTTATAAATCTTACTAGAGAATCGAAACACAAGTAAAATCATTCCGAAATATTTGAATTGATAAAATCAAGGGATATTTTCCCCATTTGCATTACCTATTTGGCTTCGCATTAAAATGCACTCAAAATAGAAAATGAGTACAATTTCAACTGCATATGATTTTGCAATTTATGTACTCTTCGAGCGTAGGTCAAAACTTTTGTGGTTTACCCCCAAGAAATATTAAGGCACAAGTAATATGTACAATCTAATTTTATTTATTTTCTCAATATTTTCCACGTAAAGTTTATTCTTATGCAATTCATCCATGTTAGGTCAATAAATCCCACATGGGTTTTGTCCCTCTTTCGTCTACACGAATGTAGTGAGAGTGAAAACACTAAACTAATATTACAGGCTTTGTTGAGTCAATAAGTCAACTATCCACTAGTATTAACAAACGCAATCTCAACCTTCACAATACTTTCTAGTACTTGAGCAAAGAGTACAAGTTTTTTTTGAGTTCTCTAAAACATATTTCACTTTGTACTTAAGCAGGCAATACCTATATTTCCAAAAAATTAACTGTTGACATTTCTCTTTTCTTTGTCAGGTCAATATCTGTTTTGCTAAGACCATTCCCCACCTTTAATGGCAATAATGGAGCAATTTACACTTGTGGAGCTCAGTGGAATTCTATGACTCCCTCTCCTACTCTTTCTCCACCATCAAATCCTCCTCCTCCCTCTCCATCGCCTCCTCCACCTTCTCCTCCACCGCCTCCTCCATCTCCTCTTCCCCCTCACCCTCCTCCTTCTCCATCTCCATCTCCTCCTCCGCCTTCTCCTTCTCCTCAATCACCACCTCCATCTCCTCCTCTCACTCCTATTCCCTCTCCATCTCCTCTCCCACCTTCTCCTCCTCCATCTCCATCTCCTCCTCCACCTTCACCTTCTTCCCCTCAATCGCTACCTCCATCTCTTTCTCTAGCTCCGCCTCTCATTTAACGCTCCCCACCTTCACCAATTTCTCCTCCTCAAATGCCGCCTCCATCTCCTTCTCCCCCTTATCATCTTCCAACACCTCCTCCTGCTTTTCCTCCTTCTCCCGCTACTCCTCAAACAACACCACCATCTCCCACTCTACAACCTCCTCCTCCTTCTCCTCCACAGTTTCCAACTCTACCTCCACTAAATTCTCCTATTCTCAAACCTCCTCCAAGATCTCCTCCTCTCAAATCTCCTCGCCCTCCTATGTCACCTCCGAACTCTCCACCTCTCGAATCTCCTCTTTCTAACTCTCCTCCCCCTCCCAAACCTCCTTTTAACACTCCTCCTGAATCTCCTCCTAAATATCCTCCTCTCAAATTTCCTCCTCCTAACTCTTCTCCATCTCTTCCTCTCATATTCCCACCTCCCAACTCTCCTCTTTACATATCTCCACCCCCTCACAAATCTCCACCTCCTCTCAAATCTCTTGCTCCTCCAAAATCCCCTCCGCCCATTCCTCCCCCTTCTACTAACTCTCCACCATCTTTACCTATCAAATCACCACCTCCTAACTCTCCTCTTCCTACCCCTCAACCCCCTTATAAATCTCCACCCCCTCCCAAATCTCCCCTTCCTAAATCTTTTCCCCTTCACATATATCCTCCTCCTCTTAAACCTCCCCCATTGTTTTTAGTGCGATTCTAGACGATTATTTTGTGTAGCGACTCACACGATTTCATTGGTACTACGAAATCGTATCGTCAAAACATCATCAGCGATTTCACAGTGGAATCATGTGTCAGTCAGTGGAATCATGTGTTAGTCAAACGTGCAGACGTTCCCATGATGCATTATTGTTTGTAGGCTTGTACACGTGGCATCTGGTCATTTGACCGCCACTTAGTTCTTCTTTGTTTGCGTTAGAATAAATAGAGTAGAAGAAGACGACAGGAATTATCATTCAGAGACAAATTAGGCTTGGCAGCTTTTAACATTCAGAATCAATTTATTGTTGGACATCATCTTTTAATTACAATTGTATTCCTTTCAAATATAATGGAATCTACTTTCTGAATGGCTCTCTTTTCTATGCCTTGCTACATGTGAATTATTTTTTTTGGAAACTATGGACTCTCAACGATGAGATAATCTCGTCGCTGGAGTAGCGATGACCATCGACGAAACAATTTCACCGACGTAACAGAATTCCATGCGAACTGAATTTCATGCGCACTAAATGAAACACTAAGTTACGATTGAAAGGTAACGCGAATTTTACGGATTGGTCAACAAATAAATTCCTTATTGGCGTAGAAGAAAGTTGGTGGTAAACTTACCACCAGGTATACTCTGTCGTAGTGCGAAGTAGTGTTTAAAATAGTACTGTACAGTTTTAGTGGAACCGAGTGGAACCGACAGTACGATACATAGTGATCTTATTAGTAGTTAGGAGATTAGATAGGCATATTGGTATAAATTAGGACTTATACATTTGGAAATTCAACTTGTACAAGTTCACTAAGGAAAGTGACATTTAAAGGCTATCTTTGTGTGCATGTCATTTTGTGACTGATCAGAGTTTGTGCTTCAAACTTTGTCAGTATATTATGTTAAGTGTGAGCTCTAAGTGAGATGTGTTGTAAGCCTAAGTGGTTGTTTTATTGCTAAGTGTAAGCTCGTCTAAGTTGGCCATTTGTGTGGTACTTTGGGTAGCCTTTTTGTTGAATTAAATGGGTGACTCTGCAGCCTCTGGTAGTGTCCCAGTTGCTCTGCAGCAACAGGTTATGGGCCCACAGGTTATGGGCCCACAGCCCAGAGTACCTAGATTTGATGGAGACAACTACTTATATTGGAGAGGTATCATGAAGCTCTACTTTGTTGAAAGAGAGCTCATGAATGTGGTGGACGGTTCCCTTGCCGAAACAGATCCTACGTGGAGAAAAAAGAATACACAATGTGTCAGTGCGCTCATGCAGACACTATCCTTGGAAATCGGAATGGAACACATTCAGATGGATAAGGCGAAAGATATATGGACATCCTTGGGAGATATGTATCAACAGACGAATGTACAACGACAAATGATAACTGCTACAAGTATTTTTGAGTATAAGTACAATGGTGGTCGCATCTCAGATTATTGTTATGGTCTTAGGAAGTTATTTTTAGAAAATGCATGCTCAGGAGGTGTTTTTCTAGCTGCACAGCAAGCCATGTTGCTTATGAGAGGTTTACCTGAAGAATATAAAGGCGCCTCTGATGCATTAAAGAAAATAGATCAGTCATCTTGGAATCTAACAATGGCAATTCAGCTAGTGTTAGAAGAAGAATCTACTAATCTAGCAATGAAAGGAAGCAAAACAGGACAAGTATTAAACACTCAAATTCAGAATAGAAATCAGTATCAGACTGATCGATCAACTAACAACACATGGGCCTGTTTTTGATGTTTTAACAAAAGTCACTTGGTACGAGAATGTCCAGTTTTGAAAAAGGACACTTTGACCAGAAATTTTCGTGAAGGATGGAACAACAACCGGCGCTCCTCCAACAAAGGAAACCCTTATAGGCAACCAGAAAAGACATCTGCTTTTTTTGCCGAAAACGAGAATGTCTTAGAGGAAGGAGGAGACAAAGTTGACAAAAATATTAGCAATTTTCCAATTGTGACAGGAAAGGAAATGTTTGCAATGACAAGTGCAAGATTTAGACCAAAGGAGAACACCTGGATTATGGACACGTGAGCATCTGCTCACATGTGCGGCGACAGAGAGCTGTTTGAAATTCTCAACCAATATCACTACAAAACATCTACTATCCCGATGACAGTTATGTAGTTGCAAGCTCAAAAGGAAAGGTGAATCTTAAACTCAAAATAGAACAGTAGACAAGACCTTGAATGATGTGTTGTATATTCCAAAGTTAAGCAAAAACTTGTTTAGCACATCTTTGGTAGAGAGCAAAGGGTTTGAAGTAAGTCTCAAACATGGAAAACAAGTTGTCAGTAAGAATGGATTTGTTGCAGCTGTTGGAACTAGAGGAGAAAATATGATGTATAGGCTTGACCTTGCTGAAGGATTTAATGGAAAGAAGGTTCTGCACTCAGCTGTAACAAATGATAATTATCTTTGGCATAAAAGAATGGGGCATGTTCATCGAGAAAGGTTAGGAAAAATGGTGAAAAATGATATAATCAAAGGAATAAAATTGTCCCCAGATTCGTCAAATGAATTATGTGATGGATGTGCCCTAGGAAAAATTCACAAATTACCATTTCCAGCTGAAAGCAGTCATAGAGCTAAGAGAGTCTTAGAAGTAATACATTCAGATGTTTGGTCTTCCAATATACCGTCCATGGGGGGATTCCGATATATGCTTACACTTACGGATGATTTTTCAAGATATACCAAGGTGTACTTTCTGAAAAAGAAAAGTGGAGTCTTTGAATGCTTTCGAGAATACAAAGTCTGGAGCGAAAAGATACATGGAGTTCCCATTTTAAATCTCAGATCATATAACGGAGGAGAATATGTCTCAAAAGTATTTTCGGATTTTCTAAAAAAAAATGGAATTTCACGCCAACTGACAGTTCTCTATTCACATGAACAAAATAGAGTTGCAGATAGATAAAATAGAACACTAGTAGAGTGTGCTCGGACTATGTTGGCAGATTAAAGAGTAAGTGTGAAATATTGGGCAAATGCTTTAAATTGTGCTGCATATATTAAAAATAGACTAGAAAGTAAAGCAACTCCAGGAAAGACACCTTATGAACTTTGGACAAAAGAGAAACCATATTGGTCATTTTAGAGTATTTGACAGTAAAGTTTTTATGCTTAACCAAAGATCCTAGTAGATGGAAAATGGAGCCAAAAGGAATGCTTGGCATCCTACTAGGATACGATAATAATGCAAAAGGATATAGAGTCAACCTACCTAGAACTGATCAAATTGTAGTTGCTAGAAATATACTTGTAAAAGATGAGTCAGATTCAGTGGATGTATTTGCACTAACACCTGAACAAAGAAGCAAAATGAAGATGGAATACGTCATTCTTGACGTAGTGAGACATGTGACCAATGAACAATCTGTCACTCCTCACACAGAAACAACGGTGACACCTCAGACAAAAACACAAATGGACCACCTCAAACAGAAACGAATGGATTTGTGGAACCCGAGATAGATAACTCTGTCCCGTCAACAAGAACCTCAAGGAGAGAGCCCTCGATTCCAGCGTCAAATTTTCCCGGGGGGAAAAGGACAGGTATAAGAGAAAAGAGAATCAGTTCAAGACTCAAGGATTCGACAACGATGTATGCACACTTGGCTGCGTTTGGAGAGCCCTTAACTATCCAAGAAGCCTTTTCGGTACCAAAAAAAGAACTTTGGATAGAGGTAGTGAATGATGAAATGAAATCAATTATGGCGGCCCAAACTTGGGAATTGGTTGAGCACCCTCCACACCGGAAAGCCATTGGAAGTAAATGGTTATTCAAGGTAAAATTAAACCTAGACAATACTGTTGAGAGATATAAAGCTAGACTAGTAGCTAAGGGATTCAACTAAAAGGAAGGAAATGACTTTGAAACACCTTTTCGCTAGTAGTGAGATTTCCAACAATTAGGATCTTGCTTACTTTGGCAGGTATAGGAAATATGGAAGTCCATCAAATGGACGTTAAAACAGCGTTCCTACATGGCGAATTAGAGGAAGTTATTTATATGAAGCAGCCAGAAATGTACGAAGAGAAAGGGAAAGAAAACCATATTTGTAAATTAGTAAAATCTTTATATGGGCTAAAACAGGCCCCTCGTCAATGGAATATTAAAAAAGATGAGTTTCTCACTAAGTTAGGATTTACTAGGATAAGCTCGGATCATTCAGTTTACATTACGGAAGGGGAAGATGGAATAATTTATATTGAAGTTTACGTAAATGATCTGCTCCTAATGAGCAAATCACTGACAGAAATTAACAAAGACAAGAAATCCTTAAATACCAAATTTGAAATGAAAGATTTACGAGAGGCAAAATATGTTATTGGGATTCAGTAAGAAAGAGATAGACTAAAAAGGATAATTAGACAAACACAAAATGAGGCTATCGGAAATATGCTTGATAGGTTTGATATGTCAGATGCAAAAAGTAGTGCAACTCCTATGGAAAATAAACAGAAAACTGAAGGAGTAGAAATCAGCTTAGGAGTTATAGTTAGAGATATAACAGAAAAATGAAAATTTGACTGAAATTCCCTATAGACAGGTAGTGGGAAGTCTTATCTACTTTATGAATTGTACGCGTCCCGATATTGCTGCAACAGTCGGGGTTCTTAGCAGAAGTTTGCAGTCGGGGTTCTTAGCAGAAGTTTTCAGAATCCGAAGAAGACAGATTTGGAAGCTGCAAAGCGAGTTATGCGATACCTACTTGGGACCAGGAATTTACATCTTAACCTGGGAGGATCAAGTGTAACAATCGAAACCTGTAGTGATGCGAGCTATGGAGACATTCCTAGTCGAAAGTCAACCACTGGATATGTGGTACAGATTGGAAATGGAACGTGTTGTTAAAGCAGCAAACTTCAAAAGGTGACTGCCCAATCAACGATGGAGGCAGAATATATCACAGCAAGCGCTGCGGTAAAAGAATTATTATGGGTAAAATCAATTTTATAAGAACTAAGATTTATGCAAATAGGTCCACAAATTATTTGGTGTGATAATCAGGCAGCTATTTCAATTGCTTCAAATCCATGTCATCATTTCAAAACCAAACACATGGACATTAGGCTTCATTTCGTTAGAGAAAAAGGTCTTCTTAAAAATTATAAAATTGAATATTTACCAGACTCGAAGATGGTGGCAGACATGCTAACCAAAGCCTTACCTGCTCCAAAGTTAGAATACCGCAAAGAAGCATGTGGTCTAAGTGATTGAGAGTCCAAAGTTTAGGGGGAGTATTGTTTTTGGAAACTATGGACTCTCAGCGATGAGATAATCTCGTCGCTGGAGTAGCGATGACCAGCGACGAAACAATTTTAGCGACGTAACAGAATTCCACGCGAAACTAAATTTCCTGTGCACTAAATGAAACACTAAGTTACGATTGAAAGGTAACGCAAATTTTACGGACTAGTCAACAAATAAATTCCTTATTGGCGTTGAAGAAAGTTGGTGGTAAACTTACCACCAGGTATACTCTTTCGTAGTGCATAATAGTGCTTAAAATAATATTGTAGAGTTTTAGTGGAACCGACAGTACGATAGTGCGCCCATAGTGATCTTATTAGTAGTTAGGAGATTAGATAGGCATATTGGTATAAATTAGGACTTAGACATTTGGAAATTCAACTTGTACAAGTTCACTAAGGAAAGTGACATTTAAAGGCTATCTTTGTGTGCATGTCATTTTGTGACTGATCAGAGTTTGTGCTTCAAACTTTGTCAGTATATTATGTTAAGTGTGAGCTCTAAGTGAGATGTGTTGTAAGCCTAAGTGGTTGTTTTATTGCTAAGTGTAAGCTCGTCTAAGTTGGCCATTTGTGTGGTACTTTGGGTAGCCTTTTTGTTGAATTAAATGGGTGATTCTGCAGCCTCTAGTACTGTCCCTGTCAGTGCAGAGCAACATGAATGACATAACTCTTCCCACCTACACTTTTGTCTTATCAGGTTCTTCGCTTTTGTGAATCCTTAAATCTGACTAGGTGTACGTGGTCCTAAGAGTCCTCCTAGTTACTCGAAATATCTGATCAAGGTCAACACCCCCTCCTAAATATCCCCCTCTTAAATCTCCTTCTCCTCCCAAATCTTCACCTCCTACATCTCCTCCTCCTCACAAATCTCCTCCTCTTAAATCCCCCCCCCTCCAAAATCTCCCCCTCCTAAATCTTCTCCACCCTCCCAGATCTCCTCCTCCTAAATCTCCTCCTCCTTCTAAATCTTCCCCTTGCAACCTCAAAGATAGATAGCCAGGAATAGCAGAAAATACACCACAACGGATGCAAGACAAAAGGACAAAGAGATCCGGAAAAAGACTTTTATTTCACCGAAGACTTTACCCCTCCATAATACAAATTCAGATCACTCTACATATTCTTGGTTATGTCTCTATCACAACCCTCCTCCCCCTCCTAATTCTTCTCCTCCCTTCAAATATTCTCCTCCGCCTCCTCTCAAACGTTCTCTCCCTTCCAATCCCCTCCTCCTAAACCTTGTCTTTTTCCCAAATCCCCTTCCCCCAAATCCCCTCTCCCTCCTAAATTTCCTCCTCTCAAATCTCCTCCCCCTTCTAAATCTCCTCCTCTAAGTTGTCTCCTCCTCCTAAATCTCTGTTAAGATTATTGGGAGAATCGGCCGATCAGCCGAAATCATGTTTTGGTTCGATGTGAAGAATTCGTCGTCCGCGGATTTGTTGACGTTTTGTTTCGCGTGGCGCTATTTGATTTTGAGTATGGTTTCACGATTTGCATCGGAGTACTTTTGGTTTGTTAAATGTACGGCGGTTCAGTAACAGCCGGTACATAGATTATTTATGTATGATGGTTCAGTTTGGTTTCGTCTTGAATGGTGACTGGTTTTCCATCAGTTTATTATGCAGTCTGGGGAGATGCATCATGTAGTCTGTGTAGAGATGCATCGTGTGTCTTAAGGAGTGACACATTAAGATGTACAGAGAAAAGTAAATTTAAGGAGGGAAGAACTGTGAAGGGGAGAGGTTGTATTGAGAAATCTTCGGCTTAAAATATTAATATTTGGCCGACATGTTTTATTGTGAGCCGTGAGTATTTTATGTGGAATATGTTTATTTAAGCTTCCGCTGTGAGATTTGATTTATCATTTGTGAGCATCTCTGTGAGCACTTTGTCGATTATTAACAATCTCGCCCCCCTCCTAAATCTCCTCTTCTCAAATTTTCTCCTCTCCCTCCTCCCATACCTCTTCTCCCTAAATATCTTCCTCTCAAATCACCTTCTCCTAAGTTTCCTCCTCCTTTAAAATTCCCTCCTTTTAAATCGCTTCCTCGTAAATCTCCTCCTCCAAAAAAAACCTCCTAAATCTCCTTCTCTTCCCAAATATCTTCCTACCTAAGTCTCCTCCATGCAAATATATGACTTCTCTCCTCTCCTCCTCACTCCCTTTCCCTTCCCAAATCTCCTTCTCCCACCCAATTTTTTTCCTCCGAAATCTCTTCTAGTCAAATCTCTTCCTCATAACTCGCCTCCCCTTTTCAATCTTCTCCCATTTCTCCTTCACTGCTAAAATCTTCTCCTCCATCTCTAGAGGATACATAAGTCTAGGAAAAAAACAGTTAAAAGTCATGATGCCAAAAATGACAAGTCTCAGAAATAAAATTTGAATTCACAATGTCATAAAAAAATGCTAGGACAACCTGTTGATTTTCAATGCGTTCCAAACGATTTCGTGCGATGGACAATTTTGGTCAAGTTCGTAGTTTATCAAGTACCAGCATCGATTCGCGGCATAGAGGTTTTATTCGTACGAATTTCGATTTTTTTACGAATATGCGTTATTTTATAATAATTTTGAACTTTTCGTTAAATTCGGACAGAGTGTACGGATGAAAGTTGTACGAACGTACGAAATGTAAGGGCGGGAATTGTACGTATGGATGAAATGTACGGAAATTTCCAGAAAAGAGAAGTTACTTCATTTCCGCACGCGAATTTGAATTAGATTTGGAGTTTTAGACGTTTCGAAATTTCGATTAAAAGTTTAAGTTGTCGTATTATATTTCATTTTTGATTAAATGTATTAAGTCAAATTCGGTCAATGCATATAAAAAAAATGAATTTTGAAAAATGCGCATGCTAATTTATTTTCATGTGTTTCATTCGTGCGTATACTACGAATGAAACCTCTATGGTTCGCGGCCCTCGTCGACGTATTAGGGTGAAGTTCCATTAGGCGGTCCCAGTAAATGTACGGACAAGTCTACTGGCAACGTTTAGTGGAAGTCCGCTCCATTGTGTCGGGCCAGTAACAAATCTTCCTCAACTATGATTGGCGCCACGTAGGTTAGAGTCCAAATTCTAAAAATCTTCAAAAAAATCTACAATCGGAATATCTGTACAAAATTTCTGTACCACCGGAGGTAATTAATGATTCGTACATAAAGTTTTCGGCAAGATTTTAATTTTGAAAATAGAAATCAAAATTTCGAAACAGAATGGCAAAAAGACGCGACAAACCTTGAAGGTCGCGACAAACTTTGAATGTCGGTGGATGTTAGACGAAGCGTGCGAGGATATTTTCACCTGACCTGCATTCAACGTAGCAGGAGGCACATGGCATGTACCACGTGTACGCCTGTGATCGCTTGTACAGTGTAGATATTATTTTTCCTTTTCACGTGTACCAATGGTAATGAATGGCAATCATCTAGTGGGCCCCAACTCTCCTGCCGAGGAGAGTTGGGGCCCACTGGATGATGTGTTCGATTGCTTCGCGGATCTCAAAAATTGAAACATCCAACGGTCATGAATTACGCCTACATCATTGGAGCTCCCTGACAGCTTTCCTGTAACAATGTTTCGTTTGACAAAAAAAAAAATATGGTACGACTCTATACGCACTATACGAAAACGTACGAAGTCCAGTAAAAAACCCCATTTTTCGTCTAATGGAACTTCACCCTTAAAGAGAGCGAATCTATATTTCAAAAAGTGCGAACAAAAAAACAAGTGCGCATTCACGGACAACATTCGAAGACATCCAGTCGAACAAAATGATGACACGTGGATAGAGCACCATATCAGCACCAAACACTTAACTTAGGGTGAGTCCCCATGTAATCGGTACTTTGATAATGTATTTTGGACTGTAGTAAGATTCTTCGTACTACTTTGAAGAGCGTCCCAATGTGCGAAAATGAAATCGGAACTTTGAAATGTGACGGTTGTAGACGTAGGTACAATTTTTTGACGGATGAAGACAACTACGAAACTTTTGACAATCGATGAGGCCAACAAACACAGCGACAGTTGTTGACGTCTAGATTTTCGTAATTTTGTGACATTGTAGATGTTTAGGGTTTTGTGACATTGTGACGCTATGCTCACTTGTGACAACGTCGACGTCACAAATTCAAAAACTTTCCGCCATGGCTATCCGATTTCGTTTTTTTGACTTTTCTCACTCGACCTGGCATAAAAATATACAAAAAGGTAGTCAAAAGAATTATTTTTCAGATATCTTTTATTTCATACCAGTATTGTTGTGCCTCGTTCTAAAAAGTGAGATGTAAAAGCAATAGTGTAAGAGGGAGAGGGGAGAGGCGACGACGGCGCAAATTTTTCTGCAAATGACCCATGAATGAAAGTGGAGGTCCGACACCCCTGCTGATTTTTTCCAATACATGCTCGTCTTTGTCGTACATGCACTTGAATAGCAGGGAGAAAAATAGCGAGTGCTCTTCCTCATCATAAAATTTTCACACTCGTGTGGCGCGTGCGTGGACCGTTTTTCATTCGTTGTTTGGGTGGTACTTTCTGTGAAAACGAATCGTGAGGCTGATGAAGTTTTTTGACGGTTGGATTCTCTTGCCTGGGGGTCGAAAAAAAGGAAAACGCCAAAATACATTCACATGACGACAAACATGAAGCACATTTAAAGTATCGACTTGATGTTTGCTGTACTTTTAAAGAATTGATCTTTTTGTACGGCTAACGTTTTTTCAAACATAATTGCGTTTTGGGTGAAAATGACAGAAAAATGTCGATACTTTAATACATGGGGACATACCCTTGGACATTATTATGAATAGGAAGGTTAGTCGAATAAATCATGGCTACTTCCCATTGGTCAATTAAGGACTAAGAAAACTTAGTAAGGCATTTAGTGGCAAGGGATGTTATCAATTCCATGTAATTTTTGCAGTATACGGCACTGGATCATTTATTTCTACCAAAGGGCCTAAAGGCGCTAGAAGTTAGGGTTTAAAGTTGTGTTGAGTCAAATTATTTTTTTGTGTTAATTTATGTCATTCGAGCAATCTCGATTCTCTAGTAGTATTACTGCAAAGGTCCTTAACTAGACATTAACTTAAAGCTGTAAATCGCAATATGCAACATTCATTTAATTCATTTGTTTGTGTGGTGCTCATCGGTTTGTGAACACATTGTTAAATCCACAACCTTCCCTGCCTATCCAGTGTATTTTGTTGCCTTTGTCACTACTTTCTCGTGCCCTCTCTTTAACATATCCTGAGTGGACGATCCCGTCAAAGGAAATAATGAGCTGGCCTGCGCCACCAGCCTGGATATCTTGGCTGGTGAGTCCTTCTTATTACATATTTTAGTGTGGATCCGGATATCGATCCCTACAATTTTCGTACGTCAACAGATGCCTCATAAGCTTGGCATGCCTTAAGCAAATACATCCGAAATCGTTCCTTCCTCCCAAATGTCTTATGGGAAAATCTCCTCCTCATAACTCTTTGGTTCCTCAAATGCCCTCTGAAATATCCTCCTCTAAAATCTTCTCATAAATGGCCTCCTCCTTTCAATTCTCTCGCTGCATCTCCTTCACTTCTGAAAACTCCCCCTCCCCCTGAATCTCTCTAAGATAAAAAAGTCTAGGACAAAACATTTTAGGTTTTTGTTAAGAGTAATTTCCGGTATGTTAGCGTACGTCCACCTTAGTCTCATTTCGTCCTAGGTCAACCGAGACCATACTCCACTTATTTAAGTACGGTCTCGTCCACTTAGTCTTTTGTCCTACGAGAACAAAGACCGTACTCCACTTATTCAAGTGCGGTCTTATAATTGTACTTTTGGTCTTATTCTTTCCTTTTCTTTTCGTCGGTCAACTTTGTCTAATAGATTTGGTCTTTGTGTAGCCGCCCAAATCTACTTTGTGTAGTGTAGTACAGTATTATCCACAGTAATTAGCATTTTGTCACTTTGTATAAAAGGATCTCGTTCCATAATGAAATCATCACTCGATCACACAATTCCAAATGCTTAGACTATTTTTTCTTTTATCATGGCGTCCAATAATCCTACTCCTATAGTTTCAAGAAAGAACATTGAACACAATACGCGTTTGTTGAAGAGCAAAATTTTGGTCATAATTTTTATTTATTGTCAACAAAATCAGGGAGGAGGGAGGAGGGAGGAGGGAGGAGGGAGGAGGGAGGAGGGAGGAGGGAGGAGGGAGGAGGGAGGAGGGAGGAGGGAGGAGGGAGGAGGGAAGAGGGAAGAGGGAGGAGGGAGGAGAGAGGAGGGAGGAGAGAGGAGGGAGGAGGGAGGAGGGAGGAGGGAGGAGGGAGGAGGTAGGAGGGAGGGAGGAGGGAGGAGGGAGGAGGGAGGAGGGAGGAGGGAGGAGGGAGGGAGGAGGGAGGAGGGAGGAGGGAGGAGGGAGAAGGGAGGAGGGAGGAGGGAGGAGGGAGGAGGGAGGAGGGAGGAGGGTGGAGGGAGGAGGGAGGAGGGAGGAGGGAGGAGGGAGGATGGAGGAGGGAGGAGGGAGGAGGGAGGAGGGAGGAGGGAGGAGGGAGGAGGGAGGAGGGAGGAGGGAGTAGGGAGGAGGGAGGAGGGAGGAGGGAGGAGGGAGGAGGGAGGAGGGAGGAGGGAGGAGGGAGGAGGGAGGAGGGAGGAGGGAGGAGGGAGGAAGGAGGAGGGAGGAGGGAGGAGGGAGGAGGGAGGAGGGAGGAGGGAGGAGGGAGGAGGGAGGAGGGAGGAGGGAGGAGGGAGGAGGGAGGAGGGAGGAGGGAGGAGGGAGGAGGGAGGAGGGAGGAGGGAGGAGGGAGGAGGGAGGAGGGAGGAGGGAGGAGGGAGGAGGGAGGAGGAGGGAGGAGGGAGGAGGGAGGAGGGAGGAGGGAGGAGGGAGGAGGGAGGAGGGAGGAGGAAGGAGGGTGGAGGGAGGAGGGAGGAGGGAGGAGGGAGGAGGGAGGAGGGAGGAGGGAGGAGGGAGGAGGAAGGAGGGAGGAGGGAGGAGGCAGGAGGGAGGAGGGAGGAGGGAGGAGGGAGGGGGGAGGAGGGAGGAAGGAGGAGGGAGGGAGGAGGGAGGGAGGAGGGAAGAGGTCGGAGGAAGTAGATTAGTTTCAAAACTGAAACTTGTATCCAGTTTAGAGATCTACTAAGTTCAAAACTAGAAATTCTGTTCAATTTTGACCTCGAGTTCGAAACAGGAGCTTTTGTTTAGTTTTGAACTCGACAGAGTTCAAAATTGTAAGTTCAAAACAGACAATTTTGTTCAGTTTTAAACTCCGTAAAGTCAAACTCTGTAGAGTTCAAAACTATAAATTATGTTCAGTTTTGAACACTGTAGATATCAAAAATGAAACTTTTGGTTTTTTTTTTTAATTCTGTGACTAAAATTGAAGATCTTGTTCAGTTTTTAACTATGTTTATTTGAAAACTGAAAATCCTTCAAAACTGATATTTATGTTCAATTTTAAATTCTGTAGAGCTTTCAAAACAGAATATTCTGTTCTATGTTGAACTTCGTGGAGTTGAAACGGGAAATTTTGTAAAACGGCTAAAAACGGAAGAAAAATTAATATAGAAACGTGCTTCCAATTATGAAAATTATCCAAAAAATAGGGAACTTAAAAAAAACTGGAATCAAAGTCAAAAGATAGAAAAATTGCAAAATCGGAAATATTGCACATTTATGGCTTTTGCGTTGAGGATGTCGAAGAAAAAAACTAAAATCATTGCAAAGAAAAATTTGAAAAAAACCGAAGGTTTCCCAAAGAGTTTGGGCATCAAAAATATTGAATTTCCGGTTTCAGAATGACGTTTTATTGGTATCGTTTTTATATACGAGTGAAATCAAAAAGGCCATCTACTTAAAACAGAACCAAAAAAGTTGTTATATACTTTTGGACACATTGATAAATGACTACAAAATAATTTCCTGAAGTACAACAGTTTCATCCACCAATTTTCAAATAGAAGACATATTTATAATATCACTGTCATACAAACTTTTCATTTTGCTGAGATTTTATAAATGCAAACCGAAAAACATTTTAAGGGAAAAGTAAGTTTACAACATCCATTATTCTACTAGTTGCATATAAGTTCTACCAGAAAAATTCACTAAAGAAAACAAAAAAAAATCATAAATTTCAAAATAATGACTACACATTTACAATATCCGCCCATACTCAGAAAGGAAAAAAACAAACAGCAAATGCTAGGGAATATTCCTTTTGCAGTCTGGTCGGTAACACTAAAGATGTAAAATGGGTAGTGGATCCTTTATCTCCTCCCTGCCTATCTCTCTTCCTTTTTCTTCTCTCTCACCCTGTCCTCCCTGTCCCACTCTCCCGCTCTCTTGCTCCTCCAGCTGGCAAACAATATAAAGGATGGGCGGGGTACTAGCAAGCTTTCCCCTTCACCGTCTCCCTCCCTCTCTCACTTCAGCAGTGGCTGCCCAATAGCATTAGAGGGGTGAGAGCGGTAGTAGCTAGCTATATTTCCGGTGGCCCCTTCGGGCCAAAAGCCTCCTGGTTCTGAGGGGCTTCCAGTTCCGTACACACCGGAAAGAGTCTGGGCGGAATTTCGGGCGAAGGAGAGTGAATGTCAGTCGTATTTTTCCCCTCGGCTCCGAGATATGCCGGAACTTCGATGTTTTCGTCGTCGATGTTTCTGGAGCCGTGAAGGCGATCGCGAAGCTGGAGAGATTGAAATTGAGGTCGAGATATTGAGATTTGGATTACAATTCATTTAAAAAAGGAATGAGATTGAGATAACGATCAATATTCACGTTAATGATACAATGAGGTCAATGATTGCATTGGAATTAATGTTGACATTAGTGTTGACAATGCGATTGAGCTTGATGTTGGGATTGATATTTCTATTCGGGATGAAATTGACAATGACAATGATCTTCAAATTAACATCGCATTTTCCCTTTTAGGGTTGCAACTGCAATTGAGAGGTTAATGGTGAGAATGAGAATGATGGACATCCAAAATTGAAATTGACAACAAGATCTTATTGAAATATCGAATCAGATTGAAATAAACGTGCTTCGGAACTTTTGTTTTAGATTGATATTGGGATAAGGGAAAATCCATTGCCATCATTGAAAATTAGATTAATATTGGAATTGAGTCAGCGACTGGGATTGATATCAGACAAAGAGTACAATCATGATAAAATGTAGGCTTTGGAGGTAGCAGGAGAGTCGAAGGAATGAAGAAAAGTATGTAGATTCCAGTTATTTTTCTGTACAATGGGGGAAATTATTTTTGAAAATTTTGTGGAATTGAAACGGGAAATTTTGTAAAAAGGCTAAAAAAGGAAGAAAAATAAATAAAGAAACATTCCTCCAATTATGAAAATTATCCAAAATAAAGGGAACTTAAAAAAAAATGGAATCAGAAATCAAAAGATCGAAATACTACAAAATCGGAAATCTTGCACATTTATGGCTTTTGCGTTTAGGATGTCATACCAGAGGAAAAAACTAAAATCATTGCAAAGAAAAAATTGAAAAAAAACCGAAGGTTTCCCAAAGAGTTTGGCCATCAAAATATTGGTTTTCCGGTTTCAGGATAGCATTTTTTTGGTATCATTTTTATTTATGAGTGAAATGAAAATGGCCATCGACTTACAACAGACAAAAAAAGTTGTTATATACTTTGGACAAATTAATAAAAGCTTTCAAAAAAAATTCCTGAAGTACAACAGTTTCAATTACCAATTTTGTAATAAAAGACAAATTTATAATGTCACTGTCATACAAACTTCTCATTTTTCTGAGATATTATAAATGCAAATCAAAAAAAAAATTAAGGGAAAATTTTCAAAAAAAAATTTAAGGGAAAATTTTCAAAAAAAAATTTAAGGGAAAATTATGTTTACAACATCCATTATTCTACGAGTGGCATACAATTTCTCCCAGAAAAACTAAAATACAAAAAAAAGAAATCATAAATTTCAAAATAATGACTACACATTTAAAATATCCGCCCATACCCAGAAAGGAAAAAAACAAAAAGCAAATGCTAGGGAATATTCCTTTTGCAGTTTGTCGTTAACACTAAAAAGGTAAAAAAGTTGAAATCCTTCACCTCCTTCCTGTCTATCTCTCTTCCTGTTTCCTTCTCCCTCTCCCTGTCTTCCCTGTCCCACTCTCCCGCTCTCTTGCTCCTCGCAAACAACATAAAGGACGGGAGGGGGTACTAGCGAGCTTTTCCCTCCTCCCTCTCCCTCTCCCTCACTTCAGCAGTGGCTGCCCAATAGCATTAGAGGGGTGGGAGCGGTAGTAACTAGCGATGTTTCCGGTGGCCCCTTCGGGCCAAAAGCCTCCGGGTTCTGAGGGGCTTCCAGTTCCGTACACAATGGAAAGAGTCTGGGCGGGATTTCGGGCGAAGGAGAGAGAGTCGCCATTGGCCGAGAGAATGTTCGTCATCGTTTTCCTCTCGGCTCCGAGATATGCCGGAACTTCTATGTTTTCGTCGTCGATGGTTCCGGAGCCGTCAAGGCGATCGCGAAGCTGGAGAGATTGAAATTGAGGTCGGGATATTAAGATTTGGATTACAATTCATTTAAAAAAGGAAGAGATTGAGATGACGATCAATGCTCACGTTAATGATACAATGAGGTTAATGATCGCATTAGAATTAATGTTGACATTAATGTTGACGCTTGATGTTGGGATTGATATTTCTATTCGGGATGAAATTGACATTGACAATGATCTTCAAATTGACATCGCATTTTCACTTTTGGGGTTGCGACTGCAATTGAGAGGTTATGGTGAGAATGAGAATGATGGACATCCAACATTGAAATTGACAACAAGATCTTATTGAAAAAACGAATCAGATTGAAATAAACTGGCTTCGGAACTTTTATTTTAGATTGAGATTGGGATTAGGGAAGGCCATTCCATCATCAAAAATGAGATCAAGATTGGAAATGAGTTAGCGACTGGGATTGTTATCAGAGAAAAACTGAAATTGTGACTGGGCTCGGAATGTAACAAACACTGATGCCGACAGTGAGACTGGTACTGAAATTAGAATTCAAAGAAAGATTTGAAGTGATTGTGATGAGGATTTTTCGGTCGACATTAGGATTTAGACTGAAATCGACATCGACGATGAGATTAAGATTGGCATGGGTATTGACGTCGGAGTGGTTTTAAGCTTGGCATGAAGTGCAATCAAATGTGACATGAATATGAAAATGGGATTAAAATTGAGGTCGACATCGGGATACCGATAAAGACTAATGATGAAATTACTCCATATGCATCTGATCTTACCGCTGAAATTAAACTTGTAATTTCCACCACTTTCTGGCCGTATGGCACAACGAGTTTTTCTCTCTTCCACCACAGCGTCGTTCGAAGGAGAGAATCCTGACCGGCCTCAACTCCTAACACGCCACCTAGAAGCTGTTTCCCAGAAAGCAGGATATATACATAAAGTTATTTTAGCTGCCTGGGGTGACCTCTTTCTGCTCTAGACTGCTCACACAGATGAACAAGCCATGATTTCAGTATTGTGGGCATCAAAAGGGTGCACAGAGATCCTTGTCTTACATATTGAAAACCATGAGAAACACCTCAATTTACCATGTCTACAACTTTTTCTGGACTTTGAAATGGTAAAACAAAATCTTAAAAACAAATTGGCCCCCCGAAAGTACTGTACCTCTTTCGCGGGTACGGACTGCAGCAGTGGGTTCGCCCCAACATAGGCCGTGAGTCCCACGTACGGCAAAGTGTACGCCGCCAAAAGCCAATTGTAGTCGTTCGCATAGGGGTCAAATGGAATTACCTCCTCTCCCTCAGCCTCATTGAAAAGGACGGCCCAAGCTTTGCCGATGTCGATGAAAGGACGCGGAACTTGCTCGTCGCCGAGAAACGATCGAATTACTCTGGAAACGATTATTCATTTAACAAATAACTGTCGATGTTAGGAAAGTAATTTATTATGGCCGATGAACAACAAAAAAACGGAAGCGAATGCACAAGGTTAATCATAGCTGGATCAACCTTTTTTCTAAGGTATTGTTAGAACTGAATATAACCATTTTAGCAAAACCCACTTATTTTCTAAATGGTAAAAATATACTAAGAAATGGCCGATAAGTAGCTTTTGCTTTAACGAAGTGAAGATTTGTAGACATTACCTGACATGACCGATTTCTTGAAGGCCGAACATTCCCGCAATTTTTTCGACATTGGGGGACAAATTTGCCTTTTTCCCTCCAATAGGAGGAGGGCCTCCTCCGGTCAAATTGGGTGCAAATGCGTCTAATCCGACTCCGTACGCAGAAAATAGATAAAATTCGGTCTCCAAATGCTCCAAATTCAGGGCAAGCTGACAGTTTACCCCCCGACAAGTCATGGATTACAAAAAAAAAAAAAAAAAAACATATTTGTTGCCTAAATTTTGAATTCAAAAAAGTTCGTTGTGTCTAAGTTTTCTTAATCACAAATTCAATTGCTGGCCGATTTGTGGACAAGGAAATAAAATAAAAGGAGATCGATTTTGCATCTAGGGTATCTAAGGTCGTTAGATTTACTGAATTAGTCGACAATAATATTATATATCCTCATTCCGACATCCATTTTATTTTAAAACATGGCACAAAATTTGAATTGTATGCATATCATATTTGGGCTATTAAAAGAAGCCCAAGCCATAAGACCTTGCACATTTCATGAAAGGAGTTGTTCAATTGCTAACATCAAGTTTTATGAACTGAGATTTTTTAGTATTTATCAAATATTACTTGAAATAAGTCTTTTTCTCCCAGTGGAACCCCGGGAGGAGCTGGTGGGGTTGTGGGAAGTTGGGCAAAAGAAGGCGCAAACAGAGCAATGCACAAAATTAAAACCAAAGAAGGGGACATGACGAGCGCCATAGCTTCCAAAACAACAACGTCCCTCTCAACCTTTTCCTCCCTTTTTTCTTTTTCTCCTTACCTCAAAACTGTTTGCTGTTTTGTTTTACTGCGTTAGTATGATGTTTTTAAGAGTGAGCCTCACCTCTTTATAAACAGATATTTCCATTTCATCACAAGACCATAGTAGTCGAGATTTCCTATTGGTGACATTTGTAGCGTAGAGTTTTCCACAAGTGACAGCCGTCGATTGGAAATTGCGAACCTGCAAATCGGTTTTGCAGATTTTGCATTGTCGCAGGTCGACCGTCGCCGTGCCCTGTCCGACAAATTAGCCGTCGGTCTTTGGAAAGGGTTGTCGTTTACGAGGATGTTCTTCGTTTATTAACTCCTGAAGAACTAAAAGTCAAAAAAGTGTCGTCTGCCTGCGTGTTCAGTTTCGACATGTCCTTCGGAAGTACACCGTGTATCGCTACACCGCGAATCGTTATTAGTGTCAAAGTTTAAATAATGTTGATGAAAATTTACAGTAATTGATGCTAATTAAGAATTTGATTTTTTTTTTTTAAAAAAGAGTATTCTAATTTCGGCATTATGCTAATTTGGGAACAGTAAAAATGGAAGGTTCTTCGTACGATTATATACATTAATATATGTATTCAAACAAAATATTAGAAATCGTACGCCGTCGTGAAATTTAAATATTCGTACATGTCAGACTAATTTACGTGTCAGAATAATCCTGTTTCTTGAGCGCACGTTCCTATGCGTGCGCGTCTGATTTAATTCATTTTTTGAAATTTTTTCACTTGAAAAGGTACATTTATGTACGGTCTGACATCGATCGTATGCCATACTATTTAGATCTTGTTGTACTTTCGATCTTTACGCTATTTTGTACCGTACCTTAAATAACGTCAAGGAAAAATTAAAATCATGTATCCTATTTGAGGAAGAAAATCAAAATTTTAAGAACCCAAATTAGGGCACCCCAAAATTTTGACATTTATACCTTAAATATAATAAAATACACTATTTAAGGAAGTGGACCATAATCTGCCACGTCTCAGGCACTAAATTAGAATGAATGACGCTAATTTTTTCTTTACACTACTAATTTATATACGCTAATAACGATTCAAGGTGTAGTGTTAATGTTTTTTTCGCCACTTAAAACAATTTTTCTCCCTACATACAAGCACAAGTCAGATTGTGGATCGGATGGTTGCCATTGAAAGGTGTTAGGTTCATTGTGAAACGGCGTCTCAGTTTTGTTGAGCGCCGTATTATAAATTATATAGTTTACGTGTGGCTTTGTTAAGCGTGGCGTTATTAGTTTAGTTTTATATAGTTTGGTTTGGTTTTGCGTGCGTAGTACTTTAGGTATGTACGGTAAGCATGTATTTTCGTATAGTACCGCTTACGGTATGTTGTTTCGTTGGTACTTTGTTTTGATTGGTTCGCGCGGCGTACTTTTGTACAACGTCGCTTGAGTAGTACTTTGCTTGCTTAATAGGAGTGTATTTAGGACTTAGGGTGTGTCCCCATGTGCATAAGTAAGGGTTTTTTCCTGTCGTTTGCTGTAAAACTTAGCACCGTACTGCCTAAGTTGCAACCGTACGAAGGAATCGCAAATTTGTAGAGTACAATTTGCGTCATCCCTGAACTTAGGATGTACGAAAAGTTGTCGTCTTGTGCTTTTCGACCCACTTCGACGACAAAAAACGTCATCTTCAACCTTATCTTTAAAACACATGCGCGATGTGATTTAAAATTAGGTTTTTTTAATTGACAAATAGGAACATACTTTCGCACGTGCCGTAAATTTCGACAAAAATCCTAAGATTTCCAAGGACAAAGAAAAGTACATAGTTCGCTATGTTTTGTCCGTTTGCGTTCTAATACGACAAAGACAAGTACACAATTTGTTTGGATTTGTCCGTTTTCGTCTAGTACGAATTTCTTTTTTTGCAGGGGTCTTCAAATTTCGATGCCATTTCACGTCGAGCGGACAGGCGACGCGAAGACAAAGCACATCTTCTTCGACCGTGAAATTGCACAGGCTGGAAGGGGCTACGTCTACAATGTCACGGTAAGACATGCGACGTCACACGCAGGTACAAAAAACAAAGTGCGACCACAGATTGTAGACGTTGACAACCGTCACAGGTACTGTCGACGTATACAATCGTCACAAGCGTAAGTTACGATTTCGTCCTTACAGACATAGGGACACTTGAACACCGGGTCCGGCGGATCCGCGCTAAAATACAAAGTAAATTCGCTAAGTTCGAAGTACATGGGGACACACCCTTAGTCGTTTGGGGGAAAACTTTAACTTTTGTAAGAGGGGAAATATTTAGGTGAAATATATTGTCTTTTACTGGAGTGATCTCTTCTTGCTATCTTTTGCTTGCGCTCTACATCTTGTCTTCCTTCTATCCTTGTGTGTGTCGATCCTTACACGTGGTATCGGAGCTAGTTTGCTCCTTTAAGAGATCTCAAGGTGGCAAGTCTTGCCGCCATGGGGGGAAAGAAGAAGAAGTCCTCATCCACACCTTCTCCTATTGCGGCTCCCAATCCGGATCTACCGGATCTACCGGATCTGGCCGATTCATCTCCAGATCGGAGTGTGAAAGATTTCGGCTTCGGAGGAGAGACTTTTGAAAAGGGTTCTCCCTCCAACCCACTTCTAAAAGAGGAGAAAGAGAAACAAGAAAGGGTGGTGTAAACCGAAGATCGTCTTAATGAGTTGTTTGACGGTTTTCTTACTCTAGTAGATCAACGGATCACGGATGCCAATTGAAAGGGGAAGTTTAAAATGGATGAGGAGGATCCGATCTTGAATACTTTTGAGATGGCTTCGGATGGAGGGGTCGAGGATGACGATATTTTGAGGGAGGCTCTCCGAAAGGGGAAGTTTGTGATCGAGAACGACTCGGATCTCGAATATGAATCTGATGACGAGTTACCGATCCCTTCCATGCTGGGGAAGATTGTCCTCTTTAACGGATCTAACTATCAAATATGGAAGAAATATATCAAGGCGCAACTCATTGTCCATCACCTTTGGAAGATCGTGAATGGAGAAGAAAAGATGTCGATCGACGATCCGAAGGCTCGCCGCCTTTGGAAGAAGAAAAATCTTTCGGCCATCACCAGCCTCATGCAATCTTGCACCGCTTCGGTGCATGATCATTTCCTTACCCAAGATACGACTCATGAGTGTTGGAAGTCGCTCGAAAGTCAATTTGAGAAGGGGTTCCAAAACAAGGGGCAATATGCCTACACGGACTTTATCCAATTTAAGATAAAGTCTAACGAATCGATTGATGATGTAATCAAACGATATAATATTATTGTGGAGCAACTCTCGAATAACAGCAGGATTAATATCCCGGAGGACAAAGTGATCGGTCTCATCAATGCATTACCCAACAATCTTACTTACCTTAAAGAAATACTTTGGGCACAAACGAATCCGACTTATGAATTTATCGTGAATTACCTTAAAACCACCGAGAGAAATCGCGGAGGTCCTCCTAAAGTTTCGGCCTCGGGTGGATCTCTGAACGCATCCTCCGAAGAACCCGCGGATCTAAATTTTCTCCGTGGGGGAAGAGGGGGAAGGGGAAGAGGAGGCGGATCTAGGGGAATGGGAAGAAGCACCGAAAGGAGGGGAAACTTTCCCGGTCAATCCACCTTCCAAGATCAATCTACTTTCACTTCCTTTCGATGCAATAAACCTGGTCATATGTCCTCCTCTTGCCTGGACAAAGAAAAACAATGCCACTATTGCGGGAAATGGGTACACATTAGTCCCCAATGTTACGCGAGATCTGACGTCGGCGGCGGCCGCGGCGGCGGCAACCTCAGATTTGGTGGACGTGGCGGCAACCGATTTGATAGTGGGGGGCGCGGTGGACGTGGCGGCCAATTCGGCGGCCATGGACACTTTGTTGGGGAAAATAATGAGAGGGACGAAGGTCCGACTATTTTCTCCACGCTAAGTATCATAAACAAAACGACGTCATTCGAAGCGCAAAACGACAAGAAGTGGATCATTGACTCCGGCGCTTCGCATCACGTATGTACGGACGGCACGCATTTTGACGAAATGCGCGCTTTGACCGTACCTAAAAATATTACGGTCGCTAGTGGTTAAGTTATTTCCATTGGTACAATTGGTACTGTACGACTTGACTTGATTTAGCCATATCCAAATGGATCTGAACGAATCTCCGAAATCCAGTTGTTGAACGTACTTTATATTCTAGGCGGCTCTGCACATCTTTTGAGCGTACCCCAAATCCAAAAATCTGGCGCGAGCGTGTACGCATTAGGAGATTCCACGATCAAAATTGTACGTAGTGATGGAGTGACAATCAGTGAGGGCGAAGTATCTGACGCTTTCCATAGTCGTCTGTTATGGAAGCGACCAAAGTCAAAGCGTCATGATGACGGTATCATTGGACAGATCGTCGAAATTAAGGGAGATCTAAAGCTATGGCACTATCGCATGTGCCACACGTCAGAACAAAATTTTGAAACGTATGATCAAAGTCGGTTGCACGCGTGGCTTAGAATTGATGTCAGGTGAAAAAGTCAACGGTTGTGACGGATATAGTCAAGGGCGTCAGATCCGCAAACCCTATCCTAATAAGGACGCGAAATTTTCGGTAAACGCATCTACTTGAAAAAGTACACGTGGATCTTTGTGGTGATGTCAAGCCTGAAAGCTTGGGGGGGAACAAATATATCATGGTTATTGTCGACGATTATTCAAGATTCACATGGGTCTATCTCCTCAAAAATAAATCCGATGCATCCGCAAAATTTGAAGAGTGGCACGTTATGGTCGAAAGGCAATGTGAACGAAAATTAAAGGCGGTTCGATCTGATAATGGCGGGGAGTTTAAGGCATTTCATCCGTATTGCAAGAAATGGGGGATCTGACAAGAATTTATGGCATCGTACTCACCGGAATCGAATGGAATCGCCGAGCGCAAAAATCGCACATTTCAAGAAATGGTGCGCTCGATGATTCACAGATTGGGAAAGAAGGAGTATTTATGGGGAGATGTGATCTTAACGGCTAATTATATTTGTAACCGTCGACTTACTTCTCTTTCGGGCGACAAGACTCCTTACGAGTTATGGTATGGTCGAAAGCCCTCGTTACATCATTTACGAATTTGGGGGTGTCGTGCGTCGGTGTACATCGAATCAGTAAAACGACGAGGTAAATTCTCTTCTCGTAGTTGGCCAAGAATTTTTGTGGGGTATAGCTCCAAAGGGTGTTTATACAGGGTTTATGATCCGATTCGTCATGTAATTGAGGAGAGTCATAATATAAATTTCCATGAGGATCTTAAAGTTGTCATTTCTCGTTCCGAAAAATTCTCTACTAATCATGATTTTCTGGAAGTGAATAAGACTCTCTCTTTTCCTCATCTCGATGATTCGGATTTCGACAATGAGGCGGATCCGGTCGTCAATATGAAGAGGGGGAAAGCTAATTCCGAAACTCATCCGGAATTGATTAATTTTGACGAGATCCGAAGTGAAAATTCCCGAATGTCTTCGGCCATTCGTCGATCTAAAAGTTCTAAATCTCCGAACGTTTCTTTCCACGAGGAAGAACCCGAATTTGAAAAATCCGCAAACGAAAAAGAAAATGAGGTTCCATTACGAAGGAGTCAACGTGAGACGAGGGGGAAGAAGCCGGATCGGTTATCATTTGATCGCAAAGGTGGTAATGTCGAAAATTCCAGTTATTTTTTTTTGGATGCCTCGGAGGAGGCATTTATTTTGTAGCAATCATTGACCGAGAATATGCCCGGCGATCCCCAATCTTACGCCGAGGCACGAAGTTCTAAGGATTGGGAGGATAAGTGGAAACCGGCGTGGGAGAAGGAATTAAAATCCATTATTGATAATAATACGTTTGAGGAGGTGAGTTTACCGGAGGGGAAGAAGGCGATTGATGCTAAATGGATATTTAAAACAAAAACTGGTGCTACGGGGGAGATAATAAAATATAAGGCTAGATTGGTGTGTAAAGGTTTTCAACAAGTAGAGGGGGTTGATTATTCGGAAACTTATGCACCAGTTGTTAAGTTCGATTCTTTGAGAATGATAATTGCTATTGCGGCCGCGGGGAATAAGCACATATATCAAATGGACGTAGAAACAACCTTTTTAAATGGACAATTAAAAGAGGAGGTTTATATGAAGGTGCCCGAGGGTGTGCCTTCAAAAGAAGGAAAAGTATGGCGGCTGCAAAAATCCTTGTACGGATTAAAACAAGCGTCGAGGACACGGTACCTTCGTCTTCATAAGGTACTTACTAATTATGGTTTTGTTCGTACAATTTCGGATTCCGGAGTTTATGTGAAAGGAGAGGGAAAGGACCAAATTATTTTTTTTGTGTATGTCGATGACTTCCTACTGATTAGTGACACGCTGTCTGTTATTAATAAGTTAAAAGAATACCTTAGCATACATTTTAAAGTGACAGATCTTGAAGAAGTAAGGTACATTTTGGGGATAGAAGTTATAAGGCCCAGTGAGATTGTAATTAAATTAAGTCAAGCTCAGTACTGTAGAGAGGTCTTGACAAGATTTGGTATGATTGGCGCGAAATCTGTCTCGACGCCATTCGATCCAAAAGTACAGTACAGAAAAAACGAAGAGGAAGAAAATGTTTCAGTACCATACCATGAAGCAGTTGGTAGTTTAATGTATTTGAGTGTAGGCAAGCGTCCGGATATTGCGGCGGCGGTGTCAATTGTCAGTCATTATTGCAACGCTCCAAAAAAGAATCATTAGGAGGCAGTGAAACGGATATTCTCCTATTTGGATGGTACGATCGACTTTGGCTTAGTGTATGCGTCCAAAAGGGACCCTTTGCAGTGTATCGGTTATTGCGACGCAGATTGGGGTGGAGATTTCGACAGTGGAAAATCCACGTTAGGGTACGCATTCATTTTGGGCGGCGCGACAGTATCTTGGAGTTGGCGAATCCAACCTACGGTTGCGTTAAGTTCCACAGAATCAGGATATATGTCATATTGCAAAGGCGTCAGTGTGGATCAAGGAGATGCTTGGTGAGTTGGGCGTTGTAATTGGTTGCTTGCAGATTTTTACTGACAACATGAGTTCGATGGCGCTTGTGAAAAATCTGGTCTTTCACAAGCGAACAAAACATATTCGTATCCACTGGCATTTCGTACGCGATTTTGTTGTTGCGAAGGAGATTGAGTTTACGTACGTGTCGACTTTGGAGGAGGCCGCAGGTATGTTGACTAAGGCGGCGGTTTATGATGTACTTTTATGTGGACGACCTAAATTAGGTTTATTTTTAGTTTGAGAGGGGGTCTCACAATGAGAGGGGGATTGTTAGGTTCATTTTGAAACTGTGTCTTTGTTTTGTTGAGCGCCGTATTATAAATTATATAGTTTACGTGTGGCTTTGTTTGGCGTGGCGTGATTAGTTTAGTTTTATATAGTTTGGTTTGGTTTTGCGTGCGTAGTACTTTAGGTATGTACGGCAGTCGTGTATTTTCGTATAGTACCGCGTACGGTATGTTGTTTCGTTGGTACTTTGTTTTGATTGGTTCGCGCGGCGTAATTTTGTACGACGTCGCTTGAGTAGTACTTTGCTTGCTTGATATGAGTGTATTTAGGACTTAGTCGTTTGGGGGAAAACTTTAACTTTTGTAAGAGGGGAAATATTCCGGTGAAATATATTGTCTTTTACTGGAGTGATCTTTTCTTGCTATCTTTTTCTTGCGCACTACATCTTTCTTCTATCCTTGTGTGTGTCGATCCTTACAAAAGGTATGATTCTCAGCTTTTGATTGGCGGTCTCGAGCTGAAAATCGGAGAAGTGTGTAGGGATAAAAGATGCTTTAAGTGGCGAAAAAAATATTATCCCTTATAGAGATACAGGGTGTTGTGTTAATAACATGTCTTATATTATTAGCCGTGAACCTAATATTGAATTTATAGTACTATTTTTGCCTTTACTCTAATATAAATACGATTTCATTAGTTTAAGCTACACTAAATAAGGAGGTATTTAAAGAGTGGATGTACGGATCTTGTCAATTTGTAAGCTACACTGTGAATCAATTTTAGTGTTAATAACACAAATTCGGCGCCCCCAATTTTTGACCCTCTAACCTAAAATAGAATTAATAACTCACCTTCTTCCTTTACGCTAATATATGTACGCTATAATTACTTTCAATGACTCTAATTTGGTCGATTTTCAAATAGTCTCACATTTTGTTCCTAGTAATGAAGACGGTAGAAAATCACGCAAATTCGTTTACACATGTTTAAGCGTTGACTATGTGAACGCAACCAATAGCGGCTACACTATGGGAGTGTGTATCCAAATTAGTGTTAGATGTATAAATTAGCGTTATTGTTTGGTTGGCGTTAGGCCTTTGAATCCAAAATAGAGTTAATAGCAACAATTGTTTCTTTACACTAATTATTTCAAAACAATAATAGCAATTCACGGTGAATTGTAAATGATACACCGAGAAACGCTTACCTGATGTTAATAATACTAATTTTCCCTTTGCGTTAATGTAATGTGTGGTTTATTTATCGTCATATAGCCATAATAACATTTAATTAGCGCTTATGCTTATTTGTTAACTAACTCCAATGACCATGGGCGGTGTAGTCATGTAGAAATAAAGAACAAAGGAAAACACGTGATAGGATCGCTTTTCACCCCAATGTTTACCACAACAAATACATATAAGCGGAACCTCTCAAAAAACACACAATTGCATCACATTGAAGAAGTAAGATTTCGGAAAAATAATTTCGCCCATTACAAAGAAAAATAACCCAAATCTACACACCCTTTCTACACTCCTCTCAATCTCCTACTTCCTCCAAAGGTTGTTGCTTTTGGACAATCATCTGAGTGATCGAAGGAATCCCCCGCAGCCACAGACGAATTGGACCTACAACATGTCAATACACGCAGAGGGGAGCTTAGGGAGTCACGAAAATAAATAGAGATGGGAAAGATGTAGAGTACGGAGAGATATATAGCAAATAGATACGATACACAAGATAGAATCTCAAGAATAGCCGTAGCTTTCAATTAAGGTCCTTTTAGGACGATTTGTTACAAAAGACTTTTTCAATAAAGCCAAATCTATTCTACCTTTTGTCTTTCTCTCTGTCTGACTTGCCCTCTAAATTGATGGATGAAGGGTATTTTGTTGTCTCTTCTCAGTGCCTATTTGTATTTTAATGCTATCTGTTTGAATAATGCACTCTCTAATATGGTCCAATGAAATGATGCCTACGCATGCTTGTTCACTTGAACCTTAATATGTACAATCGCATGATTGTCATTATGGTAAACTTAGTGTTGGGTATCGGGTAGTTTCATATCGCGATAATTTCGATATTCGATATATCGAATATCGATCGAGCAGATTCCTCGATATATCGTACCGAGACCAACATAAATTATCGCGATATATATCGCAAAAATTGCGTGTCCGTACAGTCAGAGTACGGAAAAGCGTACGAAAAGCGTACGAAAAACATACGGATAATCGTACGGAAAATCGTACGGATAATTCCCCCCCCCCCCCCCCCCCCCCCCCCCCCCCCAACTGAGCGCTCAGTGGGGGGGGGGGGGGGGGGGGGGGGGGGGGGGGGGGGGGGTGGATGTTTAAAAAAAAAAAAAAAAAAAAAATTAATTTTCGATATATCGTCCATACGATATATCGGCGATATATCGCGATAATTTGGTATTCGATATATCGAAGCGATATATCGATTATCGGGTACCTGAAATTCGATATATATCGAATATCGGCAAAAGGTCCTCGATACCCAACACTAGGTAAACTCCAGGTCGTCCAAATCGTGACGTCAGTCCGTACAAATGGTACTGTTCCACGATGTGACGTCGGTCACACAAAATCGGCGGTACCCAATATTGCCCAAAATCGCAAATAAAATCAACACTCCCACTTGACTTTGCGGCAATATGGGTTCGCGTAGAAGATCGCTTTGAAATAATTTTGGGTCGATTCGAAGTCGCCCGTAAATACAAAAGTGGCACTGATCCATGCCAGTGGAAATTGTCGCGTATTTGTTGAACTGTGAACCTGTACGTCGTGAAATTTGAAAGGTTCGAAATTTCCTCCCACTTTCGCCTGTGAAAATGTTTCATCACACGCTGACAAGTTTTTCATGTAAACTTTGGATTCCGATGCGATTCCCCCGTCACTAGACATGTGGAGTTCATCCGTTTGATCTGTCAGCTCGAGACTCCCACGTCTGTTGATCTCTAGTTTTGTAAAATTCCAAGACCGTGGATTCGATAATTTTAGTGTGGGTTTTAACATCTCCTCGAATGGACCTCGTTCATCGCCAATTGGATGGTCTTCGACTGTCGATAATTCAGGGTGGTCCTCGTCCGTTGAAAAATCTCGATGTACCTGCGTGAAATTTGTCAGTGAAATCGAACGGCGCTCGCTGTTTTTTGATTTCGGTCCAATGGTGTGGATTGCAATCGCGGATTTCAATGTCGCGTGGTTGTCGCCAATCCTACGGTTCAAATATGTTTCGTCGCCCAATGTGTCGTCGCACACGAATGAAAAACTTTCGTGTCGTGGCGTTGTATGCATTTTTGGCGGCGCACATGGCGAAGTCTCATTTGGCCAAGACTTCGTTGTACTTTGATGTACACTTAGATTTAGATCAAGGGTCACGATGAAGGTTCAATATTGATCATGCGCCTTTGCTGCGATTTTGGGAAGGTACCTTCACTTCGTACAAAATCGTCCTTTCCGTTGGCGTTATATGCACTTATGCCAACTTTTCTAGGGTTTGAACAGTTTTCCTGTTTGCTCTCTGTACGCCCCTCGCCTCTTATCTAAGTTCTCCTTCTCCCCTTAGCCCTTTCCTTCGTGCTTTCCCTTTCTTTTTTAGCTTCCTTGTCGAAGCTACCACTCATCCTTTCCTTCCATTGTTTCCTTTTGAGGTCGTCGTCTTCTTTCCAGTCTGATTTTTGTCAATTTGCGGGCTGAAAATGGACATTGAGGTGGGATTAGGAATAAGGGTTAGGGTTTCTGTTTCCGGCTCTTCCACGCGTTCAGCTGCGTTCCTTATGGTTGGGCGCTCCGTTTGCATCTGCTTCATGCATGGACTCGAATGTGGATGAATCTGAGCCTTCGAATTTTCTTCCTCCTCAAGGTGAGTGTAACTTACTCCTTCCTTGGCTGCTTGCGTGACTCCATCTTCTTTGATGCTCTGTCCAAGCAACGCTTCTTTGAATGTCCTGTATCTTGACACTCCTCTATCCCCTTCCGCCACTCTAGACATCTGATTTTCCTTCCTCGCAGATTTGGTGGTGAACTCGGTGGGTTTTTGTGAAATACATAGTGGAGGAGATCTCAAATCTCCCACTATCGCCAAATTGTAAGGTAATTCATCCGCCAATTCTCCCCTTATGTTTCTCGCATTCTTTTGCTCCTTTGGAAGCAGAAAATCTATGCTAAGAGTTTTCTCGGCTTTTACCTCATGCTCTCCAATCTTCTCTATTTGAATGTTTCGTGGCAGATTTTTGGATTTCCTGATTTTGACCTTTGATGTCGTTTGTGGACCTATGTGTGCAAGTCCGCTTCCTCCATCTCCAAGGGATGAGGCATTAAGAGAGCCAACTAGTTTCTTTCCGCTCTCTATCTCATTCGGCCATGTCCTCCATGCTTGAGGTAAGACGCCAATTGCCGCTTTTGGGACATTTTTCTCACCGTCTGATGCAAATGTTCCAAGATTCTCTGAGCTATTCAAATTTTCTTTGCTCCCCTGATCTGAATCGTGCTTGAGTCCTCCTTGATCCTTTTTTTTCCCTTCGGCTCTTGTGTCGGAGTTGACACCAATGTCGCCGGCTTACTAACTTTTCTTGCTTTCTCTGTGGCTTTTCTGATAGTTTTTTTTGAACTTCGAATGCCGAAACAGTCTTCCTCCTATCGATAGAGGCGGGCATTGGAGAATGTTGGTGGTGACTCCTCCTTACCTACTCAACTGTACTTGCGATTGTGTATCTCCAAGTCAATAAGTTCACTTCTCTAACTTTTGACTCTTTCTCCTTTCTCCCACTGTTTTGCATCTCATTTTCTTTCTTTTGTATGTAATGTTTTTCTTTCTTTTTTTGTCTTCTTTCTACCACTTGCACACCTATGCTTCCGCGACCAAAGTCCCCTAAAATCTTGGTTTCTGTGAGGTATCTTGCATGTGGTTTGCTACCTTCAGGTTCCAGTACCACTATTCCATTTTTTGCATGGTTTTTGCTATCAAAAAACTGATTGGTTTTTGCTACCAAAAATTTGATTTCTAATCTCTCTCTATCTCTATGCAAGTCTTGGACTATCTTGTCATTAGAGCTGGTTCCTTGGACTCTGTTCGTGCTACCTAGCCTGTCCGTGCTACCTAGCCCGACAATAACTGAGAGATTGTTTTTGGTTTTCTTTTGACTACCACCTCTTTTGTCATCTCGCTTGGGATTGCCTCTCATTCTTTCATGATTCTTAAGGTAAGGTTTCGAGTCTCCTTCCCCTTTTTCTTCCTCTTTGACATGCATTCAATTCCCTCCGTTTGTTTGGGTCATGTCTTGTACACCTGCAATCTTTTGAACTTCTTGTTCGCTGGTGCTACATTCTTTTGTTGCTTGATTTCCCGAATCAATATGCATGGTTAATGTGCATCTGTCTCCCCTTGCTTTGCTTGACCAATGTATTTCTTTGTGTTTACTTGCGGGACATCAATCTCGTCCTCTTTACAGGTTGCTAACGATGGAGTGCTCATTTGATTTACAGGAATCTCAGGTACATCTCCGCAGATTTCCTTTGTCGTGGTTTCCAGCCATTCTATGGCGAAACTACTTGATGTGGTGCCATTCGGTGACACTTGAAGTGTGGTGTATTTCTCTAACACCTGTTCGACTCTTTTTTGGTAAGATCTCCCATTTATGTCCTTGTGAGGTGAGAGACTATTTTCTTCTTCTGACATGAAAGTTTTGCATTCTGGATTCTCTATTCATTTGAATGCTCATCTTTGAGCCATTGGTGTTTGTCTTGCGTGAGCCATGATTGATCTCTGTTTTTGTTGTTGCAACTTTCATGGATCTAACCGTGTAGCTAACTTGTTCGCTCTTTCGGTTCTTTGTGTGAGGGGTTTGAGCTTCGTTATCGTCCTTGTCATCCTTTCTAACCGCTTCTTTCCCTTTTGACCTTTTCTTTGTCTTTAGCAGAATGGCGTCCCATTGCTTGGTGCTTCCAACTTCAAGATTTGCAAATGTCTGGACGTTGCTTTCGCGAGGGTGCCTTGCTGACTCCTCTAGGAGATCCTGCATGGAGACTATGTTAGTCCGTCTTTGTCGATTCTCTCGGGGAATCTCCTCCGGCGGTTCACCAAACTTGGTAAGTTCATGTTCTCCTCTTTTCCGCCATCATGGCAGACCTTCTCTTTCTTTGGCATTTGCTGTCGAAAACAGGATTGCGTTTGAGATCATGATCTTGTCTGGAGTGTGGTCTTTGTTGAGGTCATGAGAGGTCTTTTTGTCTTGATTTTTTCTCTCTTCCACGGCTATCTTCTCTGTCTTTCTCCTATCTGCTTTGATCCTCTTCGCTTGTGATTTAGATGCTTGCTCTGCATACAGAATCATTGTGATTTGGGTTGTGACTTGTTTGCTTGGTCTTTACCCTCTCACCTCTTCGCTTGTGATTTGGATGCTTGCTCTACATACATAATCATTGTGATTTGGGTTCTGACTTGTTTGCTTGGTCTTTACCCTCTCACCACTTAATTGGTCAGACCAGAGGCCTTTTCGAGCATCAACACCTTTGTGGAGCCTACTACAACAATGTGCTTCTTAACCACATCCTCCCACTTCGACTCCTATCATCTGTTGCCCCCCCTATTGAGGTGAGAACCGGTTCAAATCTATAGGGAAGTGACATGAGAATCATTGGGATTTTGGTGTGTGTAGGAAGGTAAACTTCTGCTGATTTTATCATGGCTACATTTTCTAATAATTGGGAAATGTTCTCTAACATTTACATCATTTCGTCGTATGGTGTGTGTGAGAGTTTCTGTAGCAATCTAATTCTTTTTGCCATGGTTGGTTTCACAGGTGTCTTGTCTAACTTTTCCTTAAGCCTTTGGAAGCTATTTTGCAAGGCTCTGCCTTCATTTTGATCTAATGTTTAGGCCTAACGTGCTGCACCTTCTTTTGGTGTTTTTTTCGTTGCAAATTTATCCTGTTCTCCTCTTTTACTCACGGCTATGGCAGGATAGCGGTCGCTCTCCAGTTCTAGAAATCCGAACTCATTTGGGCCCCATTTGGGTTGGCCCAAAACTTGTTGCTTTTGGAATATCATCTGTGCGATCGAAGGTATCCCCCGCAGCCACAGACGGATTAGACCTAGTACAGGTCAATACACGCAGAGGGGGCTTACGGAGTCACGGAAATTAATAGAGATGGGAAAGATGTAGAGTACGGAGAGATATATAACAAATAGATAGGATAGACTAGATAGAATCTTTGGAATAGCTGTAATATTGAAAAAATATTTTGTAACAAATCGTCCTAAAAGGACCCTAATTGAAAGCTATAGCGCAGGCTATCTTGACACGACCGTGAGTAAAGGAGGAAAACTAGGTACATCTGCAATAAAAACACCAAAAGAAAGTGCAGCGGGTTAGGCCCAAACATTGGATGAAAATGAGGGTTAGGCCCAAACATTGGATGAAAATGAGGGCGGAGCCTTAGAAAATAGCTTCCAAGGGCTCAAGAAAAAGTTAGACAAGGCACATGTGAAACTAACCATGGCAGAAAGAATTAGACTGTTACACAGACTCTCACACACACCATACGACAAAATGATGTCAATGTCAAAGAATATTTCCCAATAACTAGAAAACCTAGCCATGATAATCAGCAGAAATTTAATTCCCTACACACACGAAAATCCAAATGTTTCTTCTATCACTTCCCCATAGATTCGAGTTGGTTCTCACCTCATTAGAGGGCCACTGATGGGAGGAGGCAAAGTGGGAGAATGTGGTTAAGAAGCTGATTGGTGCAATAGGCTCCACCGAGGTTGTAATGCCCAAAAAAGCCTCCGTAAAAGAGCTTGACATCAAGGAGAGGAGCAATCACAGGTCTGACCAATTAAGAGGTTATAGGGTAAAGACAAAGCAAAAAAGTCAAAACCCAAATCACCTCTTAATTAGTCAAACCTCTGACCATTCTCTATAATGTTAGGCTCCATGTTGGAGGCCTTTTCGGACATCACTACCTCGGTGGAGCCTACTGCAACAATCGGCTTCTTAACCACATCATCCTACTTCGACTCCTCCCAGCTTCTTAACCACATCCTCCCACTTCGATTCCTCCCATCTGTGGCCCTCTTATGAGGTGAGAACCGGTTTGAATCTATGGGGAAGTGACATGAGAAACAATGGGATTTTCGTATGTGTAGGAAGGTAAATTTCTGTTGAAATTATCATGGCTAGGTTTTCTAAGTATTGGGAAATGTTCTTTGAAATTGACATCGTTTCATCGTATGGTGTGTGAAAGAGTCTGCGTAGCAATCTAATTATTTCTGCCATGGTTGGTTTCACAGGTGTCTTGTCTAACTTTTCCCTGAGCCCTTGAAAGTTATTTACCAAAGCTACGCCTTCATTTTCATCAAATGTTTGGGCATGACCTGCTGCATGTTCTTTCTTAGCTATTTTCCAAGGCTACGCCTTCATTTTCATCAAATGTTTGGGCATGACCTGCTGCATCTTCTTTTTTTTGGTGTTTCGTTCCAGATGTACCCAGTTCTCCTCCTTTACTCACGACCGTGTTAGGATGGCCGCTCTTTTTTCTTTTGGTGTTTTTGTTGGAGATGTACCTAGTTCTCCTCCTTTACTCACTGCAGTGTCAAGATGGGCGTCGCTCTCCTGTTCTAGAAATCCAAACTTCTTTGTGCCCCATTTGGTTGGGCTCATAACTTGTTTTTTGGACAATCATATGAGCGATCGGCGAAATCCTCTGCAGCCACAGGCGGATTGGACCTACTAAAATTCAATAACACAGAGGGGGCTTAGGGAGTCACGGAAATAAATTGAGATGGGAAAGATGTAGAGTGCGGAGAGATATATAACAAATAAATAGGATAGACAAGATAGAATCGCAAGAATAGATTTGGCTTTATTGAAAAAGTCTTGTGTAACAAAAGAGTTTTTCAATAAAGCCAAATCTATTCTACCTTTTGTCTTTCTCTTTGTCTGACTTGCCCTCTAAATTGATAGATAAAAGGTATTTTCTTGTCTCTTCTGAGTGCCTATTTGTATTATAATGCTATCTGTTTGAATAATGCACTCTCTAATATGGTCCAATGAAATGATGCCTACGCATGCTTGTTCACTTGAACCAGAATATGTACAACTGCATGATTGTCATAATGGTAAACTCCACGTTGTCCAAATCCTGACGTCTGTCGGTACAAATGGTATTGTTTAACGATGTGACGTTAATCACACAAAATCGGCGGTACCCGATATTGCCCAAAATTGCAAATAAAATCAACAAAGGCTACATTTTTCAGCTAAAAAATACAGAAATTTACCTCCTCTGACTCTCTTACTCCCTCCAAAGGCTACATGTTATCATGATTCCACAACAATACATTCTACCACTACTACCTCCTTATTAAGCAAGCCAAAGATGGCGCGACACATATGACTGTGCGTCGCTTGAAATCCTCCAAAATTTTACAATTTGTTCAGTTAAACACTAGAACACTTTATTTATAGACTTACGACCAAAGAGTGAATAACGACAAGCGAAACCTAAAGTGCTAAACAAAACTATATGTACGGAAAGTACAAGTACGAGACTCTAAACAAAATAAACAAAATTGATACGTAAACTATTTGGGAGTTTTGGCACCACAAAATAATACTACAGCTAAGGGTGCGTCCCCATGTATTAAAGTATCGACTTTAATCTGTTGTTTTCACCGAAAACGCAGTTCCGTACGAGAAAAACTTTAGCCGTACAAAAAAATCAGTTCTTTAAAAGTACAACAAACCTTAAGCCGATATTTCGAATGTACTTCATGTTTGTCGTCATGTGAACGCATTAAGGCGTTTTTCTTTTTTCGACCCTCGGGCAAGAGAATCCAGCCCGTCAAAAAACTTCATAAAAAATCACCTCGCGACCTGATTCCACGGAAAGTACTGCTCAAACAACAAATGAAAAATGACCCACGCATGTGCCACACGATTGGATAAATTTTAGGACGAGGGAGAGTACTCGTTATTTTTCTCTCTGTACGTCACGTGCATGTGCGGAAAAGACGAGGATGTACGGAAAAAAATCTGCAGGGGTCTCGGACCTCCAATTTCATTCATGGGTATTCGATAGAATTTTGCATCGTCGTCGCCTCTCCCCTCTCCCTCTCACACTATCAATTTTATCTCACACTTTTTAGAATGAGGCATGGCAAAACTAGTATGAAATGAAAGATATTTGAAAAATAATTCTTTTGACAATCTTTATGTATATTTTAATGGCAAGTAGAGCGAAAAAAGTAGAGAAAACAAAATCGGGTATCCATGGCCGAAAGTTCTTGAATCTGTGACGTCACAAGTGAGCGTGACGTCACAATGTTAGAAAACCCTAAACATCTACCATGTCACAAAATTACAAAAATGTATACGTCTACAACTTTCGCAGTTTTAGTTAGCGTCACCAATTTCGTAGTCGTTGTCAACCGTCACAAAGTTGTACCCACGTCTACAACCGTCACATTTCAAAGTTCCAATTTCATTTTCGCATATCGGGAGCTTTTCATAGTAGTAAGGAGCACTTCACTACTGTCCAAAATACTTTTTCAAAGTATCGCTTACATGGGGACGTACCCTTACTAATGCGACGCAAATTACCACAGTACAATTTGGGTAACTTTGAAACGTATAGCAGTTGTCGTCTAGCAGGTTTGGACCCACTTTTGCGTCTTTCCAGCTCATTTTCAACATTCTACTCAAATCACCTCGCAAGGTGATTTTAACTAAAGTTTCATCAAGTGAACGAATAGGCAGACGTTGTCGCACGTGTCAGATGTTTTTGAAAAAAATTATGCGTAGAGTAACAAAAAAAAAACCCACCCCACGTTTACAGTCTGTGCGTATTTTTCTCCGCGGAAGTATTTTTCTCCGCGCACTTTTTTACGTGCAGGGGCCGTGGAGCGGTCTCGAGCAACGGATGCCATTTCACATAATGCTTCTCAACTTTATAGAGAGGTCTCTAGCCAACATTATCCTTGTGACAGCCAGGTAAAGTGAGAGGGAAAACGGAGAATGCGAGAGAGGGAGAGTGAGAGGGAAGAGTGGGAGAGGGATGGAGAGAGGTAGAGGGTAAAGAAAAAAAGAGGCAGAGATAAAATGCCAGAGAAAAGAAGAATTGGGGAAAGCGAGAGGGACTTACTAAGAGTGACATTTTTTTTCCCTTTCTTTTCTTTTTTGTTTTCGTTTTTTTTGCTTCTTTCCTTCCATTTTTCCCTTCCATTTACCCTTCCCGTTTCCCGTCCCTTTTCCCTCCCCTTTTGGCTTCCCTTTTCTTTTCCCTTTTCTTTTCCCTTTCCTCTTCCCTTTCCCCTTCCATTTTTCCTTCCCTTTCATTCTTCTTCCCCTTTCTCTAGAGGGTGGAGGGAAGCAAAACGTCTCCTTTAATGTATTTGAGATAAGGGGTGGGATGTTTTTTAGGTAAATCAATGGAGAATGGAGAGAGTTATAGGGTAAAGTGAGGGGAGAGAAATGGACGGAAGAAGATAATGAGAGCGATTTAATTAAAGTGACTTATTTTTCGCTTTTCTTTTCTTTTTCTTTTCCCTTTGTCCTTCTTGCGTTCCCTTTTTTCTTTCCCTTTCCCCTTCCCTATTCCCTTTAATTTCCCCTCCTTTTCCTTATCCTTCTCTATTTTCTGGGCCGTGGAGAGAAGCGAAAGAGGGAAGAAAAAGGAGTTAAAAAGAGGAAGAGGGAGAAGAGGAGAGGGAGAGAGGGGGAGAGGAAAAGAGAGCAAAAGGGAAGGAGAGAAAGGGACAGGAAAGTAGGGATGGACTTTTAGCTGGACACATGGGAGGACAGGGAGAGCACCGCTTCATCAGCCAACTAGGGAACTTGAGAACTTGGAAGAGTGAAGAATAGCGCTAATGTAAGACTCTGTGAAAGACGAAGAGAGGTGCCGGGTCTTTTATCTCTTCCTATTCCTTTTCCTCCCCTTTAATTTCCCTTATCCCTTCCCCTTTCCCTTTCTTTTTTCCCTTGCGTTCTTCCTGTTTCCCTTTTCTTTTTCTTT
>JBBHKE010002632.1:259439-271674 GCA_037447655.1 Zygnema cylindricum | reverse complement strand
CTCTCTCTCTCTCTCGCTCTCTCTCTCCCTCTCACTCTCTCTCTCTCTCTCTCTCTCTCTCTCTCTCTCTCTCTCTCTCTCTCTCTCTCTCTCTCTCTCTCTCTCTCTCCCTCTCTCTTTCTCTCTCTCTCTCTCTTTTTTTTGTCGTTTTCTGTTTTTTCGGTTTGTTTTGGTGTTGGAAAAGAAATTGACTTTTTAACCTTGTATTCACGTAACAAAAGTTTTATGTCAACAGGTTTCTTAAGCGTTCATTGCTTGACTTGGGAGATGGGTGAATGCGCACATATACATTTCATATCTGACATCTATCCCTTTCGAGGTGCTATCAATGCAAGGGAGATTTGAAAATAGTTAAAATACGTACTTTTTTCATCGAGATCGAGTTGAAGTCCCCAAATTCGTTCTTCGACGGACTTTGCCGTGGGCGAACGACGCTCCTGAGGAAAATAAACAGGTATGTTTTCTAAATTAACAAAAAAAATGACGACAAAACATGGTAAGAATAAAAAATTATAAAATAGAATAAAAATTAGGCAAGAGAGGTTAGGCTCGACTTAATTTGGTTTAATAACAAAAATCCTTTACCGGTGAAGTGTGAGAAAAGTGGGTAAAGCGGTTGAAGTCCGCGCCACCTTTTGAATGTGGTCGATTTCTAAAGAGGCACCGAAATTTAAAATTTGAATTTGAATTCTATTTGTTCTCCAAGCGACGTGTATTGCCATATCGATTTCAACTCGCATTGGACGCCAAAATGTACAATTGTGACCGTTAGTTTAGAATCTTGATGCTCATTAAATCTACTCGAAATTGTATAACGAATCTACGTTTACTTGCAAAGCCAATCTAAGTCAAGTTTCGTACTCAAGTTTATGTGAAATTTAGTTCGCAAATCTGCATAAAGTTTTGTACATGGGTAACATTTACTAGCCCATCGGAGATTCACTTGCACTTTGAAAAGTAACAATTCTACCTTAAAAAAAATTCCTCTCTGTTTCTCCACGAAATTGAAGACGTTGCCATGGATTTTATCGAGGAGCAAACCATTCGTGCACGCACAAAACACCTAGATTTCACGCAGTTGTCAAAAAAAAATGGGAAACAGTTGGTGCCCGGATGTTTAAGGTACTGCCAAAGAGGATGAGAAGACAAATTAGATTTACTTCGGAGCCTTTAGATGCAGAATTAGTAGAAGGGTCGCAAAAAAACTACAATAGCGCGGAAGATTACAAGCCCTCGTCATCTCAGACATACGAAACCAACGTCGATGGTGATGAACCTTTGGAGGATTGGAGCAGCAAAAATGGAATATTCTACGTACGATTATATACATTAATATATGTATCCGTACAAAATATTAGAAATAGTACGCGGTCGTGAATTTCAAATATCCGTACATGCTATACTAATTTACGTGTCAGACTAATCCTGTTTTTTCTAGCGCACGTTCCTATGCGTGCGTGTCTGATTTAATTCATTTTTTGTGAGTTTTCACTTGAAATGGTACAGTTATGTACGGTCTGATATCGACCGTACACCACACTATTTATATTTTATTGTACTTTCGGGCTTTACTCTATTTTGTACGGTACCTTAATTAACGTCAAGGAAAGATTAAAATCATGTATCCTATTTGAGGAAAAAAATCAAAAATTTAAGAACCCAAATTAGTGACTTTGACACTGATAACGATTCGCGGTGTACTGTACTGTACTGTACCATAGCATGCTACACCGTGCATCGCTATTAGCGCTGATGTTTTTTTTGCCACTTAAAACATCTTTTTTCCGTACACAATTGTCCGATTTTCAGATGGAGACCGACAATCGGAAGGTGAGAGTCTTACCTTTCAATCGCAACCGTCAAATCCAAAATCGTTCAAGTGTGTACATCGAAAAGATGTTTTAAGCGGCAAAAAAACATCAACACTAATAGCGATACATGGTGTGCTGTACAAAATGAAACAGTACAGTACCGTGATGTACTTTACTGTGGTACCAAAACGAAGTCTACGGAACGCTGTGAACATGTAAAACGTAGTTAGGGTTTCGTCGTTCCGTTTAAAATCTTTAAATACTTAAAAGTTGACCGTCGTACGGTCGTACCTTTTCTTTGTAAGGTTTCCCCCTCTTATTTTCGAAACCGCCGCCTTTACTTTTTCTTTGCATCACTCCTTTCATTTGGAGAAGGGTTTTAGGGTTTTTTTTTTTGAAACCAAAACCCTTCATTTGCCTGCAGTATTTTCGCACTGAACTTTGATAATTCGACTCTTTTTTTTGACTATTTTCACGGGGGACAGCATGCGACAGGAGAGAGAGGACTTCCGTGAACCAGAGGAGGGAGAGGAGGAGGGAACGGCCATAAGAGAGGACATGGAGGGAGAGGGAAGGGGAGAGGGAAGGGGAGAGGGAGGGAGAGGGAAGAGGGAAGAGAAGTTAGAAGAGAAGCAGAAGGGGGTGAAGGGAGAGACGAGGAAGAGGATGAGGAAGAAGAAGAAGAGGAGGTGGAGGAGGAGGAAGGAGGTACGGATGATGAAGGGGATCGAGATGTACGGAATGGAGAGCTAGAGGACAAAATAAGAGGAAGTTTTGAAAGTAAATTTGAATATTGATTGGAGTCAGGTGGATGTGGAGGGGATAGTACTCCCCCGGGATGATTTTGGGATTAAAAGGTGGGTTGAAGGTTTTGCCTCTCCCTCTCTCTCTCTCTCTCTCTCTCTCTCTCTCTCTCTCTCTCTCTCTCTCTCTCTATCTCTCTCTCTCACTCTCTTTCTCTGTCTCTATCTCTCTCTCTCTCTCTCTCTCTTTCTTTCTCTCTCTCTCTCTCTCTCTCTCTTTCTCTCTCTCTCTGCATTTCAAAATAAACCTACGTCTTGGCATGTCCCTTTTTTGGTTTTTTTATAACCTCACGGTCAGATTTTGAATTTTGTGAACAAAGATTTCTTTTCCATTTTCTCTCCTCCCTCCCCTCCCTCTCCTCCCTCCCTTTCAGCCATGATTAGGAGGGGGATGGGGAGGAGGGGGATGGGGAGGAGGAGGAGGAGGAGGAGGAGGAGGAGGAGGAGGAGGAGGAGGACGGGGACGAAGAGGAAGAGGGAACAGTGAAATCCTAAACCGTGTTTGGGGAAAATCTGCTTACTCTTTCTTTTTTCCGTCTCTCCTCTTCCTCCCTTAATTTTTTTTTCGTCTTCTCCCCCTTGCCTTCTTTTCCTCTCTCTCTCCACCCCCCTAGTGACGAGGAGGAGGAGGAGGAGGAGTAGGAGGAAGAATCCCTTGAATCCTCAAATTATGACTTCCTTGTTTTTTTTCCTCCTCTCTCTCCTTTTTCCACCTCCGTCTCTTCCCTCTTTTATATTGTTTTTCCTGTCTATCACTCTCCCCAGCCTCCTTTTTTCCCTTTCTCACCGCACTCTCTCTCCACCCCCTCAATGACAAGGAGGAGGAGGAGGAAGCCGAAACTTTCAAACCCTAAACCCTGCTTCCTTCACCTAACTTTTTTCCCCCTTTTTTCCCCCTCTCTCTCCCCCATTTTTCCCCCTCTCTCTCTCCCTCCTCTCTTCCCTTTTTCCCCCCCTCTCTCTCCCCCATTTTTTTCCCCTCTCTCTCTCCCCTCCTCTCTCCCCTTATTCCCCCTTATTCCCCCTTTTTCCCCCTTTCTCCCCCCTTTGTCTCCCCCCATTTTTTTCCCCTCTCTCTCCCCCTCTCTCTCTCTCCATCCCGCTCTTTCTCTCCCTCCCTCTCTCTCTCCCCCTCTCTCTCTCCCTCCCTCTCTTTCTCTCCCTCCCTCTCTCTCTCTCCCTCCCTCACTCTCTCTCCCTCCCTCACTCTCTCTCCAGTGACGACGAGGAGGAGGAGGAGGAGGAGGTAGAGAGAGAGACAGGGTTTGGGAATGTGGTGGTAGTGGACCACCTCCCTTCGGTGGATCCCCCCAAGTTTGAGAAACTGGCCGGAGTAGTGAAGAAGATTTTTGGGCAGATGGGGGTGGTGAGAGAGAATGGGCTCTGGATGCCGGTGGAGGAGGAGAACCAAAAGACAAAAGGTTACGCTTTCGTCGAATATACGACTCCTCAGGTTTCTCTCTCTCTGTGTCTCTCTCTCTCTCTCTGTGTCTCTCTTTCTCTCTTTCTGTCGCTCTCTTTTATTCTCTCTTTCTCTCTCTCTCTCTTGCTGTCTCTCTGTCTCTCACGCTCTCTTTCTTTTCTCTCTCTGTCGCACGCTCTGTGCTTTTTCTTTCTCTATCTCTCTCTCTCTCTTTCTCTCTCTCTCTCTTTCTCTCTCTCTGTGTCTCTCTCTCTCTCTTTCTGTCACTCTCTCTTATTCTCTCTATCTCTCCCTCTCTCGCTGTCTTTCTCTCTCTCACGCTCTCTTTCTTTTCTCTCTCTGTCGCACGCTCTGTGCTTTCTCTTTCTCTCTCTCCCTCTCTCTCTCTCTCTATCCACCTCCTACCCCTTTTGAAAGGCATTTTTTGGGAGGAATGGGGGTTTTTTTGGGGAGGGAGGGATTTGGGTTGTTGGGATTTTTTTTTTAATGTTTGTGGGGGAAGAGGGAAGGAGGGATGGTGGGAGAGAGGGAGGGACAGTTTAGTGCTAGAGGCGGAGGGAGGGAGAAAAGGGAGGGGAGGGGAGTGGTGGAGAAGTTTGTTGGGCTGATAGGGGTAGTGAGAGAGAATAGGCTATGAATGCCGGTTCCTCTTCAGGTAGGGGGTGGAGGGAATGAGAGGTAAAGAGGAATTTTTGAGGGTGGGGAGGGCTAGGGATTTGGTTTTTTATTGGGGGAAGGGGAGGGGAGAGCAACGAGGAAAGAGGTAACATGGAAGAAGTGCTGAGCGGGGAATGGAGAGGGAAGAGGGAAGATCGAAGTGGGGAGGGGAGAGGGGACGAAGGACAGTGGAGAGGGAAGCATGGGAATTGGAGAGGAGGACATGCGTTTGTAGAGTATGCATTGAGGGAGAGGAGAGGGGGAGGTGGGAGGGAGAGAGAGAGAGAGGGAGGCGGAGGGAGGATGCTAGTGTATAAGGAGTTGTAGAAGACAAAGGGATATGGATTTTTACTCCTCAGATTTTCCACTTTTTCTCTTTCTCTCTTTCTCCCTGTCCGTTTCTATGTCTCTGTCTCTCTGTCTTTCCCCTTCCCTCCCTTTCCCTCTCCCCTTCCTCCTTCCCTCTCCCTCTTCATCTCCTCCCACTCTCTCTCCCTCTCGCTCTCACTCTCCGTCTCCCTCTCCCTTTCCCCTCCCTCTTCCTCTCCCTCTCCCTCTCCCCCCTTCTCTTTTTATCCCTCGTTTCTCTCTCCTTCCGTTGTTGCTGAATCAGGCTCTGAAACGTCACTAAAATTTCTTATTGTTAAAAACACAATAAGCTCACAATATTCACGGGATACAGACAGTTTGGTTTAAAGGGGTTTTAGGGCTTTTTTTTTAAGTTTTTTCTTTTACCCGATTTTAAATACCCGATATTGCCCAAAATCGCAAATAAAATCAACACTCCTACTTGAGTTTGCGGCGTTATGGTTTCGCATGGAAGATCACTTTGAAATAACTTTGGGTCGATTCGAAGTCGCCCGTAAAAATACAAAAGTGGCACTGATCCATGCCAGTGGAAATTGCTGCCTATTTGTTCGAACTGTGAACTTGTACGACGTGAAATTTGGAAGGTTTGAAATTTCCTCCCATCTTCTCTTGTAAAAATGATTTGTCACACATTGACAAGTTTTTCATGTTTACTTTGGATTCCAATGCGATTTCTATCGTCACTACACATGTGGAGTTCATCCGTTTGATCTGTGAGCTCGAGATTCCCACGTCCGTTGATCTCTAGTTTTGTAAAATTCCAAGACCGTGGATTCGATAATTTCAGTGTGTTTTAACATCTCATCGAATGGACCTCGTTCATCGCCAATTAGATGGTCTTCGACCGTTGATAATTCAGGGAGGTCCTCGTCCGTTGAAAAATCTCAATGTACCTACGTGAAATTTCTCAGTGAAATCAAACAACGCTCATTGATTTCGGTCCAATGGTGTGGATTGTGATCGCCGATTTCAATGCCGCGTGGTTGTCGCCAATCTTACGGCTCAGATATGTTTTGTCGCCAAATGTGCCGTCGCGTACAAATAAAAAACTTTGGTGTCGTGGCGTTGTATGCATTTTTGGAGGAGCACATGGCGAAGTCTCATTTGGCCAAGACTTCGTTGTATGTTGATCTACACCTAGATTTAGATCAAGGGTCATGAATGAATGTTCTTTTTCGATCGTGCGCCTTCGCTGCGATTTAGGGAAGGTGCCTTCACTTCGTACAAAATCTTCTTTTGCGTTGGCGTCATATGCATTTATGCCAACTTTTCTAGGGTTTGAACAGTCTTCCCTGTCTGCTCTCTGTACGCCTTTCGCCTCTTCTCTAAGTTCTCCTTCTCCCCGTAGCGCTTTCCTTCGTGCTTTCCTCTTCTCTTTCAGCTTCCTTGCCGAAGCTACCACTCCTTTTTTCCTTGTATTGTTTCCTTTTGAGGTCGCCGACTCTTTTTAAGTTTGATTTCTGTAAATCTGCAGGCTAAAAATGGACATTGAGGTGGATTAGGAATTATGGTTAGGGTTTCTGCTTTCGGATCTTCCACGCGTTCCGTTGCGATCGTTATGGTTGGGCGCTCTGTTTGCACCTGCTTCGTGCATAGACTCGAATGTGGAAGAATAGAAGCCTTCGATTTTTTTTCTTCTCAAGTTGAGTGTAACTTACTCTTTCTTTGTCTAGTAGCTTGACTCCATCTTCTTTGATGCTCTGTCCAAACAACGCTTCTTTAAATGTCTTGTATCTTGACACTCGTCTATCCCTTCCACCACTCTAGACATCTGATTTTCTTTCCTCGCAGATTTGGTGGTGAACTCGGTGGATTTTTGTGAAATACATAGTAGATAAGATCTCGAATCTCCCACTATTGCCAAATTGTGAGGTTATTTATTTGCCAATTCTCCCCTTATGTTTCTCGCATTTTTTTGCTCCTTTGCAAACAACGCTTCTTTGAATGTCCTGTATTTTGACACTCTTTTATCCCCTTTCGCCACTCTAGACAACTGATTTTTTTTCCTTGCAGATTTGGTGGTGAACTGGTGGATTTTTGTGAAATACATAGTGGAGGATATCCTCAATCTCACACAATCGCCAAATTGTAGGGTAATTCATTCGCCAATTCTCCACTTACGTTTCTCGCATTCTTTTGCTCCCTTGCAAGTAGAAAATCTATGCTAAGTATTTTCTCGGCTTTTACCTCATGTTCTCTAATCTTCTCCATTTGAATGTTTCGTGGCAGATTTTTGGATTTCCTAATTTTGACCTTTGATGTTGTTTGTGGACCTGTGTGTGCAGGTCCGCTTCCTCTATCTCCAAAAGATGAGGCATTAATTGAGTCAACTAGTTTCTTTCCGCTCTCTATCTCATTCGGGTATGTCCTCTATGCTTGAGGTAAGACGCCAATTGCAGCTATTGGGATATTTTTCTCACCGTGTGATGCAAATGTCCGAAGATTCTCTGAGCTGTTCAAATTTTCTTTGCTCCTAAGATCTGACTCGTGCTTGAGTCCTCCTTGATCCTTCTTGTTTCCCTTCGGCTCTTGTGTCGAAGTTGACACCAATGTCGCCAGCTTACTAACTTTTCTTGGTTTCCCTGTGGCTTTTCTGATAGATTTTTCTGAACTTCGGATGCCCAAGCAGTCTTCCTCCTATCGATAGAGGCGGGCATTGGAGAGTGTTGGTGGTGACTCCTGCTAACCTTCTCAACTGTACTTCCGATCGTGTACCTGCAAGTTAATAAGTTCACTTCTTTAACTTTTGACTTTTTCTCCTTTCTTCCACTGTTTTGCATCTCATTTTTTTTTATATGTAATGTTTTTTTTTTTTTTTGTCTTCTTTCTACCCTTTGCTCACCTTTGCTTCCGCTGCCAAAGTCCCCTAGAATTTTGGTTTATGTGAGATATCTTACATGTGGTTTGCTCCCTTCAAGTTCTTCTGCCACTTTTCCATTTTCTACATGGTTTTTGCTATAAAAATACTGATTTTTGATCTCTCTCTTTCTATGTAATTTTTAGACTATCTTGTCAATGGAGCTGGTTCCTAAGACTCTGTCCGCGCCACCTAGCCTGTCCGTGCTACCTAGCCCGACGATAAATGACAGAATGTTATTGGTTCTCTCTTGACTGCCACTTCTTTTGTCTTCTCGCTTGGGATTGCCTCTCATTCTTTCACGATTGTTAAGGTAAGGTTTCGCGACTCGATCCCCTTTTTTTTCTTCTTTGACATACATTCAATTCCCTCCGTTTGTTGAGGTCATGTCTTGTACACCTGCAATATTTTGAACTTTTTGTTTGCTGGTGCTACATTCGTTTGTTGCTTGATTTGCTAAATCAACATGAATGGTTAATGTGCAATCTGTCTCCCCTTGCTTTGCTTGACCTATGTATTTTACTGTGTTTACTGCAAAACATCAATCTCGTCCTCTTTCAAGGTTGCTTACGATGGAGTACTCATTTGATTTAAAGTACTCTCGGTGACATTTTCGTGGATTTCCCTTGTCGTGGTTTCCAGCCATTCTAAGGCTAAACTACTCGATGTGGTGCCATTCGGTGACACCTAAAGCTTGGTGTCTTTTCTCTATCACTTGTTCTATTTTTTTTTGGTAAGATCTCCCATTTATGTCTTTGTGAGGTGAGAGACTCCCTTGGTGATGTTTCTCCCTTGTCTCTTTGTAACATGAAATTTCTGTATTCTGAATTCTCTATTCCTTTTAATGCTTATCTTTGAGCCATTGGTACTTGTCTTGCGTGAGCCATGATTGATCTTTGTTGTTGTTTCTGCAACCTTCATGGATCTAACCTTGTAACAAACATGTTCGCTTCTTCCGTTCTCTATGTGAGGCGTCTGTGCTTCGTTATCGTCCTTGTCATCCTTTTTAACCGCTTCCTATTCCTTTTTGACCTGTTTTTCTTTAGCATGATGGCGTCCCATCGCTTGGTGCTTCGAACTTTAAAATCTGCAGATGTCAATATGTTGCCTTCGGTTGGTTGCATTGCCAACTCCTCTAAAGGATCCTGCAGGGAGATTTGTTAGTTTTTCTTACCTATTCTTTCGATGAATCTCCTCGGGTGATTCCCCAAACTTGGTAAGTTTGTGTTCTTCTCCTTCTTGCCACCGTGGCAGACCATCTCTTTCTTTAGTATTTACTGTCGGAAGCAAGAGTGCGTTACAGATCATGATACACTCCAGAGTTTGGTCTGTGATGAGGTCATGAGAGGTCCTTTTGTCTTGATTATCCTCTCTCCCACGGATATCTACTCTGTCTTTCTCCTCTCTGCTTTGATCGTCTTCGCTTGTGATTTGGATGCTTGCTCTGCATACAGAATCATTGTGATTTGGGTTCTGACTTGTTTGCTTAGTCTTTACCCTCTCACCTCTTAATTGGTCAGACCTCTGACGACTCTTCTCCTTGATGTCACACTTTTTCTCGGAGGCCTTTTCAGGCATCACCACCTCGGTGGAGCCTATTGTAGCAATCTGCTTCTTAACCACATCCTCCTATTTCGACTCCTATCATCTGTGTTCTTCTAATGTGGTCAGAACCGGTTTGAATCTATGGGAAGTGATATAAGAAACATTGGGATTTTTGTGTGTGTGGGAAGGTGAGTTTCTGGTGATTCTATCAAAGCTAGGTTTTCTTATTATTGGGAAATGTTCTGTAATATTGACATTGTTTTGTCGTATGGTGTGTGTGAGAGTCTCCGTAGCAGTCTAATTCTTTTTGTCATGGTTGGTTTCACAGTTGTCTTGTCTAACTTTTCCTTGAGCCTTTAGAAGCTATTTTCCAAAGCTCTGCCTTCATTTTCATCCAATGTTTGGGCCTAACTTGCTGCACCTTCTTTTGGTGTTTTCGTTGCAAATGTACCCAGTTCTCCTCCTTTACTCATGGCCATGTCATGATGGCCGTCGCTCTCTAGTTCTATAAATCCGAACTCCTTTGGGCCCCAATTGGGTGGCCCCAAAACCTGTTGCTTTTGGACTATCATCTGAGCGATTGGAGGAATCTCCCGCAGCCAAAGACGGATTGGACCTTCTACAGGTTAATACACACAGAGGGGGTTTAGAGAGTCACGAAAATAAATAGAGTTGGGAAAGATGTAGAGTAGGGAGAGATATATCACAAATAGATAAGATAGACTAGATAGAAGCTCTGGAATAACTGTAACATTGAAAAAGTTTTTTGTAGCAAATCTTCCTAAAAAGACCTTAATTGAAAGCTACAGCGACGGCCATTCTAACACGGCCGCGAGTAAAAGAGGAGAACAGGGTACATCTGCAACGAAAACACCAAAAAAAAAGTGCACTAGGTTAAGCCCAAACATTAGATGAAAATGAAGGCGAAGCCTTAGAAAATAGCTTCCAAGGGCTCAAGGAAAAGTTATACAAGGCACCTGCGAAACCAACCATGTTAGAAAAAATTAGACTGCTACGAAGATTCTCACGCACACCATACGACAGAACAATGTCAATGTTAGAGAACATTTCCCAATAGTTAGAAAACCTAACCATGATAGAATCAACAGAAATTTGCCTTCATGCACACACGAAAATCCTAATGTTTCTCATGTCACTTCCCCATAGATTCGAACTGGTTCTAACCACATTAGAAAGCCACAGATGATAGGAGTAAAAGTAGGAGGATGTGGTTAAGAAGCTGATTGTTGCAGGAGGCTCCACCGAGGTGTTGATGCCTGAAAAGGCTTCTGAGAAAGAGCCTTACATCAAAGAGAAGATTTTACATCAAGGAGAAGAGCAGTCAGAGGCCAATTAAAAGGTGATAGGGTAAAGACAGAAGAGCAGTCAGAAGCCAATTAAAAGGTGATAGGGTAAAGACAAACAAACAAGTCAAAAACCAAATAACCTCTAAATTGGTCAAACCTTTGACCGCTCTTCTCCTTGATATCACGCTCCTTCTTGGAGGCCTTTTCGGATATCACTACGTCGGTGGAGCCTACAGCATGAATTAGCCTCTAAACCACATCCTCCCACTTAGATACCTTCCATCTGTGGCCCTCTAATGAGGTAAGAACCGCTTTGAATCTATAGGAAAGTGACATGGGAAACATTGGGATTTTCGTATGTGTAGGAAGGTAAATTTTTGCTGATTCTATCATGGCTAGGTTTTCTAAGTATTGGGAAATGTTCTTTGAAATTGACATTGTTTCGTCGTATGGTGTGTGTGAGAGTCTCCGTAGCTGTCTAATTTTTTATGCCATTGTTGGTTTCACAGGTGTCTTGTCTCACTTTTCTTTGAGCCCTTGGAAGCTATTTTCCAAGGCTCTGCTTTTATTTTCATCCAATGTTTGGGCCTGACCTGCTGCACCTTCTTTTTTTTGGTATTTTCGTTGGAGATGTACCCAGTTCTCCTCCTTTACTTAGGGCCATGTCAAGATGGCCGTCGCTCTCCTGTTCTAGAAATCCGAACTCTTTTGGGCCCCATTTGGGTGGGCTCATAATTTGTTGCTTTTGGACAATCATCTGAGCGATCAAAGGAATCCCCCGCAGCCACAGACAGATTGGACCTACTACAAGTCAATACAGACAAATGGGACTTAAAGAGTCACGAAAATAAATAGAGATGGGAAAGATGTAGAGTACGGAGAGATATATAGCAAATAGATACGATACACAAGACAGAATCACAGGAATAGATTTGGCTTTATTGAAAAAGGCTTTTGTAACATAATAGTTTTTTAATAAAGCCAAATCTATTTTACCTTTAGTTTTAGTCTTTATCCGACTTGCTTTCTAAATTGATAGATAAAAGGTATTTTTTTTCTCTTCTGAGTGCCTATTTGTATTATAATGCTATTTGTTTGCATTATGCATTCTCTAATATAGTCCAATGAAATGATGCCTACAGATAGTTAAATCTTTCGTTCAGCCTATTTCTGATTTTGATTTCCATTTTATCTAAACCGAAATAATTTTTTGATAATACAATGTTTTCGGAAAAAGTTATTTCGGTTTAGATAAGGACACTAAGACAGAACACATAGCATAGATAAACGATATATAGAGAGGCATGAGATGTAGAAAGGGTAGAGATAAATAAAAGCACTGAGAAATTCAGGGTAAACAGACATAACTGAACATCATCCAGGTTAGACAGACACCGACGCCCCCTAAGGAAACTAGCGAGTCTACTAACAGGTTTTCGTTGTTTAATACTCGGGTGGGTTTA
>JBBHKE010002632.1:217651-257634 GCA_037447655.1 Zygnema cylindricum | reverse complement strand
CTCCCTCTCTCTCTCTCTCTTCTGTCTTTTTCCCCCTTTATTTCTTCTCTCCTTTCCTCTTCTCCCTTTTTCCCCCTCCTTTTTCTATTTTTTTTCTTGTTTTTCCCTCTTTCTCCCTCTTTCCCCCCCTCCCTCCCCTCTCTTTCTCTCATTTTTTCCTCCTCTCTCTCTTGCTCTCCTCAATTTTTACAAGGCCACCTACCCTATGGCTTAGCCAGATCACCAATTGCCGAATTTTGACGAATCGTCGTAAATCTCTGAGCGGTAGATCGTCTTCTTCTGGTTATGGTGCTGAATTTGGCGGAAGAACCCTAACATCCCTCGATTGTGGTGCCTGATTTGGTTGCGGAGCCTTTACTACGTCTCTGAGGCGATGGCTTATCTTCTTGTCCTGAAAATCTTGTGTCTTCAGTAAAACCTACTTTTCGGTTTCCTAGAGACTTTTATCCTCCGACGTGTCCTAGCACTTGCTGACGTGTCCTTGCATTTGCGGAGAATGGCAGTGTCGCTGGTTCTAAACATGATGTTGCTTGAGATACTCGAGCACATCAGCGTGAAAGTCATCCGCTTGGGGGATAACCGTGTCGAGGCGAGTGTTTGTGATGTCAAATTTGGTGAATGCAATGAAGGTTGTCTTATTGTTCTTCGACGATATATACATCCATGTTGGGTATGCGTTGGCCCTCCGTTTTCTAGGCCCCTAGCCCCTTCGAGATTCTCGTACCTCCACTTTGCATGCCAATCTTTGGTAGGTATTAAGTGGTAGCAGGTAAGAATAAAAACCTCCATGGTCGTATCTTGCCCTACAAGTGCGGGGATTATTTAATCTGGGTCTTTTCGTTTAGGATGAATTGGCGAGATCACTTTTTCGTTTCCCAACACTAATGCTAAGTGTAAATTTTGAAGGTTTCTTGACGATGCGACGTATATGACCTCATCCCCAATATCATACTCCTATTTTTTTAGACGCTCTGTGATCTTTGATGATTGCTCCTCTTGCGCCGTCCATGGTATGCTCTGAAAGTTTAGACTCATTCGAGGGTTTTTGTCTAGTAGACAATGGTTTTGTCCGTTGAGTGTGAAGAAGGCTCGCAATCGTCATCGTCCGCGCGATCGTAACCATCTTATGACCCTCGTGCTAATTCAAAACCTAAGGGCTTTGAAAAAGCTTCCCTCGTGCGCTTTGGCCGTGCTTCGACTATCTGTGGTCCAATTGTTTCCTCTTCTTCTTCGCCTATTGCGTGAAAATTGCTATTGAGTGCGTAGACGAGTGGTTCGGTTCGCGAAAAAATCTAAGGCAGTCGTCTTCAATATCGTAGTGAAAGAGACAAAAAAATAAGTGGAAGAAAAATGTAATAGGTTCTATTATTACCTTTCGAGGTACACGTGGACGTACTAATGGTCACTAAATGTAATCCACGTACGAAAATTGACGTAGATTTACATACTAAATTTCATTTAGAATCGCGTACAAATTTTGACTTAGTTTTGCGTTGCCACTTTACGTTGAATCGCTATGCAACTTGATTAGATTGAATGTGCATCGTGCTCTAAATCAGACGCTCACAATTGTATATTTTACCGAATAATGCGAGTTGCAATCGATATGGCTAGCGCGCGTAGATTCAAATATGAAATTTTTGTGTCTCTTTAGAAATCGCCCACAATCACAGATTGGTGGCGACGCCGGCGCCGTCGTTGACGGTATGCCCATTTTTTTCACACTTCTCCGCTAAACCTTCAATGTTGTTACACTAATTTAAGTTGACCGATCTTGTCATTCTTATTTTTCATTCTATTGTATAACTTTTTATTCTTACCATGTTTTGTCCCCAATTTTTTTTGTTAACTCAAATTACGTACTTGTTTAACCCCCCCGATAGCGTCATCTGCCCATGGAAATGTACGTCGAAGAAGGCATTTGGGGACTTCAACGCGATCTCGGTGAAGAAGGTACGAGTTCTTACTATTTTCAAATCCTGCTTGCACTAATAACACCTCGAATGGGATAGAGGTGAGGTAAAAGAGGTATATGTGGGAGTTCACCTATCTCAAGTCGTGCAATATGCGCTTCAGAAGCCCAATTGACATTCAAGTTTTGTTAAATGAAGACAAAATTATGAACACAAAACCATCGACAATTATTTTGTTGAAATTTTCTGAATGCATGTCAAAAAAAGAAGTTCTCACCATTTTTTTTCAGTTGCCCTTCCACTTGCCTCTCGTACTGCGTGTGTCTTCAAGTTAGAGACAATATTCAAACCAAAAAACTTTAATCGTAGGTGGGTGTAAAAATCCGAAGTTTTTTCATTTTTCAAAGACTTTTGGATAGAGAACACGTCGTACTTGTTTATGTATCACAAATGAATACATTATATAAAAAAAAAAAAAAAAAAAAATCACAATCACAAGTACGTATTCAGGTTTGAGTTTGTATTTACAATAGTGTAGGCATACAATAAGTCTCTCGATAAAATTTCGAGAGAGTCTCATGCCTCCTTCATGTAAAGTAGAGTTATTAACCACATTGCGATCCTTTTCCTATTCCTATTCCTATTCTTTATTTCGGATAGCACCAAAATGTTGTAGTATTTTCTGTTTGACCTCCATTTTCGATGTCTTATTTCGATCACTAAATTTGTACACTAAATTTTGTAAAAAAACTTGCACAAACATAGATTTTTACAAGCAATGATGAAAGCGCGTAAGTTTTTTTACAAAATTTAGTGTACAAATTTAGTGATCGAAATCAAAAATTCGTGATTTCCTTGCACAAACATAGATTTATTCAAGCAACGATGAAAGCACGTAAGGAAAATATCAAACAAAATAGAAACATACATTAAACAATGTTAAATTTTTTTCGTGCACACAACTATAACCTGAATTGTTTTCATCTCTCTCTTGCACTCCTTCTGTCAATTTGCTTGCCACACCTTTTATTCTCAAAATGTTGTACAACTCAGTGCATTGTCTTGTTGTTCTTATAAAAAAACAATGCCTAAAGTACTTGATTTCCATGGGCCACGTGAAAAGCATCTACCAACACTTGTTGAATTACTACGGCGTCTAACCAAGTTTCATCCAAGTTCGGCCCATCTGTTCCCAAAATTCTCTCTTCTGCTTTTTGGATGTAGTTAGGAATAGTCTCCTCTTTTTCATGTAGCTTTTCTTTTTCTTCGGCCCACCATTTCTATACAATAAGACACAATAGTGTAAACAACTCCCTATCATTCTAAAAATTAATGAGAAGAAGATAAAAACATTCAACCACGAAACATTCGTAAAAGTAAAGATCGTTAAAATTTGTTGAATATCCACCGAAAACATTTGAAATGAAGTACAAGTTTGCTTTACACCTTCCACTGTCAGATGCGTCGCGTGTAGTGTATGAAAGTTTCATTTGCAACTTTCTTTTTTTGACGAACTCGCTGTCATCAGGCTTCTTCCGTGTTCGAGCTAAAAGAGGCTAGTTCCTATTTGGTCCATTATCGTCCTCATCTTTCGCTTCACCACCGTCATATCCAAACACAACTTGCTCACGTCTTTTTCTCCTATTACACGTTGATGTACTACCGTTTTCACTATTTATATTGGTTCCTTGGCCATGTAGATGTTGAAAGCGTTTTACTCCGGCTCCACTTGATTGGGCTCTTCTAGCAAGGTTCTTTGTAAAAACTAACTGGATAGCAACTATGATATAAAATACCAAAATCAAAAACTCACAAAATGTTGTGAGGGGGGGGGGGAGGGTGGAAAGTCTATTACGTTTCATAAATTCCAATAAACTGATTGTGAAGGAGTGTCCTCAAGATATATATTATGTTTTGTTGTTTTCTCAGCATTGTGAGTATCATTTCTGAAGTATTCGAATTAACTTTTACCTTTAGTAAAATTATAAATTTTACTAGAAAAATTGAAGTTGTAGCTGGTTTTTGAACTCATTGGCTAACAATAGGAAAAAAAAAATGTTACTTCGACTTATTGTTAACAAAAGTTTTGTTTGACTCTGTATAATCCTAAACATGTTTTGTACAATCCTAGAAATTTCAGTTCTATTTCAGAGTTGTCTATCGAAACTTGTCGTTGATTACTTAAAAGCAAGATGTGTCAAAAAACTCCAACAGTATTTTAGAATATGCACTCCTTTGGGAAAAGGAACACTATTATTATGTCCCCAATACTAATAATACCCAAAACTAGCCTTTTAAAAATGAAATGAATTAAAGATTCAACGGGAATCTTTAAAGTCGGATGTTTTCGAAGTATGGTAAGGAGGAGAGGGGGCGAAGGAGAAGGGGCAGAAGGGAGAGGGAGAGGGAGAGGGAGAGTGATAGGGAGAGGTCGAGGGAGATGGAGAGGGAGAGGGAGAGGGTGGATAATTGTTTAACATGTAATTTAATCTGATTTGGTCGGTGTTATAAACTTAGAGCTTTGCAATGTAAGATAGGGAAATGTTTTAGAAATTATTAAATTAACAGTGATATCAGAGTTGTAGCGGTAACATTTTCAGTCTATGTATATATATATATATATGTGTGTGTGTGTGTGTGTGTGTGTGTGGTGTGTGTGTGTGTGTTTATAACATATATGTATATACGTACGTAGACATTTTCAAATTTGAGTTTCTGAATTTTGTTTTACTTATGTGAGGTTTTTGACGCTGTGATATTAGTCTGCCACATCTCACATGCATATATTTTCAATGTTTTTTATAGTTGTCTTATGCTTTGTTTACAATAGGAAAATTGAATGTTTATACTCTCCCTCTCCCTCTCTCCCTCTCGCCCTGTGCTTCCCGTCTCCCGACCCCTTTGCCTCTCTACCTCTCTCTCTCCCTCCACTCTAATTTAGACGTTGGGGAACAAATTTGTTCGTTCCCCTCTAGTTGCAGATGGCCTCCTCCGGTGAAATTGGGTGCAAATGCGTCTAATCCGACTTCTTACGCAGAATATAAATAGAATTCGGCCGCCAAAATAATCCAGATTAGGGCAAGCTGAAAATATACACCCCGACAAAAACATTGTAGCAAATTACAAATATCGAAAGAAGAGAGAAATTCGTCGCCTGAAATTTATGTTGGTCAGTATTTTATTATTGGAGCAGTTTCTTACCGTTGAAAGAGAAAGAATAAATAGGTGACCAAGTGGCAGGATTTAATGTGATTTAATGTTGGCCAGAAAATTGTTCTTTATTTCTTTTATTTTTGTTTGTTATTCCCACATCCAAGTGTTTCATAATATGACTTGACCTTGAATCGTCAGTTACACACATAAAAAAAGCAAACTATATGATCTTGGTTAAGACATTTTTGCAAGGTTTCTATCATTGAGTTTTTTAAATACCTAGTAACCATGAGATCTCAAAAGCATCTTACCTGAAAAGAGTCTCTCTCTTCCGATTGAACACGAGGAGGAGACAGTGGACTCGTAGGAAATTTGTGCAAAAGAAGGAAAAACTAAAATAATGGATAATTTTAAAACAAGGCAACATGACGAGCGCCTTAATTTCCACAACATCTTGACCTTCTTTATCGTTCTTCCTCTACCTTTTCTTCTCCTTTGTCTGTCATTGTTTTCCTCCTTTTTTTCATTGTTGTTTGTTGTTTGGTTTTTTTTGCTTTTACACTGCTTCTAAGATCAAGTTTTACCTCTCTACAAAAAGACCTCTAACTCTCTTTTAACTCGACACGGATTTTTGGTTACTGGTCAAATTTCCCAGTGACACTTGTAGCGTCAAGGTAGCCATGAATGACAGCCGTCGATTGGAATAGGGGAACCACTCGGCGGCTCAGATTGTGTTAAGTTTTTGCAGGTTTGCTTGAGATCGACGGTCTCAACAATTTTTGTGGCTCCTGTTCGGCGTTGAGTTTTATTCTGTGTACTTGATAATAGGGAAATACCATAGAGGCTTCATTCGTACGGATTTTATTTTTTTTACGAAAATGCGTTATTTTTTTAGTTTTTGAACTTTTCGTAAAATTTCGTATACTTTTTGTTTACGGAAAATATGTACGGATATAATGTACGTAGTTTTCAAAGTATGCGCATACTACGAATGAAAACTATGGGAAATACAAAGGAGTTCAAATCATAGTTCAAAAATAGGTGGAAGTAGGCCCATACAATATGCCTATTGTATGCAAAACATACAATATGACCTTAAGACCCATATTGTATTCGGACCTATTCGGACCAATTAAAACTTTCGGACCAAAATTTTTTATTTACACCGTCAGATTCGGACGATTGGATGGTCGCTGATCAAAGTAGCGATCTAAGATAATCACATGAAAAGCCCATAACACTACTTACTATAAAGGCGCCGACCAAAGGCCTACCATAAAAAGCGCCTACTTTTGAACTATGGTTCAAATGTTCAATCTATGTACATTTGTTCTATGCATTTCGCTAGGCATTATTTATTGTAGGCAGATTTACTAAAGGCGTGTGTGGAATACGCTAACTATGTGGGATGTTCTCGCCCGTTTACGCACTAAAAGTACATACGTTTCGCACAAAAAAGTGAAAAACAATAGCACAGACTGCTGTACAGTACACGGCTTATCGCTAATGGTGATGATGTTTATTTTCCCACTTAAAATGTCTTTTCTCCGTGCACACGCACCCAATTTTCGATTAGCGACCGCAAGTTGAACATCTTACATTTCGATCGAACCGTCGGATTAGCGATTCGACAAGTGTGCACGGGAAAAAAAGTTTTAGGTGGCGAAACAACAAGAACACTACACCGTCAATCGCTATTAGAGTATATAACGCCAATTCGGTGCCCTTTTTACAAAAAAAAAAACCCGAAATACAATCCATAATTCTTTTTTTTCCATTATTCTAATTAGGTTTTTTTTCCAATTAGCGGTAATAAGGAAAGTACACTGCGATGGAAATAGTGTGGCGTACGGACAGGGAATATCCGTACGAAATTGTACTTTTTGAATGACACTTAACATTATTGCGCACGCATGTGAATGTGCACTGGAAGAAAGAGACACAAACTCGTCGACAAAAATCACGTTCTCATATGTTCGTCTGTCGACCGTGTGAACATCGCGACGGCGTACGAATTGTCAGATTTTGTACGAATACACATATTACTGTAAACATCAAAAGGGCGGGTATTTACTATTTAGGACAACCCAAATTACAGTTAGGGATTAATTAAATTGCTAAAAATGTTATCTTCGTAGCATTCGAACCCGGGTACGTTATCTGAGAAGCATACCCTAGGGAGAATGACAGGACTACCATTTGGTATAGGACCAACGAAATTTGTCATAAAATGTTAAAGAGTTTATTTTTTTACCGCTCATTTAACGGGAAAAACTTGCAAACTGCGTTATATGTAATAGTTTTTTGTTTTTTTATGTACGAAATAGTACGGAAGGAAATTCATTAACGATTTTTGCGATTTGATCAAAAGGTTCACTGCGTTTGTTACGTATAATTCGTCGCGTACGGTCGCACTAATCGCCGTGAACAACTATGGTATATTGTATTTTTTGCGTACAATAGGCATATTGTATGGGTGTACTTTCACCTACTTTTTAACTATGATTTGAACAACTATGCGAAAATCGCACAATTGTTTACGAAAACAACTGTTATTAAGGTCCGTGGCGAAAAATCATCAGCACAGTGGTGTAGTCACAGCATATTTGGTATTGTACGGCATGGATATGATGGGAATACGACTTCCAATCAGCTGTCAGGAGATTTCAAACCTCTCTAAAAAGTTTGGATCTATATTGCGTGCCCGACACAACAAGAATCTTTCAAGAGATCCGCCGTACTTTCAATATCGTACAAAAAGTAAACACTAAGTAGAGAAAACTACCTGTCATTGCCGTTGACCTTCGAAAAATTGAATATTCTTCTCAGAATTTCTGAGCCGGAAAACGACAACCAATGACAACAATTCATAGACGGTCCTAATAAGTCAACCATATTGTAAGCCATTTACATCTGCACACGTGGCACTATTAAGTAGGTGGTGTCAGAGCAGAACCTAGAGCCTTGGAAATCACGGTAGTGACGTCATCCTTTTGCTGTCATCGGGCGCACATATCCCTTTTTACTTGTCTTTTCTGTGAGAGTACAGTACCGTACTGTAATTTTAAGTACGTAGAAACAAATCCCGATTGTGCCTCATTAAATTGTGTGTGCACTAAACTACTCCCTAAAAATTAATACCGAATTAGAACGCTAAAATGCTACACCGCGAATCGTTATTAGTGTCAAAGTTTAAATAGTGTTAAAGAAAATTTACCGTAATTGATGCTAATTAAGATTTTGATTTTTTTTTTTTAAAAGGTGTATTCTAATTTCGGCATTATGCTAATTTGGGAACAGCAAAAATGGAATATTCGCCGTGCGGTTATATATTAAAATATGCATCCGTACAAAATATTAGAAATCGTGCGCCGTCGTGAAATATAAAATTCTATACATGTCAGACTAATTTACGTGTCAGAATAATCCCGTTTTTTGAGCGCACGTTCCTATGCGTGCGCATCCGATTTAATTCATTTTTTGCAAAATTCTCACTTGAAAAGGTACATTTATGTACGGTCTGACATCGACCGTACACCACACTATTTAGATATTATTGTACTTTCGTTCTTTACGCTATTTTGTACGGTACCTTAATTAACGTCAAAGAAAAAATAGAATCATGTATCCTTTTTGAAAAAAAAAACAAAATTTGAAGAACCCAAATTAGTTACTTTGACACTAATAACGATTCGCGGTGTAACGGCTAATCCACAGTATTTCCATACAGAAGTACGGATTTGGACTTTTCTGACCTAAGCGGAAACTCGTTTTTGCAGTTTTGGACTTTTCCGGCTCTGGTAACAAAACTGCCGACTGTCACTTAGAAAGCGTGACACTTCCTGTTTTTTCCGTACGGAAGTTGCGGTAAAAAGTACGGAAAATCTCTCTCGTGCAAAACACGTGCGCCGACATTTTTCCCGTGGAATTTGCGCTTTGTACCGTACGATTCAAACTTCAAAATTCCGTACCATTTTGACCCGCAAAAAATCGACGGTTACGATATTTTTTTGAGGAAAAGACAAAAGCTGAGAAGGCCTTGTTTGAAAAAAAATATGCATTCCCAAATTATTATCCGTGAATTGCGGAGCCAATGATTGGCTCTCATTTAAAATTTCAAAATCCAAACTTTGCTACTCGAAACAACTCAAATTCAAAATATTTTTTACTCTTTTTTTATCACCTGCCCTAATATTTCGGGCAGATCGCACAAAAAATAAGTACCAAGCCAAAAAAAAAAATCCGTTGCAGGGAAAAGATTTTCCCACTTTTTCACTCTCAGATCTTCTTCCATTCAAAAATCCGTACTCCAAAGAAAATATTTCATTCGTAAAATTTTCCCGGATTCGTACAAAAAGTACTAATTCTAAATTGAATTCAAATAAAGGAAAAAAACAGTACACCATCCGTACGAATCCGTACATTTCGAAAAACCTCCTGACCTCGATTAAAGGCTGGCGGGATGTCACTTCCATTGAGATTCGGATCTCTCCTCTCTCCCCTCTCTCTCTCTCCTCTCTCCCCTCTCACTCTCTCCTCTCTCCCCCCTCTCCTCGTTCACTCCCGGCCATGGCTCCCTCTCCCTCCCTTCACTCCTCCCTCTACCTCTCCCTCACTCTCATCGCCCTCTTATTATTCTCTCCCCTTTCTTACGCTCAAACTCCCCAACCCCCTCCCCCCGCTGTCGCTCCTTCCTCTCCTCCCTCTTCCCCTTCCCCTCCCTCTTCCCCTTCTCCTCCCTCTTCCCCTTCCCCTCCCTCTTCCCCTTCCCCTCCCTCTTCCCCTTCCCCTCCCCCTCCCTCTTCCCCTTCCCCTCCCTCTTCCCCTTCTCCTCCCTCTCCCTCTCCCCCTCCCTCTCCCCCCTTCCCCTCCCCCTTCCCCTCCCTCTCCCCCTTCCCCTTCCACCATTTTTGGGTTTACTGCTTCTCCCCCCCCCCCCTTCCCCTCCCCTCCCCCCCCCCCCTCCTTCCGTACGGCCCCGACCCCCCCCCCCAAAAGCTCCCAACTGAGCGGGGTGCGGTCGCCGGCATCGTCATTGGCTCCCTGGCCGCCGCCGTCGTCGTCTGTACGGTCTGCTGGATCTGCATTGTACGGAATCGGAATCAGAGTCGCACCAAGTACTTGTCGCACAACCAGTGGGCGCCGGGCGACTTGTGAACGGGCTACTTGTACGGACGGGGACAAGGGGACGGGGACGGGTGTACGGACGGTGTCGGAGGGAACGGGGACGAGCGTACGGATGGTGGAAATGAAACGCGTACGGACGGCGGAAAATGACAAAAAAAGGATTTTTGGAACGAGTGGTCGGAGTTTTTTTCTTGATTTTGCGGCGGGGGCGAGGTGTTGGATTTTTCGTACGGATTTTTTGGCTGTGTGTTTTGTGCGGATTTTTCGGCGGTAATGTTTTGTACGGAATGGGAGTGAGAGAAGATCGGATTTTTTGTTTGTAGCGTAGTCAGTTGAAAGGTCGGTGATTTGTGAAAAGGGTACAAAGGGGAAAAATAAAATAAATAATTATTTGAAACGAGTGGTGGAGAGACGGTGTTGGTTTAGGTTCCGGGATTTGCGGGATCCGTACGGTTGATTTTGTATCAAAATCAGTCGGCGGGAGGTTACAACAGGTATAATAAGACAAAGAAAACTAATTGTTTGAAACGAGTGGTGGAGAGGTAGTGTCCGGATTGGTTGTACGGATTGACTGTACGGAATTTGCATTGGAGCAGATGGATTTTTTTGTCGCGTGGTTAGTCGGCGCCCGTCAGAAAAAAAAAATTTGCAGGTTCGTTTCTTCCGCGATTCCCGGATATGTTTCGTACGGAATAATGAGATCAGAATCGTACGGAATAATGAGATCAGAATCGTACGGAATAATGAGATCAGGATCTTTTTTGTGGCGTGATTCGTCGGCGCTGGGGCTATTTTTATGACCGGGTACAAAGGGCAAAAAAAAATGTTATTTTTTTGAACGAGTGGCGGAGATTTTGGCGTCTGTTTCGGAGGGTTTTGATTGGCTGGTTTCTTCCGGAATTTCCGGGTTAGCCTCTTAAGGAAATTAAAAAAAAAAAAAAAAAAAAATGAAAAGTAATTTTTGGACGAGTGGCGTCGAAGAGAATATTCTTTCGTACGGTTCAGGGTTTCGTTTTTTTTGCGATAATTTTTTTTTTTAAGTTTGTCTTTTTCGTCTTTCGTAATAATATTTGTCACATTCTCTCTCTCTCTCTCTTCTCTCTCTCTCTCTCTCTCTCTCTCTCTCTCTCTCTCTCTCTCTCTCTCTCGAAAATTGAGTCAAAAGAATGATTAAAAAAAGGGGAGGGTGGCTTTACTAAAGCCACATCCGGCGAGAGAAAAAAACCCGGGGAAAATGACAAGGACGCTGACGTCAGCAAATCCGGCAATGTGTGGTGAGGAAATTTGTCAGTATGCGACTGCTGACGTCAGCAAGCTGGAAGCTGGATTCCAAGGTTGTCGGAAGATTCGTCGACCGTTTTGGAACGGAGAGAAAAAAGAAAAAAAAAATCCAAAGAGTTACCAAAAAAAATAAAAATGGTACGGTTTTTGAATAAGAATGGAAATAAGTTATCAGGGGAGGGAGGGAAAGAAAAAAAAAAAAACTCGTTTTGGCTATATGCTATATTTTTTTTTAAGGAGAATTAGGGTATTAAATGATAGGGTTTTGAATTTTAGGATTTTGGATTTTATGTTTTTGAATATTAGGGTTTTCTTCTCATTTGTAAACCTGTGTCATTGTAAACTTTTTGATTCATGATGATTTTTTTACTTTCCAGTCTTTTTGGATTAATTTTGTATTTTTTTCTTTCTGCATTTGCTTTACTTTTAACCTTAACCATTTTTTTTTCCTGATAAAATTTCCATGATTTTTTTTTGTTTTGGTTTTGATGATTCTTTCGTTTTATGGTTTTAATTGGTGAGAAAGGCAGAAATTGAAGACATTATTATTTACTATATTTACATAAAAAAGTTAATTGCAATTTTCTTAGTAAGAAATTGAATTGAAATAGATTTGAAAGTGGAATCCAAAATTGAAGTAAAAAAATAAAATTTGATTTGAAAATCGAATCAAAAATTAAATCAAAAATTGAATTGAAAATTAATTAATGTCTTTTTCTGATTCAAAAATCAATTAATTGAAATGCTTTTGAACAAAGATTGGTTAAGACTGTAAAATTTCTTCGATGAATTTATATAAAAAAAAGGAGTTTTATATTTTTGTGGCGAATTCGCTTAGATATTGGTGAGATCGCTAATCTTTATTAAAATGTTTTAAAATTACAACAAGAAATTTCATTTTTTAATTTGGTGAATTTGGAAAATCTTTTTAACAGGAATTGGAACTTAGAGCCTATCAAGAAACTTTGAAAAATTGATGTTTTTTTTTTTGGGTTTTTTCAGGTGTTTTAGGGTTATTTATGGTGTTTTTAGAGTTTTTTTTAAGTGTTTCAGGGTTCTTAAGGTGTTTTAAGTGTTTTTTGAGGTGGTTTCTAAAGATATTTTTAGTGTATTTCAAATTGTTTTTTAGAGATCTTTAAATGTTTCTAGGTTATTTTTATATTTTTCAAGGTGTTTTTAGTGTTTTTGAAGGTGTTTTTAAAGTTTTTTAAGGTGATTTCGGGTTTTTTTGAGGTTTCTGCTAAAGCTTAAGTGTAATTTGTGAAGCTAAAAACGGAGTTAATGCTTTTGTCTAAAAAAAATAAAAACGAAATTAGTCTTGATCATTGTTGATGTATTTTTGCATCATAGTTAAAAGATGTAAATTAAAAGTAATAAATTAAGATATTTATCAATTTAATTCAACATTTGGTTTAATTTAATTGAAACTATTATATTGGATTTTTTTTTGTAAATATAAAGATGGTTTTTATTCGAAAATAGAACTAAAAAACAAATAAAATATATTATACTTGATACTATATAGCTTTACAGAATAGTACGAAAAAAAATAGTAAACAAAGGAATTTACAAAAAAAAAAATTAAATTAAAAAATCATAACAATTTGTTCCTCTGTTTGTTAATATGTCAATTATAAAAATAAAGATGTCCAATTATAATTATCACTTCACTCAATTTTTTTTTCCTGGACTATTTTAATTTTTAATTTAGTTTAAATTTTTCCTTTTTTTTAATTTTGTTATTTTTCGTTTTTCTATATCATTGATAAAATTATTTTATGATTAGAAAAATAAAATAAAGAATCGTTTAAATAGTGTTCTATATTCACCCTAGTCCCCACTTAATATGAATTAAGTCTATATTTTTTTTCGAAGTGAAATTAACAAAAAAAATTAGGGTATTTTAGGGTTTTTTAGGGTTTTTTAGAGTTCTCCTTTTCCCTCTTCCTCACCCTCTCTCTCCTCTCCTTGTCCCTCTCCCATTCCCCCCTCCCCCTCCCCCTCACCCTCCCCCTCCCCTCCCACCTCCCCCTCCCCCTCCCTCTCCCTCTCCCTCTCCCTCTCCCTCTCCTCCCTCTCCCTCTCCCTCTCCCTCTCCCTCTCCCTCTCCCTCTCCCTCTCCCTCTCCCTCTCCCTCTCCCTCTCCCTCTCCCTCTCCCATATAATACTTGGTTGATATTCCTTTGCTTATCTTTTTTATTTGTTTCCCTTCACATGTACTTTTTCAGTTTCAGTATTGATGCCCCTTTTTGTTCCCTTGGACTCATATGGTTTACTATCGCACTTTTTAATACTTTATAATATAGTACACAGTATAATACGCATAATAGAATACACATTTAAATTTCATATACATATATTATAGGATTTAATAGAGTATTGTATAGTATTTTTCCATATTTTTTTGCACATTTGCACTATGGAGCTTTGGAATAAAAAATCACACAAAAAATAGGGCAAAAAAAAAAAAAAAAAAAGTAGATGGGGAATGTGGGTAGGGAAACACACTAATTTTGGTGGTCCGATTTACATTAGTATCACTGAGTGTTTCGATAAGACAATTTAGAATCCACACTGAAATGAAATTGATATTAAAAGCCCTTTTTCTTTTCGACAGCCTCTCCAAACAGCCTCTCCGGTAATAATCCGCAAAAAAAAAATCGATAAAGCGACATTTATTTTTTCAGTTTTTAAATTAGAAATCCGTTTTAAGAAACCTGATTTTCGACAAAATAAATAAATAACGTTTAAACTGCCAAACGATAATGTTTAAACAAACGAGAGTTAAACAAAATGTTCAATAATACAATAGTAAAAAAAAAATTCTTCCACTCTAATTGCTTCGTACTTTCATTTAAATTGAACTTGCGACGAATTCCCGTTACCATATTTTAGAACTTCTGTTTTTTTTTATAATCAAAATTCACTTGGTAAGAATTTACAACTTTATTTCAATTGTATTTGCGAGGAATTCTCGAAAAAAAAAATTAATTTTGTGTCGTATAAGTATAGATTGTCTAAATTTATCTAATAAGGAGTCGAACTTTTCATTCGGGGCCAAAATTTTAAAAATATAGAAATGTCCGAATGTCTAAATTTCCAAAATGTCCAAAATGTTCAAATTCCCAAAATGTCTGAAAAAAATTCCAAAATGTCGAAATGTTCAAATGGACAAAATGCATGTTCACAAAAAATGTCCAAAATTTCCAAAATGTACAAATGTCCAGAATGTCAAAGATGTCCAGAATTTCAAAATGTCAAAAATTTCCAAAATTTCCAAAACTTCCAAAATTTTCAAAATTTCCAAAATGTACAAAATGTTATAAATAATGTCCAAAATGTTATATATAATCTCCAAATGTCATTCAAAACGCCATTATAACCAGTCAAATTTGCTGACGTCAGCAAATCAAGAATTGGCCCATAACCATAGACCACTCATGTCGGGTATAAATAGAAAAGAGAAAAAATATTAAAAAAGGAAGGGGGAGGAGGGAGAGCGAAGACCTAAATGATTGGAGCAGTTGGAGGACCAATAGGAGGACCAGGAGGGAGAGAAGGACCAATAGGACCAGTGGGAGGACCAGGAGGAGGAGGAGGGTGAGGAGTAAGTCCTCTTGTCCCTCCTTGAGGATAAAACGGACGTGGTAATGAAGGAGGAAAAGGAGGAGATGAAGAGGAGGGAAGAGAAGGACCTGACAAAACAGAAGGAGGAGGGGCTGGGGAACCGGAAGGAAGACCAAAAGGGAGGGAGAGAGGAGATCCCGAGGGAGGTAAGTGAATTTGGGCATGATCTCCAAAATTTAATATGTACTGGACCGGTTGTTGGGAAGTCGATTGGATCCCAGGCATTGAAAATTGGTTCCATTCTAATTGGAGACCATTATTAGTGTGGATTTGGGACCCTTGCCATCCTTGTGGAGGCCATTGATGAGAGAGGGAAGGGAGAGAGGGAGGAGTTAATGAGGATGATTGGATCGTGGGGGGATGTATTCCCGTATTACTAACAATATTAGCATTTCCCATAGTGTTTCCTAAATTGTTTCCTATATTGTTTCCCATATTATTTCCCATATTATTTCCTATATTGTTACCCATATTGGTACCCATATTACTTTCCATAGTGTTTTCCATATTATTTCCCATATTGTTCCCGAATAATTGCCGGGAAGAATCGCATTTAACGGAATTAACATTTTCAGAATTTTCTTCGGTCCGTTGTTTTTTCCTCGTATTTTCGTGAAAACTGTCGAGGTGAACTCTCTCATGTAAAGAACCAGAGAAATTTCGATTAGCAGGTGAAATTATCGCTTCTCTGCAAAAAAACAACAACAAGAAAAAAGAACACAAAAAAAATAACAAAAAAACAAACAAAAAAGAAACGGCAAAAAACGGACATTTGGCGAGTTTAAAAATATAAAGGAGAAACTAGCAATTTCAAAGGCAAAAAGCCAAAAATCATGAGGTTAAAAATTATTATTTGCCTGCAGAAAAGACTAACAATATGAACTGCAAAAAAACAACAACTGTGAGACTAAAAATTATCAGTTCCGAAAAAAACGAATAATTTCAGTGACAAAAAGAAAAAAAAATTACGAGATTCAAAAACGAAAAGGCTCTGCAGAAAAAAATAGCAATTACGAAGGCAAATAACCAACAATCAAAGATTAACAACACGAATTTCTAAAGATAACCATCAAAACGAGAAATACGGAAACAGTTCGTAAAGAAAACCATCTCAACAAGAATAACAGAAACAATCGGTAAAACCAACTATTAAAACAAGAAATACAGAAACAATCCGTAACGATAACCATCCAAACAAAAATACGGAAACAATTTGTAAAGCTACGGCCATCAAAGACGAAAATACAGAAACAAAATATTTGTACGGAAAATATGGAAACAAAAAAATTGTACACATTTTTATTTATACCTTGGAAAAATGTTTACACAGTGTACTTCAGTTCTTCCCGTCTTCCTCATTAAATTTGCGTCCGCAAATCCCGCGGCGATTAAACCATAAACGGCACTTTTTTGACTCAAATGATTGGGCCAAGAATGGCCCAAAGGAGAAATTCCCGCTCCCTCACATATTGACTTCATCATTTTTCCGATAGAGTTTATGCCCAAACTTTGTCTAGAGAACCTGCAAATATAAAAAAAACGCCAGAAACAATTAATAATTGAAAAAATTAAAAGAATTGAAAGAACTGGAAGAACTGAAAAAATTGACAGAAATGACTATTATCGTTTTTTTGATAGAGATTTGGCAAAACATAGTCTAGAGAATCTGTGCATTACAAAAAGACAAGACCCAGATTGTCTTCATCATCTTCTTGATAGAGTTTATGCCCAAACTTTGTCAAGAAAATGCACAATAACAACTTTAATTCGATGCATTGTTGGAATCATTACACTAAAATATAAAACATTCATTAGTGTGGAAACCATGTGGCTTTTGAAATTTAACAACATTACTGTGGATTAGCGATGGTAAATAGATTATAAAATTATCGACAACAAAAAGAAAAAAATAAAGAAACTAATGAGCTCAGAAATAACAGTAGCCTAAAACCGAAGAGTTGCAAATGGAAGTAAAACGAGTTTTCAAACATACAAAATTTTACAGAAATGTTCAGAGTTGTAGTTGCATCTGGTTGTTAACAAGTATGGATAAATTCATGAAACTGACTACTTTCAGTGATTTTAGTAAAAACTTGTATTTAAAAGTTCTATCGATTGTTAATTCAACAATTCGCTGTCCTTAAAAATCACTCAAGAATCTGTCAATAAATCATTATAGAAACAAAATATCCAAAAACTGCCCAGCAACTGACGCAAAAATTGTATCTACCTCACCGTAAATAGAGATACAATTTCCTTTCTACAGTTTGTATATCCAAGAAAAATTGCTCATCGACATTTACAAAAAATCCCAACACGTTACAAAACAGATCATACAACAGAACCCTCCAACATAAAAAAAAGTGAAACGGAAGAGGAGAGGAGAGGAGATTAAACATACATTCGTCCTTGAATATTTTTGGGTCCCCTTTTGTTTTCTCCCATCACCATTGGTTGTAAGTATAAGACATCAGGGCAATCCCGAGGTCGTCGAAATGCAACATTCTTATAAACCTCCACCGGACACAACATAGGATTGACTCTACAACTACAAAACATTGTTCTCGATCTTTGAGGACGATTTCTTTCCAAAGTGGTAGGAGTGAAAATAACTCTAGCCTGCGAGGGGAAAATTAGTACCACCTCCAATAAAAGTTCAGAAAAAAATAAAAAAATAATGTACATAAAAGTTTGAATGTTCAGTTTTTCTTACAACAGATGAGAAAGAGTGCGAAGGGCAGGAGTCAACTAACTTTAGTTTGTTCATATTCGAATATTCACCTAAAATGGCAAAGATAATGTCTTTTTTCAAGAATGATTCATCTCATTGTTAAGGATGCAAACAGCGGACAAAACCTTTGGAGCCATTTTTGACTATTTACTTAATCTCCCAAACATACAAAAAGAATCAAAAGTTGATTTTCACCAAATATCCTTACATGGAGAATGTTTTTGGAATACAGACTGTACTTGCAATCCTATCCTATCTATGTATATACATACATATAAATATATACATACATACATATATATATATATATACATACATATATACATATATATACATATTTATATATATATGTATATATATGTATATATGTATATATACACGTAGATACATATATGTATATGTATACGTTACATGTGTATGTTTTATGCATTACGTTTAAAGTATAACATCTAAAGTACACGGTAATGTGCATATATATGTATATATGAATATACATATATATTTATATACATAAAGAAGAGGTCGGAGTGCAAAAACTCACCCCTAGCTCCATCTCGTTTACATATTCCCTGCCGTCATCGACAAGACGGAAATGACTGAACTTAGTTCCATAATGCTCTTGCCTACCCTTGAGCATTAACCTTATTCCATATGTGATAAATAGACGCCATTGAGCAGATTGAGCAGTATCATCAAATAGTATTCCCGATTCAATAATTGCTCTCAAATAATTTTCTGCGAAGTCTTCGTCAATCTGATCTGCTGATAGTGTGGCTTGTCCAGAATTATCTCTCATATGTCCTTCAGAAACTGGGGAAACCGTTTCGTTTCTGAAGGAAAAACCTCCCACATTTCTGTCAGAAACCGGAGGAGCAGATGTACCTGCTGAGTCATTATTGGAATTCGAGTTTCCCCCGACCCGAGTACTTTCATTGGCTGTTTCAGCCTCTGTATTCTGCAAAATAAGGAAAGAAAAAGAAAGAAAAAAGAAAGAAAGAAGGAAAGATGACAGATAAAAAAATGAGAAGGACATCAATTGATGTAAGTATTTAAGACAAAGACGAGAAAAGGCAAAGTGAAATACGAAAGAGACAACATATAATGGGAAAAGAAAATGAACGTATGAAAAGTCCTGTCGAGAAACATTCTAAGCCAGATGAACTGTACTTTTGAACATAAGATAAATTGGAGGAGATGAAAAATATTAAGAAACAAAACAAAGAAAGAAAAAAAGAGGAAAAAACAAGTTCAGATCAGATGTATCCATATGCATTCACAATATTGTACTATAAGTTTCTCAATATATATCACACACCTTTTTGGCAGTCTGTATCAAATATCGCAAGGAGGTCCACAATATGTGACATTAACTTTTTTTAGATTGGATAACAACTTTTCAATTTGATAATCTTGGATTCTGATTGATTACAACCATATAAGTAAGATTTAGTATTAGCCCTAATAAACAGGGGAGACAAGAGGAAGTCTTGTGTTTTTTTTTGTGCAGCTTTTAAGCTATTTTTGAACTTATTGAAGCAAAAATGATAAATTTTCAGAAGCTCGGATTTCTTTTTCACATTGTCCATGCTGCAAAGGAAAAAAAATAAAAATCCATTCTAATATTAGTGATACGAAGAAAAATTAGAGATACCAATGACTACTCAAGAAATATTAGCGATACAAATCATTTGCGCTAATGACTACTAAATTTTATTTCATATATCTGGAAAAAGAGAGATAATTACAAACCATATCCACAAACAAGTTTTGAGTGTTCGGTATTGGTCGATCTTGGCTTTCTGACTCTCCATCAGATTTTCCCTCACTCTCGTATTCATTAAACTTGTTGGGCTCAAATTCATCTGAAATAAAGAAAGGATCAATATATATGCTCAATGTATCATTGACAATCCATATATCAAATTTCACAACTAAAATTGAGAAGGTTTTGACATCGTTATATCGAAAAAATGAGTCGACCTCGCAAGAGGAAGGTTGTTTTAAAAGCAAAGGAAAGGAAGCAACACCTTCCGCTTGCCTTAACAGTTGAGAGAGAGGAGAGAGATGCAGTTTTACCATTTTGAATAACAGAGTTAAAAGCTGGCGGTATGATTGTGAAACCATAATGACAAGCATAGAAAAAAAAATGAAAAAAAAAATTGCATCCCTTAATGACACAATTGTAGCCTGTTACTTTAACTAAATACCTCTAATTGTATCCCATAGAAGTTTTAAACGATTTACCACCATTATACGACGAGTACATAGGACAGAATATAACTAAGTCAATTTACCAACAATTTTCCCAGTACTTAAGTCAGCTAATATGTTTTCAGTGTGACCGAGAGAGGAAAGAGGAGAGAGGAGAGGAGAGCGGAAAGACGAGAGAAGAGAGGAGAGGAGAGAGGAGAGAGAGAAGAGAGGAGAGAGGAGAGGAGAGAAGAGAGGAGGAGAGAGGAAAGGCGAGAGGGGAGAGATGGAAAAGGAGGGACGAGAGAGGAGAGAGGAGACATAGCAAGATAGAGAGGAAAGAGGAGTGGTGAGAAGAGAGAGAAGAGAGAGTGAGGTTTGCACGGCATAAAATTGGTATAAGTAATACATTCACTAAGCTATTAATTGAACTACACCCTAAATCCTGTTAGCTTCAAAAAATAAACAGTGTTTAAATTCAATTTGGTGTTATCAATTATAGGTCCAACTCACGTGGACAATTTAAAATCAATACTAAATTGGTGATATGATATGACCAGAAAAAAAAACATTATCAACACCACTTTTTGTTCAGGGGCCCAAAAAAAACTATTCACAAGGTGTGCACCGTGAACCGTAATTAGAATCAAGAAAGAATTAGTATGGGTACTACTTTAGTGTTTTATTTCCAATCCGAATGACATCGACGATTTTGACCTGCAAAAAGAATTAGCGTTAAGAAACGAACGTATTATTAACGCTAATTTGTGTTCTATGGGCAAAAAAAACTGGGACCAAATTAGTGGTGTTATTAACGCTAAAAGATATACACGTTGTACTATCTTGATATTTTTTCTTGGATTGAAATGATAGGTCAAGTGGTATCCAATTAGCAAGTAACTTGCACAAATGAAATACAACTAACAATAAACTACTCTCTCCCGCATTCATCAAGGTTCACTATGATTAGCGTAGACACAAAATAAATCCTCGTGAGCATCTCCATAAGACTTGATGCATTAATGTGGGTCACTAAAAACAAGAAAACGGTGATTGGACTACAAAAGTGCCAACATTGTGCTTTTTCTTTATACAAAGCGAATCTATTGGTTCATGTTACATTTGAATACCAACAATTTTTGTTAAAAGAAGAGGCTACCTACACATCCGACATAGCCACACATCCACAACACCGCCCATCGCCATTAAAATTAGCAAATTATAAGCGTTAACACTTTATTAGAATTAGCTACACTAAATTATGTATTGCCACGTGATTCATTTTTGGCCATTTAATTACAGTGTGTTATTAACACTAATTTATAATTTTGGATCAAAACAACACGCACTCGAATTAGAGTGGTTAACTCTAACAGCGATTGCCAGTGTACTTACCGCGCCTTTTGCCATTAGAAATTTCTTTTATTTTGCCTTCCAAGAACATAGTGAGCCCTTGGCTGTTAAACTCATCTCCTCCGTTGTCCTCCTCTCTATCATCATCTTCGTCAATATTCGACTCTTTACACCCATTTCCTTCCCATTCTGTCACTCCATCGGTGGAGGTCAAACTACCTACTATCTCCTCCTCTCCTTCTTTTGTCCTTCCCTGATGATCTTGAAATGGTGCCACATTAGCTTCCTCTTCATTTGCCTTTCTGTTCCATTCCTCTCCCTTCCCTTCTCTCTCCTCCCTAGTTTTTATTAAACGCACAAGCGTGGCCAGTTTTGTCTCCGCGTCCTGTTCTGCCATAAGTCGAGGAAAAAAAAAAAGACAAACAATAAAGAATACAAAGAAAAGTGAGAAAAGGAAAGCAAAAACAAAATCAATAAATAATACACAGAGAATGAGATTAAAAAACAATATAGAAAAATACAAAAAGAAATGAGAAGAAAAAAGAATGGGATACAAAAAGACATGGGAATAAAACAAATAAAAATAAAGAAAATAAATGCGAATGAGCGAAGAGAAAGAGGAGGAGAAAGGGTCTATTTTTCTCACCTCATTATTAAAAAAAGAAGATTTCCTCCAAATGAAGTCTAGAACAGATGACATAAAATCCAAAACAGAATCCTGATGTTGCCTCAACATCAAACCAAATGCCTCATCGTACGGATTTGGATCGTACAGACTTGAATCGTGCGGATTTGAATTGCTGTACGGAATTGACTCATCGTACGGATTTGAATACAAAGCTGCGTCAGCAGTAGTACCCTCTTCAGTATTATTCTCTTCCAAACGTCCTTCCAAAGACTGTACGGAGACTCCATCAGGTTCTTTTTCTCGAATAGATGAGAGAATAGCCATTTAGAAAAATAGCTCTAATAAAAATGCAAAAATTGTCAAAAGAAAAGTTTTCAAGAAAGCATTTTTTTGTCAGCCGACTAATTTCAAGGGTTTTTTTAGGGCATTTTTAGGGTTTGTCAGCAAGAATTGGTGCCAGCAAGAGGACAGGGAGGAGGGAGGAGAGAGAAGAGAGTAGAGGAGAGGAGGAGGGAGCAGAGGAGAGGAGGAGGGGGCAGAGGAGCCGGAAAGGCAGGGAGGAAGGGACAGAGGAGAGGGAGGAGGGGAGGGAGGTGGAGGGAGAGAGAGTGTTCAGCATGTGATTCCCTTCGGCAAGAGTAGAATGAGATAGCTTTGGGAGAATGATGATCACCAAGCTCTAAGAAAATAGTTGAGAGGATATCAATAATATTTTACAATATTTTTAGGGTTTTCAATAATTTTTTACAATTTTTTTAGGGTTTTCAAGAATATTTTACAATATTTTTAGGGTTTCCAAGGGTTTTGTAGGGTTGTCATTGTTCCAGAGTTGTTCTGTTTTCTTTTGAAATGTTTTGAATGCAATGAGTGGTCGCATTTAGCAAATGTATGTGTTACACAAGTTTTAGGGTTTACTTTTTGATCTATTTTGACAATGGCATAATTTTTCAGTTGTGATCGTTTGTCTTCTTGCGTAAATTTAGTGTGGATTCGCTTGAATTGCATTAGTGCTGGAATATCGTATGATGCAAGAAATTGTACGGAGAAAGAAAATGTGTTAGGAAGAGATCGCTTCCTTAGAAATATATTTTCTTAGGAAGCGATGTGTTACCCAAAAAAATATATTTTTTATTGTGCATCGACTTTGTGCTTTAGAGCTACATAGAAGAGGAGAAGAGCATGAACTGGACGGCCAAAACTTAACGGTGACGGATTCACTACACCGCGAATCGTTATTAGCGTCAGGGTTTTTATCGCCACTCAAAACATCTTTTCTCCGTACACACTTGTCGGATTTTCAATTTGAGACCGGCAATCGGAAGGTGAGAATGTTACCTTTCAATCGCATCCGTCAGATCCACAATCCGACAAATGTGTACGGATAAGAGATGTTTTAAGTGGCGAAAAAAACATTGACGCTAATAGCGATTCACGGTGTACTGTTTGATTAAGGCACGTCCGACGTTCCGTTGCCAGCTGAGAGGATACTTAATTAGTTACAACTTGGGGGTAAGTACACCGCCAATCGCTATTAGCGTAGAAGTTTCTTTAGCGTATATGAATAATTAGCGTGGTTTACGCTAATTGGGAATTTGGAAATTTTCGAAGAAATCGATTACTCTAATTAGGAATTAGGGTTTTTTTTAAATAGTGTGGATAATTCTATTTGAGAATAAAAAGAAAAAAAAGCGGGACGGGATTAGCGTACACAACGCTAATAGCGATTGGCGGTGTAGTCGCTCGACTGTTGTTGTTGTCGCAGTACGTATAAAATAAAGCGAATCCAACAGATTCATAACATCGAATATCCAGAAAACTCCAACGAATGGCCGCCTTGACTGCCTCCAGAGTAGCCTCGCAGCAGCAACAATAGGGACAAACGTGACGTTACAGCGACAAAAGTTCGGTAAAGAGCAAAGCCTGTAGAGATTTGTCAAGTGTTAAATATAACCTGCATACCAAAAAAAAAAAGGGGAGGAGGGGAAGTCGAAAGGAGGGAAAAACTCAGTATTTGTAGCCTCCAAGTCTGGAATTGGTTCTGGTCTGCATAATAATATGCCATGAAGTGTGCCACGTGGCATGCTAATGTTAACATATATGCTTCCCACCACGGCTGCACACTCGTCACGTGACAAGGACATAAAAGATTTATTAACACCGGCCAAAGTGGGTTGTTTTTATTCACGGAGAAAGTTTTTATTATTTTCAGCTATAATCGACATTCCACTTTAAATATATTATTTCACTCGTGCAAACCTCTCACACTCGTACAGTACCACTCTCTGGAAAACTGACATAAAACTTATAAATTGATGTGGACTATTGGCTCTTTACTATTTTTTTTTTTTTTCTTTTTTACAATTGGGAACCGCTCCGTACATCCTCGAGGAAGAGTCCAGAAAGTACGACCCTGTGGAAAAATGTACCTAACTCTTCTACACACGTGTGGTTCACTGGTGTGTGCGATTCGATTTTGTCGTTTGTAAATCGTCGCTTTGTTGTTATTTCCGCTCACCTGTCATTATTAAAAAAGAATACGTGGCGGTGCTTGATACAATCAAATCGGTAATCCACTGATCGTATTTTCATGTGATCGTATTTTATTGTCTTTTCCCAAGGGCTTCCGGCGACTACAACTCGCATTATCACAAAAGGTGACAGCCTGCTGACTGTACGGAATCAGTTTTTGACGGGTGTGACCTACAAATGTACGGTTTTGACGACAAATGTCACAGCTGCTCGCTATTGGCCCAGTTTTTAGGTCAAAACAAGGACGTATCTGCGTGACGCGGTAAGCCTACCGGGGAAGGTTCCATCTGCGAACAAGTGGGTGCCGAGCCGCATTTGTCTTTTTCTGGTTTTTGAATATCATTACTAAAGAACATATCGCGATTCGCCGAAGGATCGTGGCGTAAAGATCTACCGTTCGATTTTAACATGTCGGCATTCCGGAATTAGTCGCTCCGCTCGACCCGTAGGTGACTTCCGGTCACGCATACAGTTCCGGGATTTAAGGTGAGCGCGAATCCCGGCAGCCGGGCGGCAACCTGACGGTTCATCGATTTTTTTTGGCGAGCGTACATTCTGGGCGGTGGGGCGGAGCCGGGCGGTACTCGTACGGCCTCGTTCGAGAATCATTGCGGAATTACGCGAACAGCCGCTTCGGCGAACCAACATTTGAATACTAAATAGGGTTCGTTTTTGCTTTGCCCTTTTTCTAAAAGGGGAAAGCATTGTAGTCGCCTTCGTCTCTGGTGTCAACGAGAATTGACCGTCGATGTTTTATGTGTAAGATCTAGAGCCGTTGAGGGTTTTGAGTTAGGATTGACGTCTTTGGTGACAAAGGAAAGGGACACGTGGTACAATTCTATTTGTTGTATTTCACGTGGTTGTAGTGGTATGATAAATGTCCAGACAAAATCGACGTCACGCCAAAATGTTGTGTTATCAATACCGGTTGAGTAACGTACAGTATCGTACGCTAAATTTTTTCGCGTGCCATTCCGTACATCACGTCGATTTGTCGCTTTGTCAATTTTCGTACACGCCAAAATGTCGTGATACCAATACCGGTGAAGTAACGTACAGTTTCGAACTTTAAATTTTTGCGCGTGCGATCCCGTCACATCACGCCACATTGTCGTGTTCTCAATTTCATTAAATATACTTTTTCACTTAAAAAGGTACAATTTTGTTCGGTCTGACACTGTCCGTACACCACACTAATTGAATGATGGCGTACTTCCATTTTGTACGGTACTAAAACATTAACCCTAAATAGAGTAAAGAAAAAAATAGAATGAATTACGCTAATGGAGAATAAAACAACAAAAAAGTGGGACGGAATTAGCGTACACAACGCTAATAACGATTGGCGGTGTACAATTCTGTACGTGTTTCTTTACACTACACCGCGAATCGTAATTAGAGTAATGAAAAAATTAGAGTAAAAAGACCAAAAAAAACAATTAGAGTAATAAACTCTAATTTATGTGACATAACTTTTTCACAAAAAGAGTTTACTCTAATTTATTTAAGTACTCTATATTGGGTTATGTCGGCAATAATTATCCGCGCTGGAATTATGAACACTAAGGGCGTGTTCCCATGTGTTCAAGTAAGGGTTTTTTTCCGTCGTTTTCACAGAAAATGGGACTTCCAACGAGAAAATATTACGCCGTACGAAAAATGGGCAAAAACACAAGTACATTTTGCGTCATCTTGGAACTTGGAAGGTACGGCAATTTGGCGTTATTATCAACGCGACCCACTTCCAGCTCATCTTCACACTTGCACTGGAATCAAATCGCGATCTGATTTTAGTCAAAATACTACCCTATTGACGAATGGAAAACCTGGATTGCACGCGTCAAACGTTTTCAATTTTTTTTTTGCGGTTGGGAGAGTACACGAAAAAAAAGGTGTTTGTCCGTTTGCTTATGTTGTCCACTTGTGGGCGTCTACAAATGTCATTTTGTAGACGTAGGCGATTGCTTATGTCGTTCACGTGTGGGCTTCAACAAATGACAGCTGGCGTCGACAATTGTCCCAGTATGTCAGGATCTCTTTGCGGCGTACAAATGTCGGCAGTTTGTTCCGAGATCGTTGGCGTCTACAAATGTCAGCAGTTTGGGTTTCGCAAGTATTGGCGACGTGTAGAGCTGCCACATATTCAGAATAATGAACGCGCAAGTAACGATTCACATAGGCACACTTTGAAAAGTACACCGTAAAATCAGCGCTAAATTCCAAAATAACGTTTCAAAATATCGGTTACATGGAACACGCCCTAAATCATGTAAACGTACAGAATCTGTCAGCCGTATAGTTTTGACGTCATTATGACGTTAGTATTATTTGTCGCGCTGAATGTCAGTTAATGTTCACACTGACGACGATGCTGTCGACGGACGAGAGTTATGCGAACGGCTTTTTTTCGATGTGATTCATTTTTCGTTTAGTGCGATTTCACGTGCGAGCGCAATTCTATTAAATCATTATTTGTACCTTGTTACTTAAAAAAGTAAAATTTTGCACGGTCGAACGTCGTCCATACTCCACACTATTTAAAACGAACCTATATTACAATTTTTTACGCTAATTAAACCTCACCTAAATTATAATAATGAACAAATTAGAATCGTTTACTCTATTTTATGTCACAGAGTCGAAATTTCGAGCGACCGAATTAGAGTAATTTACTCTAATTACGATTCGCGGTGTAGTAGCAAGAAAATAGCGATTCACGGTTGTAGTACTTAGGGTATTTTCGCATGTAACCGAAACTAAGTCTTGTTACTTTGTTTTTTAGCGAAGATTCTCCGTACAGCTTTCAGAGCATTCGGATGTAAACTCAAATAACTTGTCACTTAAAAAAGTGACTTACTTAGACGTGTACGAAGAACTGTGACAGATGAAGTGGTACATAAAATGAGGCAAAACTTCCACTCGCCTTCAATTTGAGGCGTTTCTTCGCACGCTGTACAATTTTTGTGACTTCGTAATGTTCGTACGCCATATTGTCGACGTGTCGAAAGCCTAAAATACCTTTCACTGTCGCACAGAATTTGCGGCTTTGTTTATCGTCTTTCCACTTGCCGACAGGTGGCCAATATTTTTCATACGCCGTATGTGTGAAGACACGTGTTTTTGAGAGAGACGGCCCCTGTACGGAAACCAGCGCACGCAAAACATTACGCACATGCTAGAAACGTGCAGTGCATTGTTTTTTTGGTACTCCGCGCACAAAAATTGTAAAAAAACTTCAGACACGTGCGATAGTGTCTGCCTATTCGCTCACCGTATTGGACTTTATTTCAAATCACCTCGCGAAGTGATTTGATGTAAAGTTTAAGAATGTGTTGAAAGGACGCGAAAGTGGGTCGAAATGCGCTAAACGACAAATCGTATAGCGCTAGACAACAAACTACTGTAAGTGTAAAGTTTTAGGGTAAGGCAACTTATTCGGTGGTAATTTATATTTTTTGGTACGCCTGCGAATTGTCTCGTTTTTTTCTAAGTTATGGAGGAAAACGACAAAAACTAACTGTAACTTTGGTACATGCGAAAATACCCTTAAGTACAGTAATGTACAGCATACCGTGAATTGTTATTTTTGTAAATGTTATTTTCGTCTCTAATGGTACTTTCGCATGTGCTAAAGTTACAGTTATTTTCGGTCGTTTTCCTCCATAACTTAGAAAATAACGTGAAAATCCGCAGCCGTACCAAAAAATTCAAATAACCACCTTACAAGCTGCGCTACCTTGAAACTTTATATGTACTTTAGTTTGTCGTCTAGCGCGTTTCGACCCAATTTCGCGTCTCTTTAGCTCATCTTTAAACTTAATAAAAAATCACCTCGCGAGGTGATTTTAAATACAGCTACATGAGGTGGGCAAATAGGCAGACACTTTCGCACGTGTCAAAAGTTTTTGACATTTTTTGTGCGCGGAGTGCCAAAAAAAAATACCCACTGCACGTTTGCAGATAGTGCGTGACTTTTTTATGTGCGCTTTTGTGCGTGACTTTTTCCCGTGCGGTATTTTCCGTACAGTGGCCGTGGAGGGGGTTTCGACCAACGGACGCCATTTCGCAAGAGCGAAGTTCGTGAAAGCGCTTCTCTCTCTCTCTCTTCCTCTCCCACAAACGCGTGTATCTCACAATTATTGCAATGACAAAAGGTTAGAAAGGTATCAAATGAAAGATCTATACAAATATTTATTTTGGTTGTCTTTAGCTTATTTTGGTGGCAAGTAGAGTGAGAACGGAAGAAAAAACAAAATCGGGAAACCATGGCATAATGTTTTGGAATTAGTGACGTCGACGCTATCATAATTTGAGCGTGACGTCAAAATGTCACAAACCCTAAACATCTACAATGTCACAAGTAGCTAAACGTCTACAACCGTCTCTATTTTGAAAACGTCGTCAATTGTCGCGAGTTTTTTACTTGTCTACAATCGTCACAAATTACACCCATGTCTACATCCGTCACAATCAAAAGTTACGATTTCATTTCCTTACATACGAATGCTCTAAAAGTTGTATAGATAATCTTCGCTTAAAAACAAAGTAACAAGACTAAGTTTTGGTTACATGCAAAATTACCCTTGAAACATCTTTTCTCCGTACACAATTGTCCCAAGGTACATCTGATGGCTGTGATTGGCGGTCTCAAATTTAAAATCGGACAAGTGTGTGTGTACGCATAAAAGACGTTTTGAGTGGTGAATTTTTTTTTAACCCTAATAGCGATTAAAGGTGTATTGTACAATACTATACTGTTGTTCATTGCAAGGATATGTGGCAAAATTTAAACCATTTTATTAGATATTGTTGCTTACACTATTTGGTGATTTTCGGCAAAAAATAGTTGGGGCCGAATTAGTGCTATCAACTCTAATAATGACGGCATTGTAGTGATGTGACATTGTGGCTCCAGATCTACAATACACCGTGAATCGCTATTAGAGTTAATGTTTTTTTTGCCACTTAAAACATCTTTTTTCGGTACACACATGTCGGATCGTGGATTCGACGGTTTCAATTGAAAGGTAAGATTCTCAACTTTCGATTGGCGGTCTCAAATTAAAAATCGGACAAGTGTGTACTGAGAAAAGCCGTTTAATGTGGCGTAAAAGTTACTAACCCTAATAGCGATACATGGTAAAGCCGTCGATATCAGTTCTAACGAACGTCTAAGGTTACGTCCCAATGTAATCGATACTTTCATAAAGTATTTTAGAGTGTAGAGAAGATTCTCCGTACTACTTTGAAGAGCGTCCCTATGTGCGAAAATGAAATCGGAACTTTGAAATTTGACGTTGTAGACGTTGGTACACCTTGTGACGATTAAAGCCGGCGACGAAACTTCTGACGATTAGTGACGCCAACAAAAACAACGACAGTGGTGGACGTCTAGATTTGTGTGAAATTGTAGATGTTTAGGGTTTGGTGACATTGTGACGTCATGCTCACTTGTGACAACGTCGACGTCATTGATTCAATAAATTTTTGCCATGGTTTCCCTATTTCGTTTTTTTACTTTTTTCACTCGATTTGCCATTAAAAAAAAACCTAAAAATTGTAAAAACAAATATTTTTAAAATATCTTTCATTTTATACCAATATTGTTGTGTCTCGTTCTAAAAAGTGTGAGATGAAAGCGTTAGTGTGAGAGGGGGAGGGGAGAGGCGACTAGGGACCCCAAAGGACCCCATGAATGAAAGTGGAGGTCCGAGACCCCTGCAATTTTATTTCCGTACATGCGCGTGACGGGCACGGAGAAAAATAGAAAGGACTCTCCTTTGTCCTAAAATTTTCCCACTTTTGTAGCGCGTGCGTGGGTCATTTTTCATTTGCTATTTGGGCGGTACTTTAACTAAAATCACCCCCTATACGTGATTTTGGATGAAGCTTTTTTTTGGGCTGGATTCTCTTGCCCGGGGGTTTATAATGGGAAAACGCCAAAATGTGTTCATGTGGCGACAAACACGCCGTACATCCAAAGTATGAATTGACGTTCACCCTACTTTGGTAAAAACGATTCTCTTGTACGGCTAAAGTTTTTGTCAAAGTTCCCTGAATTTTAGGGCAAAATGATAGAGAAAAGTAGATACTTTAATACTAACGAACGTCTAATAAGGGTAGGTCCCCATGTAAGTGATACTTTGAAAAACTATTTTGGACTGTAGTGAAGTGTTCTGTACTACTTTGAAAAGCGTCCCTATGTGCGAAAATGGAATCGGAACTTTGAAATGTGACGGTTGTAGACGTAGGTACAACTTTGTGACGGTTGATGACGACTACGAAATTGGTGACGCCAACAAAAACAGCGACAGTTGTAGACGTCTACAATTTTGTAATTTTGTGACATGGCAGATGTTTAGGGTTTTGTAAGATTGTGACGTCACGCTCACTTGTGACGTCACAGATTCAAGAACTTTCGGTCATGGATACCCGATTTTGTTTTCTCAACTTTTTTCGCTCTACTTGCCATATAAATATACATAAAGGCAGTCAAAAGAATTATTTTTCAAATATCTTTCATCTCATACCAGTTTTGTCGTGCCTCATTCTAAAAAGTGTGAGATAAAAGTGATAGTGTGAGAGGGAGAGGGGAGAGGCGACGACGATGCAAAATTCTACCGAGGACCCATGAATGAAATTGGAGGTCCGAGACCCCTACAGGTTTTTTTTTGTACATCCTCGTCTTTTCCGTACATGCACGTGACGGGCAGGGAGAAAAATAGCGAGTACTCTCCCTCGTCCTAAAATTTTCCCACTCGTGTGGCGCGTGCGTGGATCATTTTTCATTCGTTGTTTGGGCGGTACTTTCCCTGAAATCAGGTCGCGAGGTGATTTTTGATGAAGTTTTTTGACGGGCTGGATTCTCTTGCCCGGGGGTCGAAAAAAGGAAAACGCCAAAATGCCTTCACATGACGACAAATATTAAGTACATTCAAAGTATCGACTTGAGGTTTGCTGTACTTTTAAAGAATTGATTTTTTTGTACGGTTAAAGTTTTTCTCGTACGAAATTGCGTTTTCGGTAAAAACGACAGACTAAAGTCGATACTTTAATACATGGGGACGTACCCTAAGGAATTTTTCCGCGTATTCATCCAATCCAAGTGCACGTGGATTTCCAGGATTGGCCAGAGTCTGAACGGCAGACCTACCTGGTGATAATGCGAGTCCACAATTTTCTGATCTGTTCTAAAATCGTCCAATCAAAACTGAAAGGTGCCCTTACGCCGGCGCAGATATTTGTAAACTCATCCAATCAAAGGGCGTGTAACAATTGTACTTTTTGATGACTGTTTTAAAGCCGTAAAGTACATTATTATGCCCTTCCCGTTGAATGGCACTATAATTCGCGCGTGTCCATCGAACGGTTTAGCAGGATCCACCAATCACAATCGACGATTGTGAACACAGTGATTCATAGAATCTTCTGAAAGTGTCGGTTTACAGGACAAAAAAATAATGTCTGCCACGATATCTGTCGGTGCTCGAACTTTTCAGGAAGACATGACCAATCGACCATAGTTAGTGTCGGTATCGATGTAGTTAATATCGGTATAGTTACCGAAACTACGATATTCTCCGTATGATACTGCAATCGAATCGCTTTCTACCGCGTTGCTCGTACTGAACATCGGTATCGGAACTGCGGTACGTAAAACTTTAGCCTACACCGCGAATCGCTATTAGCGTTAACAAATATTTAGCGTTAAAGAACAAATAGTATGATTAACGCTAATTGGGAATTTGGTGATTTTCAAGGAAATCAGTCACTCTAGTTTGGTTTTTAGGGCTTTATTAATCATTCTATTTAGGAATTAGGGTAAATATTTAGGGGCGCCGAATTAGCGTAATTAACGCTAATAGCGATTCGCGGTGTGGTGCTCACTTGCCGTACTTTTGTACCTCCGACAAACCAACGTTTTACGGACTTTTTCCCCACCATACGGTATAGTTGTACAATACGGAAGTTTTATCGCATGTGGAGAAGTCGTTTTCACCTTTCAGTTTTACGCATTGAAAGTTTCTCAAATGAAAATATGAAATGTACCTCGTGACGACATCCTAACGGTTCATGACGCATGCACGGTTAATTTTTTTTGACCGTACAGTTGTACAGAACTAGGTAAATTGTTTTTATTGGCCTGAACGTAGCTGTCAACATTTTGGCAACGTGCATTTTTTCCCTGTTACCATTGGACGATGCAATTATTCTTCAAACAGACCTGACATCAGTTACGAGAAAAAATATAAGCTGACGACAGCAAAAGTACACCGTAACGGAGCCTAATTTGGAATTTCGCCCTTACCCACGTGTAACGTACATAACGTTTCGCGTACGACAAAAAAACAAAGTTTTTCACACTCTAGTACTGTAGTCCAGAACTTCGAACAGCGGTCCCTTACGCTCGATGCTGATTGGCCCACACAAATAAACAGGACCGCACTGCGCGCCAAATTGGTCGCACGCAATAAAATCGCCACGTTTTTTTTTTTTTTGCAAAAAAACTGCGAAGACAGACCAATGGCTTCGGCTTCATTTGCAGTGCCACGTGCCGCCATGTTCCTAGCAATGCTCGCCTTCACACGTGCGATTTATGCCCCTGATTACGCGGATGCTTTATCGAAGGCAATTTTATTTTTCAAAGGCCAAAGATCCGGGCACCTGGGGAAATCTAGGCAGCCCACGTGGCGGAACGACTCTGGATTGGACGATGGCCTCAAAGAAGCAGGGGTATCATCTCGTTTTCCCTCTTCCTCTCCTTCCTCCTCCCCTTTCCCCCACTTCCCCTTCCCCTTTTTTTTCATCCCTCTCACTCCCACCTCCTTCCTCCTCTCCTTCTCTCCCCTTTCCCTTTCTAAATTTCCTTCCTCTTCCCGTTGCCCTCTCATCCCCCTTCCTCGCCCTCTATTCCCTATACTATTACAAAGAAAAAAATGAATTACAAACCCACACTAAATCTCACCTGTACGGATGGGTTTGTACTGATTTTTGATTGGATCCGTACAGTTTGCTCTTATTGGAGGATATTACGATGCGGGTGACAATGTGAAGTTCGGGTTTCCATTGGCTTTCGCCATGAGTTTGTTGGCTCTGGGAACTTTAGAGAGTTCCACGTGGCTAGAGGAGATTGGCCAATTGGACGACGCAAGAGAGGCTTTGAAATGGGGGACGGATTATCTCATGCTTTGTCACTCTGAACCCTACACTTTTTGGGCCCAGGTGCGATTCTCAATTTATTTATTTGCTTATTTGTCTCTTTCTTTGTTTATTATTCACTGTCTACTTTTTCTCTTATTTTTTTTTCATTCGTATATTTGTTTTTTGAGTTAGTTTTAGAAAGTTATGGCATTTTTTATTTTTGTTGAGCAAATCTGTTTCAATGCCAAAATCTTGCGGCTAATTTGCTGGATTTGGGTCGGAGGAATTTGATAAAAAATGGAGATTTGGTTTGAGCATTGTTTTAGGCTTAGATAGGATGAATGCTATGAATATGCCGGTAGTTAAGAATGTGAAACAACGAGAGATGTTTTGTTATGTCGGTGTCAAAATTTTGTCAAAACTGCAATTTAATGTAAGAACTGTAATGTCAATGTAAGAACTGTAATTTTAATGTAAGAATTGTAATTTTATTGTAAGAAATGTTATGTTAATGCTAGAATAGGAATGACAATGTCGAAAACGCAATTAAATGTCAGCATAGCAACGCTAAGCGTAGAACCAATGACGGTTTTTATGTCCATGTGCATGGGGATATTTGCACTTAATTTGATCTGATTTTAACGTTGGCGTGACTTTTGGTATGAATTTCAGAGTTTCCGAACATCTTAATGTCAATGTAAGAACCTCTTATTCCTCATACGTTTCTGGTAATGTCCACAACACTATGGATGTGGATACTACTTTTTGGAAGATTTAAGCCTATGTAAACGAGAAAGTTCATACCAATGTCAGAATTAGAACTAAAATCATTGCCAATGTTAATAAAGATTTTAATGTCGATGCTGAACTTGATGTGACGCAAATCCTAGTTAATGTCAATGTGAATTTTCATAAGGATGCCATCGTTCCGTCATAATACCAAATTTGATCTCAAGTTTCTCGGTATCCAAAAACCCCGGTTGATTTTTCGCCGAGGACCCAATTTTGGTATGATCAAATGTCCTCTCCTTTCCTATCATCCATTTCCTTACAAATTCACAAACTATTTTTTCCACAGTCCAATAGTATCCTTCACTCCATTCAAAGTTTCTCCTAGAATTTAGACCTTTTATAACCCAATGTTCTCTACTGCAATTCAATAAAACGTCCTCCACGGCAGTTATTACTTCTCTCATAATTCCATGTTCCTTATTATCCAATGTTTAATCATTATATCCTCCATTGAAATCAACACTTTAATTATAATCCATTTTTTTGCTATTCACCACTATCGGTATTCTCTTTGCAATGCAATTTTTTTCACAAATCAACATTCTCCATTGCAGATTTTTTTTTTCTACTTTCCAGTTCCCTCATGTTTCTATTTTTCTTTTAATGTCCACCAGGTGGATGACGTCCTCCACTATGATTAAGAAAATCTTTGAATATGCAATTTCCCCACTTTCCAATGTCCCTCATCGCATCCACGATTCTGTTGAATTTTTTAATCCTCATAATCCAATGTCGATGGCAATCGGTCTTACTAACCAATTTGAATGCCCTATACTGCAACCAAATTTCTCTTACTTTCCATTGCCTCATTATCCAATGTCATTGCACACGATCAGTTTCTTTCTTACTTTCCAATTTCCTTTATATTCCAATTTTGACTATCAGCCTCTTGCAATCAAAATTTATCTTACGATCTAATCCCTTGTTCTCCTCATTGCAGCTAACGTTCTCTTACATTTCAGTTGCCTCATGACCAAATGTCGTCCATCGCCATCAATTTTTTTTCTTTCTTTTCTTGCCATCCAATTTCCTCACAATCCAATGTTCTCCACCTCAATCAAAATCTCTATTTCAATCGAATTCTCTCATAATAAATTTGCTCTAATCTAATGAAAATTTCAAATTCAATGAAACTCAGTCCAATTCATTCTAATTCAATCTAATTCAAAAATTATCCAATCTAATTAAATCTATTAAACCGAATTCAACCCAAATCAATCCATTTGAACCCAATTCAATCTTATTCAATCCAATTCGACCAAATTCAGATTTAACCCAATGCAATCCATTTAAATCCACATTCACCCTAATTCCTTTATAACATAATTCCCCCATAACATAATTCCTTTAAAATTTGACATCCTCCAGGTGGGCGATGGCGACAGCGATCACGCCTGCTGGCAGCGTCCGGAAGACATGGTGACATCACGCTCAGGCTACTCTGTGACACGTGGCAGACCCGGGACAGAAGTCACAGCCGAAACGGCCGCGGCTCTCGCAGCTGCCTCCATTTGTTTTCACGGAAAAGACAAAACTTATTCCGCGAAACTTCTCAGTCACGCGAAACAGGTTTTTCTTTTCTATTTGTCTATTATTTCCTTTCTTTTAATTGTTTTCTGGAAACTCTTTCGGGACAAAAAAAAACGTGGCCAGGGGAAAAGGGAAGCCTGGCAATTCAGCAGTACCATAACTAGTGTGGATTGAAAATTTTAGCGTTTCATTGGGCCGGAAGTATGTGCTAAAAATGATAGGTTTAGCGTTTGTGGTAACAAGACGAGAAAAGGAGGACAGCTTATTCCCAGAAGGTATTTTTTTGGAGATAAAAAACCAAGAAATTTGGAAAACAAAATAACATTGATAGAAATAATAAATATAGGGATTTCCAAATTCACACATTCTTCGTTCTTAAAAAAAATCCAAATTTAAGATAAAGTTAAGGTAATAAACAGAAGGAAATTACAAAAGTAATAATAACAATCATAATGGAAAATTTGTCGAATGTGGACTGACGCTCGGAAAATTTCTTTGAAGTTACAATAATATTTCGTTATTTTTGCTTCTCTTTCTATTTTTGGTTCTTTCTTTTCATTCTTCTTTATCGTCTAATTCTTATGTTCTTTTTTCCTCCCTTCTCTACTCCCTCCTCTCCTCTCCGTTCTCCTCTCATCCCTCCTCTCTCATCTCTCATCCCTCCATCCCTTCTCCCTCCTCCCTCCTCCCTCCTCCCTCCTTCCTCCTTCCTCCCTCCTCCCTCCTCCCTCCCTCCTCTCTCCTTCCTCCTCCCTCCTCCCTCCACCCTCCTCCCTCCTCCCTCCCTCCCTCCCTCCTCCCTCCTCCCTCCTTCACTCGCTCTCCATTCTCTGCTCCTCGTTTTCCGTTCTCTATCCTCCGTTTTCCATTCCCCGCTTTATTTTTCCGTTTACTTTTTTCCCCATTCTACAATTTGGTCTTCGAAAATTATTTAATTTTTGAATTCTTTGAATTATTTTCAGTTATTCCAGTTTGCCGACAATTACCGTGGATTGTATGACAATTCAATTCCAAATGTATGGAATTATTATCGATCTTGGAGTGGCTACCAGGTGAGAAAAAATCTCATTTATATACTTGTTTTTTTTTTTTTTTTTTTTGTCTGTTTTCTGTTTTGTTTTTTTTTCCTTGCGTTTTTAGACTCGTAAAGTTAAAAACATTTTTTTTTTTATAAGAGAATTTTTCTTTGGGATTATATATGTGCGAACTCATTTCATTTCTGAAGAAAAAAAAAATGGTTCACTCTTTTCTATCTCCCTTCCCCTATTCTCTCCTTCCCCTCTCCTCTCCTTCCCCCTCCCCCTCCCCCTCCCCCCTCCCCCTCCCCCCTCCTCTCCCCCCTCCTCCCTCCCTCCCCCCCGCACAAAAGGACGAATTAATGTGGGCGGCCGCCTGGCTGTACCGTGCGACCAACGAATATTCGTTTTTGGAATATCTTATCCGGTCAGAACAAAATTTTAGAGGAGCGACCGAAGGAAGTACGGTTTTTTCGTGGGACAACAAACGGCCTGGCGCGGGATTGGTTCTCACAATTGTACGGAAAAAAAGGAAAAAATACCCGTAAATTTTAGGGTTTTACGGGTTAAAGGATTAAAATGTTTTGGGAGAGAGAGGGAGGGAGGGGAGGAGGGAGAGAGAGATGGAGGGAGGGAGGGAGGGTGAGGGTTTTTTCGTGGGACCACAAACGGCCCGACGCGGGATTGGTTCTCACAACTGTACGGAAAAAGGGTTTTTTAGGGTTTTTGGGGTTAGAGGAAGAAAAGGTTTTGGGAGAGGGAGGACGGGAGGGAGGGAGTGAGGGAGAGGGGGAGGGAGAGGAGGGAGAGGAGGGAGGGAGAGAGAGAGGGGGGGAGGGGGAGAGAGGGAGGGAGAGAGGGAGGAGGGAGAGGGAGAGATGGAGAGAGGGAGCGTGGGGAAGAGAAAGGGAGAGGGAGAGAGGGAGAGGGAAATATAAAGCTGTGCGGGAAATATGTCGAGGTTTGCAGGTAAAGGAGCAAAAAAGTGTGAGTGAGAGGAAAGGATAGAGGGAGAACTAGAGGGAGAGGAAATTGGAGAGGGAGAGGGAATGAGGGAGAGAGAAAGGGAGCTTGTGTGTAATAGAATGAGATTCAGTTCAAACCTTTTTGCTATGTTAAAAAAAATCCAAACTCTTAACATACAGGTTAAGATTTTACTTTTAAAATTAAGATTTTTTATTATCCACATTTTCTTCACTGAATTCAAGACCTTATCTCAACTAAACGACAAATTTTATTTTTTCCCATACAAATCTTGAAGAATTTTGTTAATAACTATGTCTTTTTTTAACTTTTGTATTTGAACAATGTATTGTTTCTTTCATCCACACTATTGATTGCCATGTAGGTTTACTTAACCAACAACTTTCCAAAGTCAAACATTGCGTTGACCGATCTTTTATTTGGGTACAAATCCCAATTGGATATGTATATATGTCATCATGCTCCTGGGCCGGACCGTCACGTCACGGTATCTCCACGTAAGAATTTATGCGATTTTAGATTGATGACGAATGTTTTTATTATTTTTATTTTTTTTAGAATCTTATATTTAATAGGATGGGATTTGTTTGAGTTATATAATTGTTGAGGAAAAAATTGTTGGACATAAGAAACATTTAGTTTTGCAATATTTTTATTTTTTTGATATGTGGGCTAAACGTTTTCTAGAATGCCTTTTTTTTATTTTTGTTTTATTATAGTGATATACAAATTCGCTTACATGATTTTCGAATGTTCGAAAAATTGAGGAAAAACCAAAAAGAAAAAGCACAAAATAGCACATTTGATTAAGTAAAGACTTTACATAAGAAAGCAAAATGAAACAATGTCAAGTTTCACTCTAATTATATATTTAAAATAAAAATATAAATGTTTACACTTTTCTTTTCATGTTATGGAGGTTTATTATAATGGTTTTGTTATTTCATCGAACAATTGTAATGATTTCTCACTTTCATTCCATATATTAAACTTGAATTTACTATTTGCTTCACAAATCATTTTTTCTAAATTAGTTCTTTTTATTTTAAGCAGTTTATAACGGTCCTGACCAGGTTAATAGCTGCATTTTCAACAAATTTGGAAACAATTTATGCTTAATTTCTGGTTGTACATTTATTTCTTCATTTCTATATCTTAAAAAAAAAAAAATCTACAATATATATAATATATATATATATATATATATATATATATATATATATATATATATTTGTACTGTCGTTTCTCCTTTTTCCAAAAGGGTCTCATCCAAGAAAAACAAACTGTCAAGAGTAATAAAGATCCATTCAATTCTTTCTTTAATTTTATTTGTACTCGTACCATTTATTTTTGTTTTTACTTCATTTTTATTTTTTTATTTTTTTTTATTTCTTCATATACTTTCTGTTGATTTTCTTGTCCCAAAGTGTCTAGTCTAAGTAGACCAATAATATATAACCAATAATTTTCTTTCCATTCTTAATTTCTGAACTATTTAAATAGTTACATAGTTACTTACTTCATTTCTAAACTATTTATTTGCATACTTAACCTACTTTTTAATTTCTTTTCTAATAGTGTCTAATCCTAGTAAAATCCAGCTGCAATCAGGCAAAAACTTTCTTTTTATTCTTTATTATCTTAACTATTTGCTTATTAACAAACTTTATTTCTGAACTATTCATTTATCTTCCTAATTAACTTTAAATATTTACATTTTTCTTTTCCCAGAGGGTCTAATCCAAGTGGATCCAGCTGTCAACAGCCAGTACGTCCTCAATGCCGCCCTGCTGGCCACAGTGTACGGAAAATATTTGTTCGTATCTGGCCGTACAGCGCAATGCAATTCTGGCACTCTCTCAGCCACCAAACTTTTCAGCTTTGCCAAGCAGCAGGTGACATCTCTCTCTTTTTTTCTCTCCCTCTTCCTCTCCCTCTTCCTCTCCCTTTCCCTCTCCCTCTCTTTCTCTCTCTACAGTGGACGACGA
>JBBHKE010002632.1:0-214624 GCA_037447655.1 Zygnema cylindricum | reverse complement strand
GAACTCACAGACAAAGTTGGGCTTTGTTACTTGAAAGAGAGTACAAGGTTGCGCTAGCTGCGTAAGTCTATTTCAGGTCTACTTCCGGTGTCCTATTCACTAGGTCTACCTGACTATTTAAACTAGCTAACTGCTGGTCAACTTAGTACTATACAGCTGTACACGTGGACCTTCGCGGCCAATCCAAGATCTATCCAAACTTCCTTCTAGAACTATACAGTTCAATCTACACAATTGCGGCGTTGCTATGCTGCTCTGCTGCGCTACTAGTTGCTACGCCGCTAAGTTGCTATGCTGCTATGCTGCGCTGGTCTGGAATCGCAGCTGCGCTGCTCTGGCATCGCAACTGCGCTGCTCTGAAATCGCAACTATAGCAGCCTAGCCCTAACTACTAAGTACCCAATTCTGTAACCCTCTTACAGTAAATAAATTACATATGTCCCATACAAAATAAAAAAAACATTTTTTTGGGCGCGTTTGTTGGATTTTTCCCAGCGTGACCCAGTTCGCGCACATGCGGTCGCCCTCATCAGTGCTTGCCTCTATTGGTGCCGCGAAGTAGTGAAGTTTGGAGTGAGGGAGAGGCTAGGGTGAACAAAGTGAGAGAGTAGCGAGCTGCAGTGGCGCCTTCGCAAGTTTTGCTATCTTTCAGTGAAATGGCATTGCAGCCTTGAGACCCTTGTGGAAAAAAACCAGTACATGAAGTAAGCGGACGTAAAGAAACAAGTGTATACTTTTTCTTGTTGTCGAAATATTTTGGAAACTTTTGATACTTGCTAATATGTATTTCTATTTTTGAAAGTGGTGTTTTTTTTTTCGCCGATGTGTTTTAAGATAAGTTTGAAGATGAAGTGATAGTGGGTCTACAATACACAAGGCGACAACTTGTCGAACATCCTAAGTTTGAAGATGACTCAAATTGTACTCTACATTTTTTTTATTTTCTGTGTACGGTTGTAACTTTAGCAATACGACGGTAAATTTTTGAGGAAAATGACAGAAAAAAGCCTTAATTAGCCACATGGGGACGTACCCTTAGATGTATTAATAGGTATTAATGACTGGTTGGCGCTTGGCCCTTCAACACAGAATAGAGTTAATAACACTATTTGTCTCTTTAAATTAATAATCTATTTACACCAATAGCAATTGACGCTGTACTATGTCCAAAAGTTAGTTGTACGGTTGGTTTAGTGCAATTAGTGCGCGTGTAAGTCCTGGTTAGCTACAGTAAATTACTAGATTTTCTAATCAAGTCTGCATGTGGTTGAAGTTCGACGTATTAGCGTGCTGGTCCTAGTTAGCTAAAGTTAAAAAGTGAAGTTAAGTTAAGTTAGTTAAGTTTTTTTTTTAGTTAGCTAAAGTTCTAAATTTATAGTCACTGTCGTCTGGTTTCAGTGCGTTGGAGCACGTGTCCATGTCAGTCCTAAAAACCAATCAAATTTTTTTGTTAAGTGTACGTATGGTTTAAGTGCGTGGAGTGTGCGTGTTAGTCCTAACTACTTTAGGGTAACAAAATATTAAACACAGTTGTCCCGTGCTCATAATACACACGAAACGAACGCGCGAATACTACGCACGATACGCATTTAACGATGAAAAAAATGTTATAAAATGCGTACCTGACTATGTACCAGTACATTTTCGTACATTTTTTGATTTTTGAAAGTTTCAAATTTCAAATTTTTGATATGGAATACGCTAAAGAACAGTGAAGTGAAAAAACTAGCGACGTGGCAACCACGACGCTGAACGCCAGCTGAACAAGCGACCAGCTGCTTCGTCGATGGTTGTTGAACCAACGACGAAGCGGTATCACCGCTGAACTACTATATGGACCAGCGACTAGGCAACTTCGTCGCTAATTCAACATGGCCTTATTATAACATGTCAATAATGAAAAAATACAAGTTCACATGGAAGAGAAAAAAAAACTATGTTTCTATTGACCTCTGAATGCTACACCATGACAACGATGAAAAATTTCAAGTTCACATTAAAGCACAAAAAAATCATATTTTCATTAATTTGTAGGACATGGTTTTTTTTTCACATTAAAATTATCTCTCCTTATTGGAAATCTCTTTACTCCAAATCTAGGTTAAACATGTCATCATGAAAAACCTCCTCCCTTTCCTCCCCTACAACCCCTACCTCCCCTTCCTCGTCCTCCGATGCCACAATGGCCTCTTCATAAGTGATATCCCTAGTCTTGTGTGACAATCTAAGATTGCTAAATACCCCTACCACAACTTTAGCCCTATAAGGTATGAGCCTGTTTCTTTTTTTAGATTGAATATGGTCATAGGTTGACCAATTCCTCTCATATGCTCTGGCAACTGAGCATTGGGCGAGGATTCTAATTGCTACGTTCTGCAAGATCAAGGTGACACCTCCAAACTCCTTCCACCATCCGTTTTAGAGAGGGAATAGGACTTAGAAAATTTTGGGTAAGTAGCTGCCTCTCCCAGAGAGCACCTTGTATAAATGGCAAACTTTGGCCAGCCATAACTATCAATTTACTTGACCATTTTCAGTGATTCTTTTTGCTGCGGACCCAGAGGAGTCCAGGCTACACAGGGGTTTTGTCGATCAGAATTTTTGGCTGCCAGGGTGGCTGCATTTTGAAGGGAAAGTCAAAGTGGGTGAATGTGTCCAAATCTCATATTCAAACTTTGCATTCTGTGGTGGAACTGAGCACACAGAAAGTGTTATTTCACAGGGGTGAATATATATTGGGGTTCTGACTGTCAAGGGGTCAGTCATTTGGGTTTATATCAACTTGGAGTCGGCACTATCTAGATTAGCTTCTTTTGGATCTGCTTACTCTGAGGGCCAATGGAGGTCTCATAGTTTCAATGTCTTGAGTTCTTCGAATACCTTTAGGTCTTTATACTTTGTATCACCTTCACCGATGGGTAACTTTTGCAAAAAACTAACCAACGGTATGAAAACCATAATAAACCTTTCCCCTGTTCGGGGCCTTTTTTTCACACTTCCTCATTAGCCGCACCACCGGCTCTGAAATTGCCACAGCCTCCGTCACTCTCATCCAAAACGTTGGGCTCAGAATGTGACCTTTAATCTTTAGCCCCTCGATTAACCTCCGTCACTCTCGTCCAAAACGTTGGGATCAAAATGTGACCTTTAATCTTTAGCCCCTCGATTTTGTATTCAACCTTACCTATCCACTGCTTGTAATTGTCATCAAATATTAAACTCTCCAAGTTGTCCTTCCCTTGTAAAAATCTTTGGAGCAACGAAATTTGTCGCAAACCGCGTCTTTCGATGTTTCAACAACCGAAGTGCACAGATTTTGTTGTACATGGCAACACTCATATTATGATTGGTAATAAATTTCAACACCTCTTTTGCCTCTCGGACAGGTGTTGAAATGAATGCCAACTTGCCCCAATCCTCCAACAATAAGTCCAACATGTGGGCAGCGCATGGCGTCCTTGTGAGCGAATGATATTTACTTACATGATATTTACTCACGAGTAGCGAGGCTGCAGCCTTGTTCACAAGGGCAAAATCTATCACAATTCGCACCACATTCTCGACCCCTGCCGCACGAACTCACTTCTATAACACCTTACAAATGTAATCAACATCCTTAATTTGCCCACTAGTGTCATCCGGCGTGAGAAACATGTCACCTTTGGGGGTGACGGCTAGAATGTTAAGGAGAGGCGTGTCATCAACTGCTGTTCATCCATTTGATGTGATCGAGGCACCGATGGCTTTTAGCGTCTCCATGTAGCTCGCAAAGTCTTGTTTTACTGTTGCCTTTGTCTTTGCCAAGAGACGAGTTCTCATGGCATTTTGATGAGGTAACTTGTAAGAACCCCCTATCCCGCCGTTCTCATGGCATTCCGGTGAGGTAATGTAACACGGTTACAGAATTGGGTACTTAGTGACAAGGGCTAGGCTGCTATAGTTGCGATTTCAGAGCAGCGCAGTTGCGATTGCAGAGCAGCGCAGCTGCGATTCCAGACCTGCGCAGCATAGCAGCATAGCAACTTAGCGGCGTAGCAACTTAGTAGCGCAGCAACGCAGCATAACAACACCGAAGAATATAGATTGAGCTGTATAGTTCTAGAAGGAAGTTTGGATAGATCTCGGTTGATCATGAAGGTCCACCTGTACAGCTGTATAGTACTAAGTTGACTAGCAGTTAGTTAGTTTAAATAGTTGAGTAAGACCTAGTGAATGACACCTCAAGTAGACCTACACAGCCAGCGCAACCTTGTACTCTCCTTCAAGTAATAAAGCGCAACCTTGTCTGTTAGTTCTGTGTGCTCCTGCTGTTGCTACGAGAATATCCTTGGTGTTTTCCGCTGTGCACTGTCACGGGTTGTGGTGAATTGTTGCCTCTTTTGCACTGGTATTGGAGCTGCTACCCGTGACTCGACAGCATGGATGGACACGGCGTATCCACTACAGAAATGTTGGCGCAAGTTCTCAGGGAGTTGGAAAGTGTGAGATTACAGAACGTTACTCTCATCAACGACCGTCAGTCGTCTAAATCTGACGGTTTAAATAAAAAGTTGTTAAAAACTCACATAATTTTTTTTTTGTCCGATTTTATTTTCCAATTAAGACATGGCGTCTAATTCTCTATCGATCCATGTGCAACTCAACCCTGTTACTATTTTATTTCATTTTGCGGCCAATACAATATGGGTCTTAAGGGTATATTGTATTTTTTGCGTACAATAGGCATATTGAATGGGCGTACTTGCACCTACTTTTGAACTATGATTTATTCAAGTACTCTAATTTGGCAAGCTAATATCCTCTATTGTAAATAAGGTATTCGTAAAAAAAATGGCAAAACGTACAGTTTATCGTCACTATGACGTTTGCACTACGCGGTTTGTTAAAACGCAGTTACATGATAACGGCCTGTATTAAATCATTATTTGTACTTTCTTACTTATTAAAGTACAATTTTGCAAGGTCGGAGGTCCTCCGTACTCCACGCTATTTAAAAAGAACCTATATTAGAATTAAAAACGCTAATTAAACTTTACCTTAAATAGAATAATGATAAAATTATAATTGTTTACTCTATTTCATGTGATAGAGTCCAAATTTCGAGGGACCGAATTAGAGTAATTTACTCTAATTACGATTCGCGGTGTACTGTCACTAAAGCCAAAAAAATTTATGAGGAAACGACAAACTGGTAATATGAAGAAAACATAGGTGAGGGAAGGAGGCAGAGGGAGGGGGTAATGGAGAGAGAGAAGAGGAGGGGGGGGGGGGGAGGGGTAGAGGGAGAAGGAAAGGGAGTGGGAGAAGGGAAAGGATAGGGAGAATAAGGGGGAGAGGGAGAGGGAGGGGGTGAGGGAGGGGAGAAGGAGAGTGTGGGAGAGGGAAAGGGAGGGGGTAATGGAAAGAGAGGGAGAGAGAGAAAGATGGAGTGAAGAGGGAACGGGAGAGGGAGAGAGGGAGGGGGAGAGGACGAGGGGGAGGGTGATATGGAGATTGAAATGGGGAGGGAGAGGGATGGGGAAGGGGAAAGGGAGAGGGAAAGACGAATGGAGAGGTGGAGAGGGGGGAAAGGGGGAGTGAGAATAGGAGGGGAGAGAAGGAGAGAGAGAGAGAGTAGGAGCGGCAGAGGGAGAGTGGGAGGGTTTAGAGGAGGGGGCGTAGGTGGGGGGTGGGAGGGAGAGAGGGGGAAAGAGAGTCGAAGCGGGTGCGGGAGAGTGGGAGGGGAAGGGGGTGGGGTGAGGGACAGGAAGAGGGCGGGGGGATGGCGAGGGGGAGAGTTAGAGAGAAGCCATTTTATTTCTCCTCCCATTCCTTCGTTGTTTCTCTTCTCTACTCTTCCCTGATTCTCTCTATCCCACCCTCCACCCCTCCTCCCCTCCGACTCCTCCTCCCATCTTCCCCTCTTCCCCTCCCCTCTTTCCCCTCCTCCCCTCCTCCCCTCCTCCCCTCCTCACCTCCTCCCTCCTCCCCCCCTCCCCTCCTCTCCTCTTCCCCTCTTCCCCTCTTCCCCTCTTCCCTTCATCCCCTCCTCCCCCCCTCCTCTCCTCTCCTCCTCCCCTCCTCTCCTTCTCCCCTCTTCCCCTCTTTCCCTCCCCTCTTCCCCTCTTCCCCTCTTCTCCTCCTCCCTCCTCCCCTCCTCCCCCCTCCCTCTCCCTTTCCCCCCCTCTCCCCCTTCCCCCTTTCCCCCCTCCCCTCCTTTTCCCCTCCAGACTGGCCCCTATCCCCCTCCCCCCCCCCCCCCCCCCGGACTTCCCCCTCCCGAATGCTCCAAATCCGTACATCCATGCGGCGGCCATCGCCGTTTTGTCTATTCTATACGGATGCCGTCCATCTTCTTCTGCCACGTCAGCATCACGAATTTGCTGACGTGGCAGTTGCCGCGTTGATAGGTTTCTTCCTGGTCCGCGACAGAAAAAATGTGACGTCACTTCCGAAAAAAACCTAATCTTTTGCCGCCACGTCAGCATCCCCTAATTTGCTGACGTGGCAGTCGCCGCGACGATCGATTTCTCCTTCGAAGCGGGTTTCTCGCGCGCCAACGAAACAGAAAAATGTGACGTCACCTCCTCTGAAACGAAATCTAATCTTCTCCCGCCACGTCAGCACCGGCAAATTTGCTGACGTTGTGGTTAAGGTCGTGAGCTCCAACGTCAGCCAATTTGAAAATTTTCCTTTTGAGAAATGGGTCGATGTTAAAAAAAAAAAAAAAAAAAAAACAATGTGTTGCGTATGGTTCATAGGATGTTAATGGGTTTATTTAGTTTTGTGGTCGAGAGCATGCCTTGTTGTTAGAAAATACCTTTTTATGTATAGATGTCTCATGAGACATCTATGTTTTTATCTCATGTTTTGTAAACTTAAACATACGTTTTAATACTTTTAATTTACGTTTAAATACTGTTTAAACTTTTCATCAGTTTTGACTTTCTCCTAGCCTACACCTAACTTTTTCGCTTATTTGCTGAACCCTAACACCCGATATGGGACTAGTATGATCGTCAAGTTACAATATTGTAATTTCAATACATGTTATAATTTAAATATTAAACTGAAGTTAAGCCCACTGCATGAGGATGACTATTGTGCGACTCATTACAATAAACCCACTAAAAGTGGTAATGATAAAGAGATTTAATACTCTAAAAGATTAACATTGTACTCCATGCTTTCTATTATAATACCATTATGATATATATATGTATGTAATTATATTTTTTTCGTATGTTCGACATCATAATGATTACACCGAGCTTCGACAGAAGACTACAAAGTTGACAAAAAACAAAATTTCACTTCTAAGGTAAATTTTCACCCATAAAATTCGCATAAATATTTTTTAAAAAAACGAGCTTGACATTCACAATGTAAAAATAATAGTAACTTTTATAACAAATGTGCAGTGGGAGTACAGGAAACTAAACAAATTAAAGACGTAAAACAGAAACTGATGGTGCATAGAACAATAAAAACCAATCTATTTTAAGTCAATTTGGCAAGTAATAAATCACACTTGCGATCTATCCTTTAAACAGAAAGTTACAACCTCAAAGAAGTTGCAGTAAATAAATTCCAATGTTAAAAAATTGCAAACAAGTACATAATCAATTCTTGACATATTCTTGACATCAAGGTAATCATATAATACTGCTGTATGGCTAGGTGCCTATTATGCTCAAGACTACATACCATAGCCCAAATCTACAAATTAAACCATAAGTCTAACATGACCCGCTTTTGTAAATTAAGCACATATCAAATTGCTTCACAGAGTGTTTATTTGCGAGACTATAGATCAGAATGGTCCCTGACAAGCTCATAAGTTACCGAACCTAAAACCGCACCGATTATCGGACCAATTATATACACCCAAAGGTCGTCAAAAATTGCACCGGCAAGTGCAGGTCCCAAAGTTCGAGCCGGGTTGATCGATGTCCCCGAAATTGGCCTGGATTCAAAAGGCAATAATAATAACAAAATTAAATAAATAAATATAATTTTTCTCGTAATGCAATACACTTATCACAAAAAAAACAAAAAAGAAAAAAAAACATGTCTTCTGATTTATTACAGTTCTCGCGCAGGATGGAAAGGCACTAATAATCCAAATCGTAAGGGAATATGTCAAGCTGATTACACAAACGACAAAAGGCGCGCATAATTTCCCAAAGAGAGAGGGAGAGAGGGTTGTGTGGACAAATAGATAGATTAGCTGCAAGTACCCTTCTTAAGCAACAGTATGAATGTAACTGTGAGGAAGAGGGTAGTTTTGAGAGGAAGAGAGGGAGAGGGAGCAAAAAGGAGTGAAAGGGAGAAAACAGGGATGGAGAGAGAGAGAGGAAGGACGGAGAAAGAGAGAGAGGGTGGAGAGGATAAGACCACATAAGCATGAATATGTTCGTTGAGGATAAGAGTAAGTGGCAAAGTATGTGAGAAGGAGAAACGGGTACGTGAAAGAGACAGGGAGACGGAAACGGAGATAGGGTGAAAAAAAAAGAGGCTGAAAAAAAGAGGGTAAAAAAAAAGGGTGAAAAGAAAGGATGGTGAAAAAAAGAATGAGAGAGGGAGAGAGGAAAAGAAAGAGAGGATATCTCCACATACCTCTTTAAACGGAAATCTACCGACAGAAGTGATGCCGATCGTAACAGCTGGATTGAAATGGGCCCCGGAAATGTGACCCAAGGCATAAATCATGATCATGAGGGCAAGTCCAAATGAGATCGCGACTCCAACATGCGTTATGGAGCCTTCAGTCACAGTGTCAACCACAGCCGCTCCACATCCCGCGAAAACAAGAGTAAAAGTTCCGATTGCCTCTGCAAACATCTGAAACAACAAAAAACAACGAAAAACAAAGAAATACAAAAGAAATCAACAAATGACTCGGTTGAGACAAGAAAAATAAAAAACCTTTACAACCACCAAAGTTTAATCTACAACAGTCCTTAATTGATTCGGCCGACCAGAAAACTAGAATTCCGACCTCCAAAGCATGTAGCGTAGCATGTAGCATGTAGCATGTAGCGAAAAATTCGCAAACTCTTTCAAATGTTCAAATGATTTCAATCAAACCGCCACAACCAGAACTTGATTGAGTTCATTCTTAAAAATATACTTTCTAGCAAAAACCATTTTTTAACAATTACTACTCGAGTTATTTCTCTGGTAAAGAAAATTATATCGGCGAAACTACTAAACTGGTGTTACAGTTTTTTGCTGATGTTCGTTAATTTGACACCCGGTAAAAATGTTTTGCATGATTTAAAATATTTAACATCAAATCCAAACAATTCCTAATTGATCCTCATAGAAATAATATGATAATGAATCTATTTCACATTGTACTAATCTTGAGCATCCTGATTTATTCATTGCTACCACTATCGAGTCAGTCAGATTCTGTTACTGTAAAGTTATATAATTGTGTTACTGTATATCAAAACAGGAGCAAACGAAAAAACAAAAACGAAAAAGAAAGAACTTGACAGTCTTGTAACTCATGAAAACTTGATCGATCACCTTTTTCCACAGAAAATGAGCTTTCAGTTTTAGTAGAACAAATTCAGAAATGATGGTTAAATGACAGTTAAGTGACAGTTTTTGTAATTCAAAAGAAAAATTGATTGATCACCTTTTTCCCCAAAGAAGGACCTCGAAGTTTTGAAAAGTTGCGGGAAGTGATTCCCTGCAAGCCGTCAAACTCCTGCGGTCTGACGTCACCTTTTAGGTGACCGCATTTGAACCCACTTTCTACCCCGGGATCGCAGCAGGACCTCCCGGCCTCTTCATTAGTATGCACCATATCGAGAGAGAGAAAAAAAAAAGACGAAGAAATATAAGCTCGATACGAGGTTACGACAAAAGTGATTTAGTGATATAAGATCAGCGATAAACAGAAAAACTGCTGATTGATATTATGGGAGGACCGAATAATATTTGAATATAATCACACCATATGTTATATTTAGGTGTTTATAAGGTGAGAAGAAATCCACACTCTATTTTGCGCTCTGGGAAATTCTAAAGGTAAGAAATTGCACACTATGTTTTGTGCTTTAGAGTATTCAAAAATTTCTTCTTGTTCTTGGTCTTGTTGTTGTTGTTGTTGTTAACTGTTGTTTGTGTAAAAATGAAAATTTTAAAATTACTTATGGGAGGAGGAAGGACCAAGGAATGAGGGACGAGGAGAATTGGTTGGGAATTTAGTAAACGGTGCAATACAGTACCGCCGGCGGGCCGGCGCGTTGTACGGAACACCGGCAGCTGGACTGCGGTACTTATAGTACTATTGTACCTTTGTGTAACTTTTAATGCGGAGCAACAGTGCACACTGGTTGTCGGCGGTAAAGTAAAATTAGCGTAAGCGCTAATTTAGTGTTTATAACGCTATTTTGTGTATCGATCTAGAAAAGATAGAAAACATTAATACCAATTTGGGCACTTAACGCCGATTTTGTGTCTACTTTTAAGGGTAAAGTGAGATGACATCAACAACACTATTTCAAGTGTGAATGGAGGGTGACGTACATGTGAGTTTGTACATCGTACGAAATTTACAAATTAGAGAAGAACTTAATAGTAATTATTGTAGATTTTACGTTTTTTTATGGTTTAGATTAAGTAGTATTCTTCAAAATACCTTCAAATTTTGCACTTCATGTTCGCTTGATTTCAGATGACTCACAAGTATTTGTATTTAACTGTCATATAAATTGCGTTTAACGGTGTGAAAATGAAATGTTGCGTGGACGCTATGTACGGATATAGGACTTTCCACATAACGTTAATTTCTACGAATATTATATGAATTGGCTATTATCATGTGAGAAGTTCCCAAATTACCGTAAAAAAATTTTTTAATGTTAACAAAACTATGCTAATATATGATTTGGGCCAAAAAGGAGAAACCAAGAAGGGCCAAAAAATGGCCCCACAAGTTTAGTGTTATAAATAAATAATAGTGATGGGCTGTGAGTCCTAGACAACTTACCTTCCAAAGTCAACTTACTAGTCAACATGGCTTTCTGGTCAACTGACTTCTTTAGTCAGCTATGCGTACGGTTTTAGTTCGCTTATTAGTTCGCAGAATTTCTAGTTAATTGTGCGTGTGATTTAGTGCGCTGACTGTGCTTAACTTTAGTGTGCCTAAATTTAAATAATGGGACAAAATAATCGCACGAGGAACAAAAGTCCTAGGACAAAATAGATACCATAACATGGGACTGCGGCTTTACATGTGAAAAACAACGATAATTATGTACAAAAACTTGTACAGCAAAAGGACAAATTGCCGATTTGGTAAAGTGTAAAAGTGTTAGGTATTGTGATAATTTCGTCGACATAAAAATTGTTTTTGTTCGGTTTGGTACTTATACCGTAAGTTTGGTTTCGTCCGTGTTTCGGTTTACGCGTACATTTCGAATTGTCGTCCAACATAGGGAATTGCTAATCGCAGAGACAATTTTTGCTGCGCGCAGGTAGTTGCGTCAGTTTGTCATAAATTGTACATTTTAGGTATAGATTAGTACGTTACGTACCTTTGAGTTTGGGTTGACGGTCAATCCGTCGAACAAGTTTGACTTGCGAAATGTTGTAACGGCCGGTTGAGTGCCGCTTGGGCGAACGACAATCGCCGCAAAACAACAATTCAACAGCCGGCAAGGTTTACCGCAACAAAACTGCGGCAACCATGTGGCAAAATTGCCGCGTAGCACTTTTGGCTTTGTTTGGTCGGCGTGACGTGCCCGTATTTATTATTTGTTTCATCGATACTAATCCTTGTTGTTCAAATCGTGCGATGTTTCAATTTTACGATTGAAACGTATAATTAGTGACTTTGAAAAATCGCAAAACGCGATGTACTTTGTCAGGTAACTGTATGACAGTTTACGGGGAATAATATTTCAATAAAATGTATGTTAATTTACGATGTACAGAATTTGAGGAAAAGATACGCCCAGTTATTAGTACTTTCTGTCAGTGAACTGAACAGAAATATCACAGAACCTATACGTCATTTCATCGAAAATCTACGGACATTTTCGAAGAAATGTTGAAGCGTCGTACTATTTTGCCAGTAAGTTTGAAAATGTCGGCGTCTTTTCATTTTGAATGAAGCTGCCATGGAATGTTAAAAAAGAAACCGCAAGGAAGTCGCCTCCCTATAATCTACCATGGCTGTCAGTCAGATTAGACAAACGAACTTTGACAAAATGTTTCCCTAGACAACATTCGAGCCTGAGGCTGCAACATTTTGATATAAATTATTTTCATATACTCCGCTACCAGTTGATCAAGGAAGTCGGATACAAAGCGGTTGTGTGACACGTATTTAAATAATAATGATTGTTTACCCCTCATTTAACGGAAACCTTACAAACTGCGCTATATGTTAATTTTTGGTTTGTTTTAGATGAACGGAATTGTACGGATGAAAATTCATTAACAATTTTTAACGATTTGTTCAAAACGTTCAATGCGTTCGTTACGTATAATTCGTCGCGATTGAATCGCTCGCACTAAACATTATGAACAGCTATGATATTAGTCATTTTGTTCACACCGTTTAGTGCAAACGATTCAATCGCGACAAATTATAGGTAACGAAGGCATTGAACATTTTTTAAAAATCGTGAAAATCGTCAACGAATTTTCGTTCGTACTATTCCGTACATGTGAACAAAAATGAATTTTACATATACTGCAGTTTGTACATTTTCCGTACAGTTCTCGTCTCTTTTTGTCATATTCCGTACATTTTCGGTACAATTCCGTAAGTTTCCTGTAAAATTTCTCTTCAATTTACCAAACAGAAAGTACTACGAAGTGCAGCGTAACTTTTCGTCAAAGTTCGCACTTGTTTTGTACATAACCGTACAATAACCGTAAAACACCGTACAGTTCCAGTAAATTGTTTGTTCAATTTACCGGACAGAAAGTACACCGCGATTTTTTGCGATTTTTTCAAACAGTCACGAATTACACGTTACAATCGAAAAAAAGTAAAAAATCGCACGATTTGAACAACAACGAAATTAATACTCAAGTCCGATTTGTTATCGTGTACGAAGTTTATTTTGTTACGTGCGAGTTTATTTATTCATATCACGTTGTCCTTTAACTTGCGTCTAAGGGTACGGCCCCATTTGGCTAAGTTCGGGCCTTTTTCTGTCGTTTCCTTTAAAACTTAGCGTCGTATCAAAGTTGGCCGTGAAGAAGAATCTCAAATTTGTGCGAGAATTTGCGTCATTCTCGAACCAAGGATGTACGAAAATTTGTCGCATCTGTTTTTCAACCTATTGTCACGTCATCTTCAAACTTATCATAAACCACATCGGCAATGTGCTTCACACAATGTATAACTATTTACAAAAATAAGAAAACATATTTCCACGTCAAAAAAAAATCAAAAGTTTTTGACGATTGAAAAAAGTACAAGGCAATTCTTTTTTGTCCGCATGCACCTTGCACTGTTTTTTTTAAGGGGTCTCGATGGTGCAGTGTCATTTCACGTAAAGGTGAAAAATATGAGAAGGTTAAAAATCTGCGAAGTCATGGCGGCCGCACAAGAGAGGTTTACCCGAAGGCATGTCGTACAACCATGGCTGCAAGGCTGTACGTTTACGATGTCACGCAATGACATGCGACATGTCAACTCGTTTCAAAAATTACGATGTGTCTTGCGAGTTGCGACGCTTCGAAAAGTGTCGAAAAAATAAGGTGCCGCAAGACAGATTGTACACGTTGACAACCGTCATGGGCATTGTTGAGGTATACAATCGTCACAGAGTTAAGTAACAATTTCGATAAAATATATAGAGGCACCTAAAGTCCGGGTCCGTTGGATCGCGTTAAAAAACAAAGTAAGTTTGCTAAGTTACAAATACATGGGGCCGTACCCTATCCCTTCCTGATTAGATTCCAATTTTACGGGTAAGTTAAATGCCAACATATGCTCTCACAGTGGAGCTCACGTGAAATGGGAAAGTATCTGCGCGCAACAATTTTATTTACATGTGGTTGTCGAAGTTTTGTTACCGTAAACCTTTTCCGGTCGTGTGAATTGTTGTTTTTTTTGTGACGGTCGGCGTTCGCAAGCGCAACACATTTCTAACCGGCTGTTACAATATTTCCCAAGTAATTGTTTTTCGACAGATTGTACCCTTTAAGTTTTGGATATAATCGTGTCATTCTTTGTTTTTCGTTTTGAAGTTTGTTATTGAAAATTATGTATTTTTTACGTTATATTTTAGATGATTGTTTCGTCAAAATTACAAAAAAAAATTAACTTTACATTTTTTTACGTTCGATTCTAGTTGATTTTGATTGGTTATTCGTTTATGGGTTACCATTTTAGAAAATTTCGTACAGTACGGATGAATAATTCGAGATGCGACATGTTTTTTCAAAGTCGTATTTCTGCATTCCGAAAAGGGTTCCCGGAAAAGAAGATGACTTACCACAGTTGTCAAGTTTTGACGCACTTGACCGTACGTTTTTGTCCGTCGCGACGCTACAAATCGTATATTTTGTCCGTCGTTACGCTCCAAAAAGGTTGACAACCGAGCAGTCGGTCAATTTGGCGCCTCTGTTTTTGTTTTTTTTGCGAAATGAATGGTACGGGATCATTCATTTCCTCATCTCATTCATCATCCATTTCCGGTGTGAATGCAGCAAAAAATTCACATGTACTTTTAAGTACAGTACGAAAAACGCACGGACCCTTTTCGAGATACGACCGCGACACTTAGGATACGACCGCGAACCCAAACCATTTCCAGACCTGGATGTGACCGCGGAGGAATACATGGCCTTCCGCATATCCCGGCGAATGCAGGCTTCCAGTTGGCGAGGACCGTATGGATATCTATACGCGATTCTCCTTCGTCGATGTCGACAGATGGAGACCCTGGCGATGACGTCCGATGAAACTGCCGAATGCAGGTTCGGTTTTAAAGTAACCGTACGAATCTCTCTGAGAGGTACTCGTTTGTCGACGTCGGCAATTGGCGAACCTGGCGACGCCGTCCGATGAAACTGCGACCACGCGAACCGTCTCTGTGCGAGACTGCAGTTTTGCGCAACACATGGAGATCTCCGCAATTCATATTCCACAGTTCCACGGATTCAAATTCCCAGAGGCGTACGGCCACGTTGCAAAAGTCTCATCAGGGCGCGTGGCCAATATTGCGGGAAAATCCAAACGACTTCTCGCGGCTAGTACCATCATTACGCTTTTGCAGGTTTATCTTTTGCGGGACATAGCGTTATTAAGACCATAATAATAAAAAAAAATCTCAGCACTATATTAAGTATCAGGACAATTGTTTAGACGCACCGACATAACGTCATCAACCCTAACAAAGATGTTCAATTTAGATCCATCAGAGCTAGAAGCCGTACTGTACGGTACAGTAACATACATTACCGTACTGTACTCCCAGTGTACCATTTCATGACCCAGTGGACCCCAACCATTTTTGTCGGCGGGAAAGTGAACGGCGGGTTGCTTAAGGCCGGATTACATGGTACACCTTGAATCGTTATTAGACTAAAGAAATTATTAGAGTAAAGAAAAAATTAGCGTCATTCATTCTAATATAGTGCCAGGAGACGTGGCAGATTATGGTCCACGTCCTTAAATAGTGTAATTTATTCTATTTAAGGTATCAATGTCAAAATTTTGGGGTGCCGATATAGAGTACATAAGGCTAATAACGATTCACGGTGTACTGTACTACTCCATAGTACAGTTTCCGGACAACCTACTTTCGACAGCTGGTCTCCAAGCTTCTCGGATTCCCCGTTTGACAGCCGGCTGGCAGCTGGCCGGCCGACTATAAAGCAAGAGTCAATTTTCCCAGTCGTCACTCGAATTCTTTCGTTTAGTTTCCGTGCGACTTTTGTCATACTCCGTCGATCGTCTCCTTGGAAGCTTCTACGCACCATCGTTTTAAGTTTTTGTTTCTTCTTTTTGTTTCTTTCTCTCGCTATGGCGCGCGCCAATGGAGAGGCCGGACGGCCCTGCGCCGATCACGAGGTAGAAAGTGGGCTATAACGTGACGGAAAAGATGACGTCAGCACGCAGGAGTTTGACGGCTTGCAGGGAATTATTCTCCGCCAGTTTCCAAAACTTCGAGGTCCTTCTTTGGGGAAAAAGGTGATCACTAAGTCTTGTTTTGAGTTACCTAAGACTGTCATTTAAATTGAAATTTTTGATTTATTCCATTTTAAAATTGTTCGGAGTTTCGGAATTGATGTTGGGTAGCATGTCTAACATTTTTATTGTATGTCAAATTAACAAAAACCAGCGGAAAACCGTACGACAAATTTTATGGATCCGCTGATAGAATTGAATATGCCATTATGGGAATAACATTAATTAGTAACTGTTGGGTGATTATCTTTGGCTGGTAATTCCATTTTTAAGAAAGAATCCAATCAAGTTTTGCTTGTGACTGATTTACTTGAAAGAATTTGAACATTGGAAAGAATTTGCAAGATTTTCATAGTTTCAAAGATGCTTTTGATGTTAGAATTTTCATTTTCTGGTAAACAATGTCAACATTGACGGTTGTAGATTCAACTTTTGATGGTTGTAATTTTCTTTTTCTTTTGCCTCAAAACGAGCTAGAAGAAAATCATTCACAAAATTGTTTGTCTTTTCTGTTTTTGAGTTGTTTTCAGATGCTTGCAGAGGCGATCGGCGCCTTCACTCTTGTTTTCGGGGGATGCGGCGCGGCTGTGGTTGACTCTCTCGAGGATACTAAAGGCTCCATAACGCATGTTGGAGTCGCGATCTCATTCGGCCTTTCGCTCGCGATCATGATTTATGCCTTGGGACACATTTCCGGGGCGCACTTCAATCCAGCGGTCACGATCGGGCTCACTTCGGCCGGTAGATTTCCTTTCAAAGAGGTATGTGGAGATATCCAATCTTTTTATTTGCCCGTCTCATCCTCTCCTTTTTTCAATTTTTACCTCTCTCTTATTCATCCTGTTTTTTTCGCTCTCTGTTTTCTTGAACTCCCTTTCCTTCTCCAACTCTCTGTTTCACCTACCCGCTTCCTCCTAATGACGTAATTTGAGGTGATATCCTCTCCCTCTCCCCATTTCACTTACTCCTTCCTAACAATCACATTCACATGGGAAGTGTATCAAATCATGAACATAAGAAGAGTTTTTTGATTTTATTCTACAGCTGTCTTTTGGATGCAGACCAATTTCCGGGGTATCGATGAACCCGGCACGAACTTTGGGACCTGCGTTTCCCAGTGGAACTTTTGACGACCTTTGGGTGTATATTATTGGTCCGATAATCGGCGCAATTTTAGCGTCGGTAACTTATGAGATTGTCAGGGACCATTCTGATGTATATTGTGGCAAATAGACACTCTGTGAAGCAATTTGATATGGGATTAATTTGTATATGTGGGTAATTTTAGACCTGGATTTTAACTTGGTGCTTTGGGTTATAATTTATGGTCTTGAGCATAATAGGGAACAAGCAGTACATGCATTCCTTGAATCAATAATATTTCCAGGAATAAACTAGTTTACAATTACTTAACATTGGGACTTATCTGCAGCAATGTTTTGAAGGCTGACACTTTATGTTTAAAGAATAGCTAGCAAGTATATATGTTGTTTTTTTCTGTACTATCAATGTAGGTTTTTCATGTTTTTTTCCATGTACTCGCACTGCGAATTTGAAATAACAATTATTGTCACTTTTACAATGTGACTTTCAAGCGCGTTTGTCAAAAAGCTGATTGTGCCAATTCTACTAACCTTGGAAGATCCTTTACTGTCGTTTTTTACTCTTTTGTGGAAAAAAGTGGTGACCTTCTTTTTTTTCATTTCTGTGGGTATATAGTTGTGAGTCACACAATAGTCATCCTCATGTCAAGATTAGCTTTTGTTTAATATTATAACAGTCAAATGTCAGGAGTCGAACACAAACAGGGAAGACATTGTGAGGTACAGCAAATAAAAAAGAGTGATTGTAATAAAGCTGACAAAATTTGACGTCAGAGCATGACCTGACATTGAGTCAAAACTCGTCATGACCTTGTCCACATTAATAAACCCACTTGTGTCTTGTAAAACACAGGTAACAGATCTTTTATGTTCATGTTGACCCATTTATAAAAAGGAAATTTAATAATCAGAAACTGGAACTGGCAAGGTTTATTGAAGTCAATTGTCAACCTGAGACTCCCACAACTCTCCACGTAAAACACTATCAGACAAAAAAGAAATCCAAACACATACAAAGCAACAACAACGTTTTAGAAGAGGTAAGAAAAAGAAGTAAATAGCCGCGTGAACATCTGAACTTTTTAAAATCGATTTAAGGAAAGAAAATAAAAGGATTTAAAGACCGAAATGTACTCTTAGGTTCTAATTCCTTTTGGTGAGGAGATGGCATCCCAATTTTTTGTTTCGGCAAAGGAAGTGACGTATTATTGTCTGTTTTGGGATGGAGATGACCTCACCATATTCTGTTTCGGAGGAGAAGACGTCACATATTTATGTTTCGATGGTGGTGGAAAACCCGCGTCGAAGTCGAAATAGATCGATGCTAGGACTGCCACGTCAGCAAATTTAACGACGTTGATCTGGCGGGTGTAGACGGGGAGGGGTGGAGGGGAGGAGGAGTAGAATGGTCAGATTCCCTCTCTCTCTCCACCTCACCCCCTCCCTTCCCCTTCCCTTCACCCTCCACTAATCCTCCCCTCTCCCACAATCTCCCCCTCTCCCACTTTCCCACCTTTCCCCCTCTCCCCTTCCCCCTCCCCCTTCCCCTCTATCCCTCTCCCTCTCCTTCCTCCCTTCATCTCTCTATCTACCCCTCCTCTCTCACTCTCCTTCCTCCCTTCATCTCTCTATCTACCCCTCCTCTCTCCCTCGCCCTCAACTTCCCCCTTTCTTTGCCCTCTCCCTCTAATCTCCACCTTCCACCAATTTTTCCGTACACCATTCTTACATTTACTTTCCCCGAAAAAAATAAAGACAAAATAATCATAGAACAAAAGAAGAACACTTTTTTTGCGGATAGTGTCGTCGCTAATTCTAGATGTTTTTTTCTCATTACAATCAACTGTTGTCCTTTTATCGTAGATATTTTTTTACTTGAAAGCAGAGCTACACCGGTCATCGTTATTAGTGTTAATGTTTTCTTTGCCATTTAACACATATTTTCTCAATGCACACTTGTCGGATTGTCAATTGAAGTTTGCCTTCCAATTAAACCATCAAATTGACAAATCGGACAGGTTTGCACGGAGAAAATATGTTGTAAATGGAGAAAAAAACATGAAGGCATTGTGCCCACGTGTTAGGTTAAGGGCTTTTTTCTGTTGTTTTTTCCATAAAATGGGACATGCAACGAGAAAATGTTACGACGTACGAAAAATTTGTGAGAACCAAACTGCATTTTGCGTCATCTTTAAACTTTGAGCGTACTCCAATGTGGCGTTATAATCTTTTCGACCCTCTGCCACGTCATGACAGCTCATCTTCAAACTTTTGTTAAAACAGAATCGCGAGGTGATTTTATTTAAAGTAATAGTTGATCGACGAATAGAAAAACGTTATCGCACGCGTCACAGAACTTTGGAAAATTTTGCCCAACGGAGAATACATGTTATTTCTCCTCCTCGTCGTCAACTGTTGACGTACGTGAAACGTGCGCTCGATATTTGGAATTGTGGTAAAATCCACACTAAAACCTATATAAAATTGGACCCACCAGCGAAACATGTGAGCTGGTGGTGCAGTGGTAGTGCGTTCGCAGCTTAAGTGAAAGGTCCCATGTTCAAATCCTGGCCGGCTCATCAATCTCTTTATTGGGATTGTCCATTCTATCCCCCGATTCTAGGAATCTTAACATGGTATCAAAGTGAGGGGGACTAGGTTTACATGGACAATTATGACCGGCTACGAAACATGTGAGTTGGTGGCACATTGCGTTCGCAGCTTAAGTGAAAGGTGGCCGGCTCATCATTCCCTTTATTGGGATCGTCCATTTTATCCCCCGATTCTATGAATCTTAACATGGTATCGGAGCCAGGGGGACCAGGTTTACATGGACTATTATGACCGGCTACCTCTCGAGGGGGGGTGTTGACGTACAAAAACTGTACCGCTCAGTACCCGGAATTGTGGTGTAAACCACACTAAAACCTATATAAAAATGGACCCACCAGCGTAACATCCGAGCTGGTGGCACAGTGGTAGTGCGTTCGCAGCTTAAGTGAAAGGTCCCAGGTTCAAATCCTGGCCGGCTCATCAATCCCTTTATTGGGATCGTCCATTCTATCCCCGGATTCTAGGAATCTTAACATCAACATTTTATTTCTCCTCCTCATCGTCACGCAAAGGTCCCAGGTTCAAATCTTGGCCGGCTCATCAATCCCTTTATTGGGGTCGTCCATTCTATCCCCGGATTCTAGGAATCTTAACATCAACATGTTTTTTCTCCTCCTCATCGTCACGCGCATGTACGTAGAAAAACGAGGAGCATTTACGGAAAAAGATTTGCAGGGGTCTCGAACCTCCACTTCTATTCATGAGTTATTCGCAAAATTTACGTCATCCTCGTCTCCCCCCTTCCCTTTCACTCTACCGCTCCTCTCTCTCTCTCTCTCAATGAAATGCAACAAGAATGGTATGAAATGAAAGAGTTTTTTTTTTTTCTTGTTGGTCGTAGTTTGATGGCATATTGAGTGATAAATGATAAAAAAGAAAATCGAGAAGCCATGGCGTAAAGTTTTCGTACTAATGACGTCACAAGGTAGCATGACTTCGCAATGTCACAAAACGCTAAACATCTACAATGTCACAAAAAGCCCTACGTCTATAGCCGTTGCTGTTTTGGTAGACGTCACTAATTTCCGTAAGGTTCGTAGTCGTCTTCAATCGTCACACGTTGTACCCACATCTACAACCGTCACATTTCAGAGTTACGATTTCGTCCTTAGGACATTGGAACACTCTAAAAGTATTGTAATACGGAGAATCTTCGTTATCCCATACGTTAAATCTAGAAACACTAAATTTACGTGACTATGTATAGCTGATTTGAAAATCTACTATTGCAGTCAACAAGGACTGGCACGCGTTCTCCACGCACTTAAAGCACACGCACTTTTTTAGGATCTTTTGTCGTTTTCCAAAGGACTTACACGCGCACTGCACGTATTTAAACCACACAATTTGTCGACTTCTAGGTATAGCAGTCAGCAAGGACGAACACACGCATTACGCGCATTTTAACCACACAAATAGTTGACTTTTAAATAAAGTAGCTAACTAGGACAAACACGCGCACTACACGCACTAAACGCACGGAAACCACACGCACCAATTGATTTGAAAATCTTTCACAGCAGTGAACTAAGGACTAACACGCGCACTCCACGCACTTGAATCAGACGCTCTTAAACCATAATATCTTGTCGATTAGTAAGACTTACACGTGCACGCACTTAAAGCACGGCACAGGGTGTGTTTCGACTTTCGAACATGTTTCTAAAACCAAACCATGTGATTCGGCATTTCGCCGTGCGAAATGCGCCGTACGTTTCGCCCCTGACAAGATAAAGAAACGTCATCTTCAAACTTTATCTTGAAAGACATCGGCGATGTGTTTTAAATTAAATTATCAACGCACCACAAATAGGAATTCATCTTCGCCCTGTAGGCGTTCACAACCGTCACGGGTTTTTTTGTCGGCTTATAAAATCCTCACACATATAATTAACGATTTCGTTTTTAATCATTTGGACACTTTGAAAAGTGTATGGAGAAGTTTTGCTTAGAATACAAAATAAGTTCGCTAATTTGCAATTACATGGGGATATGGCCAAAGTCGTAAATCGTTTTGAAAAAAATTGCGAACGTAAAAACAAAAACAGCGAAACAGACACCGGAAGTTAAGCGCCGCCCAAGTTGAAAGAAAATTAGGGTATGTCCCCATGTGTATAAGTAAGGGTTTTTTTCTTTCGTTTTCCTGTAAAACTTAGCGCCGTACTGCCTAAGTTGCAACCGTACGAAGGAATCGCAAATTTGTAGAGTACAATTTGCGTCATCCTCGAATTTAGGTTGTATGAAAATTTGTAGTCTTGTGTTTTTCGACCCACTTCCACGACAAAAAACGTCATCTTCAACCTTACGTTTAAAAAACATGCGTGATGTGTTTTAAAACTAGGTATTTTCGATAAACAAATAGGAACATATATTCGCACGAGCCGTAATTTTCGAAAATTTTCATACGATTTCCAAGGACAAAGAAAAGTACAGAATTCGTTGTTTTGTCCGATTGCGTTCGAATAAGACAAAAAAAGTACACAATTTGTTTGGTTTTGTTCGTTTTCGTCCAGTACGGATTTCTTTTTTGCAGGGGTCTTCAAATTCCGATGCCATTTCACGTCGACCGGTTAGGAGACGCAAAGGCAAAGCGCCTCGTCTTCAACCGTGAAACGACACAGGCTGGAAGGCGGTACGTCTACACTGTCACGGTAAAACATGCGACGTCACAAGCAGTTCCAAAAAATAATGTGCGACCACATTGTAGACGTTGACAGCCGTCACAGGTATTGTTGACGTATACAATAGTCACAAGCGTAAGTTACGATTTCGTCCTTACAGACATAGGGACACTTGAAAACCGGGTCCCGCGGATCCGGGCTAAAGTACAAAGTAAGTTCGCTAAGTTACAAGTACATGGGGACATACCCTTGACCGCATGAAGCCGAACCAGACAGTACGGACAACGCCTGTTCACACTTGGATGCAACCGCGGACCCAACCTAATTCCAAGACCAGGATGTGACCGCGAAATAAAACATGGACATCCGCAAAAAACGCCAAATGCAGATTGCTATTTCGTACGAGCCGTACGAACCTCTTGCGCGGGTGCCATTGTCTACGTGGCCACATGGAGATCCTTGCAATATCATCCGCGGAATTGGCTGAATGCAAGTTGTCCTTTTGCGAAGGACCGTATAAATAGTCTCTTTTGCGAGATTTTTTTCTGCGTGTGCAAATAGCGATCTTTACAAAAGATTTAATACGGCTGTAAAATCCACCCATGTGTTGCCACGTGGTATACAAGTACATCAGGGCGCGTGGCCAGCCTCATCCGGGCGCGTGGCCAATCTTCGCGCAAAATCCAGCCGATTTTTTTGAGGAGAATCCAATCATTGAGATTTTGGAGGTTTGTTTTTTGTACGTCGCAGGCACATGACGTCATTATGAAAGAACCCGGAAACTACAGCGTCAGTCGCTAATAGAGTGACGAGATTAATTCTGTGAATTTTCTAAATGTCGGTGGGGAATTAAGTATGTTTAATTTCCACTGCTGACTGTACTCTGATTTTCAGTACAGTACTGTACTGTAATCCCTAGTACAGTACTGTACTGTACTGTGCTGTAATGTACTTTCAAGTCTCTAGTCTCCAATTTTCAGTCCTCGTACGGAACTCCTTCCAACAGCTGGCTTCTAATCCGTACGAGATCTCCGTTTGACAGCTGGCATAACTGGCCGGCAACCTATAAAGCGAGGCTCGATTTTTAGAAAACTCATTCGCACTTTTTGTTTCAATTTCGTTCGTTGTTTGTCCTGTAGCGTCGACCGCTGCCGTCGATATTCGCCTTCTCGTAGCGTCGTTTTAAGTTTTTGTTTCTTCTTTTTGTTTTTTCTCGCACTATGGCGCGCGCCAATGGAGAGGCCGGACGGCCCTGCGCAGACCACGAGGTAGAAAGTGGGTTCAAATGTGACGCAAAAGATGACGTCAGCACGCGGGAGTTTGACGGCTTGCAGGGAATTATTCTCCGCCAGTTTCCAAAACTTCGAGGTCCTTCTTTGGGGAAAAAGGTGATCACTAAGTCTGGTTTTGAGTCACAAATACTGTTATTTAACTGATATTTAACTGCCATTTAACTGTTGTTTTTAAATTTCTTCCCTTTTAAACTGCAATCTCTGTTTTTTTGGAAAAAATGGTAAATCTAGAGTTTATTTTCTGGTTGTATCGTTCTAGTTATGATGTGCGTCAGAATAACATAATTTTATAATAGTAAAGTAACAGGAACTGATTGACTTATAGTGGTAATAACAGATAAGGAGGATGGTCAAGTCTATCATTATGAGAAAACTTTACAGTATCAATTTTTTTTTATGTGGATAAGCTAGAATTTGTTCCAATTTTAAGACTTGATGTTGGGTAGCATGTCTAACATTTTTATTTTATGTCAAATTAACAAACATCAGTAGAAAAACGTACCACGAATCTGGAAGATCTGCTGCTAGATTTTTTTGCCAGAGAAATAACATAATGTAGTACCTGTTTGAGTGATTATCTTTGGCTGGTAATTCCATTTTTAAAAATGTATTCAATCAGGTTTTGCTTGTGACTGTTTCAATGGAAAGCATTTGAACATTGGAAAGAATCTGCAAGATTTATTTAGTTTCCAATCTGCTTTTGATGTTAGAATTTTTATTTTCAGATCAAAAAAGTCAACATTGCCGGCTGTAGGTTCAACCTTGGTGGTTGTAATTTTTTATTATCTTTTGCCTTGGAATAATTTAGAAGAGAATCATTTATCGAATTGTTTATGTGTTCTGTTTTTCATTTTTTTTTTTCAGATGCTTGCCGAGGCGATCGGCGCCTTCACTCTTGTTTTCGGGGGATGTGGCGCGGCTGTGGTTGACTCTCTCGAGGATACTAAAGGCTCCATAACGCATGTTGGAGTCGCGATCTCATTCGGCCTTTCGCTCGCGATCATGATTTATGCCTTGGGACACATTTCCGGGGCGCACTTCAATCCAGTGGTCACGATCGGGCTCACTTTGGCCGGTAGATTTCCTTTCAAAGAGGTATGTGGAGATATCCTCTCTTCTTTGCTCTTCTCCTTCGCTCCTTTTCTCAGTTTCACCCTCTCACTTTTGCACCAAAATTTTTCTTGACCCACTCTCCCTTCCCTTCCCCCCCTCTCTCTTTCGCTTACCCAGTTTATCCTAATCACATGATCATGTGGTGATATCCTCTCTCCCCCTGTCACTTACTCCTTTCCTCACAAACCCATTCACTACTTATGTTGTCGTGTCCTCTCCCCTTCTCTCCCCCTCTCTCCCCTCTCCCTCCCTCTCCCCCCCTTTCCCTCTCACTCGTCTCTCCCTCTTTCTCACTCGCTCCCCTTCTCTTACTCTCGCTCCCTCTCTCGTCCTCTTCCGCCCCCCCTCTCTCTTCACCTCTAAACCATCCTTTTCTCATAGCTATACCCATACTGCTGCACGATAGTGTTCTTGCAGCTAATGTATTCAACTGTTTACGTGACTCTCTCTCTCTTTCTCTCTCTCTCCCCTCGATCCCCTCCCTCTCTTCTTCCCTCAGGTCCCAGCTTACGTCGTCTCTCAAATTACGGGGGCGACCGCCGCAGCCGCCTTCCTTCGGGCCATATTTGGGAATGTGGCACACTTGGGAGCCACAATCCCAAGTGGAAGTGCAGGACAGTCATTCGGTTTGGAAATTTTTACCACTTTCTTCCTCGTGTTTGTTATTTCCGCCGTTGCGACCGACAGTCGAGCAGTAAGTAACATATACCAAAAAAAGTTGTTTTTTGAAAATTGTTACCACTTTCTTCTTTATGCTAGTTATTTCTGTCGTGGCGACAGAGATTCAGTTGTGATAGGACGTAGAGGAGATAATGTTAAAATGATCTTTGTTTGGATGGGGATGTTTATGTAAAGGGGCAATTCCAAATAAAGATAGGACACCTTATTTTTAGTGTACTGTGACATAAGGCACATACCTGGGATTTGACTTCGACGACTTTTTCGGTAAATGAAAGTTGTTTTTTGGAATGGATAGGAGTTCTTGGCAGGAACAGAATATGTTACGTGTTCCAATTTGCCTCCGTCCATTGATGTTTGTGATCCTTTTCAACTCAAAACGTCCCGTTTTAAAGAGCAATGTGTAAATAATTTTCTGTAGGAGGTCCACTCTCTCCGTTCAAATTGTACAGAAGTCCTTGTAACAAGTGGAGAAAATGGTTGAGAATGCCGCAGACATGAAATATATCTCACTCTCATTGCGTTTGCCTTTCTCGATTTTTTTCTGGTCATAATTTTTTTGGATATGTTAGTCATCCATATTTTCTCTGTAATCCTTAGCCGCCTCTGTTTACTTTTCAATATGAGTTAGCAAACTTATTGCTGGTTTTCTGAAACAGGGAAAGAGAATTCTAAGCACAGTTATCAGAGGTTTTGTGCAGAATAGAAAATTTTACGTGGAAAGTAAGGAAACATCACAGACTACTTGAAACAATAGTAAGGTAATACCCTTCGAATATGATGCACTTAGTAAATTGACACACTTGGTGAAAATAAATGCAGATCGGAACGATGGCCGGCATTGCCATTGGAGGAACAGTGATGTTGGACGTCATGATTGCCGGGTAAGTTCTCTTGCCTCCTTATAATACAATTTTTAATCTATTTTGGGAAAAAAAATTGGCCATTTTTCCCTTGTGCAATCAGCTTGACATCTTACCCTTGCGAGTTAAATTATTGGTGTCCTTGTGTCCGGTGTGAGAAATATATGTGTGTGTGTGTGTGTGTGTGTGTTCCTTTCTTGTGATAAGTATGGAAGTATGAGAATAGTTTTCTGATTTTATTACAAATAGCTGTCGTTTGGATGCAGACCAATTTCCGGGGCATCGATGAACCCGGCACGAACTTTGGGACCTGCGTTTGCCAGTGGAACTTTTGACCACCTTTGGGTGTATATTATTGGTCCGCTAATCGGTGCGGTTTTAGCTTCGGTAACTTATGAGCTTGTCAGGGACCATTCTGATGTATAGTGTGGCAAATAGATGGGTTTTATTTGACGTCGGTTATATTACGCTTGTTTTAATTTATAGACGTGGGTTATGGTAGACGTGGGTATAAATTTATAATTTTGTGTTATGTCTTTTAGTCCTTAGCATAATAAGCAACAAGCCATAAAGCAGTTTTACACGCATTTTCTGTTTTTTTTTGTTTTTTTCATCAGTTTCGTAGGCTTTTGTTTCCGTGTACTCAGATGGTTTTGCATTGTGCATTTGTAATAAAACTTGCTATTATTTTGTATTACTGTCAAGTTTGTTTGTCAAAAAGCTATATATGCGAATTTTATGGGTGAAAATACCTTCGAATATTCTTTGATGTCTTCTTTTGTCTTCTGCGTAACGCAGTGCATTCATAATGATGTCGACGAGATTAAAATCTTATGGTATTACACTTGAAAACATGGGTTAAGTGTGAAAGTTTCAGATTTTTCGATTTTATTTTCCATCACTTCTGGGTGTGTACATTGTAGTGAGTCGCACAATAGTCATCCTCATGTAGTAAGATTAGCCTCAGTTTAATGTTATAACAATGTCCCATGTCGGCAGGTAACAAACACAGGGGATACATTATCAGGTATACCAAATGAACGAAAAAGCTTTGAATGCTGACAAATTCTAAGCTCTCTCCTTTGACGTCAGAGCATGACATAACACGGTCATTTTTGCGAACTCGTCATGATCCCGACCACACCAATAAACCCATTTGCATCCTATAAAACACAGGTAACGGATTATTTATGTTCACATTTGACCCATTTATGATAAGGATTTTTTTCAATCTGAAACTGGAACTGGCAAGGTTTACCAAAGCCCCTCGTCAGCTTGAGACTCCCACAACTCTCCCTGTCAAACATTTTAAGACAAAAAAGACATCCAAAAACATTCAAAATAGTAAATGTTTTAGAAAATGTAAAAAGAGCCGCCTCATCTGCACATTTTTCATTTTTTTCCCAAATAATAGAGACCAACCTTCACAATAAAAGAAAATAAAAGAATTTAATGACCGGAATTTACTCTCAGCCAAGAAGATGCTCCTAGGAAACCTGAAAACTATTATAAGGTTGAATCAAAAAATTTAAGCGCTTCGGAATGCTTCACTCATCCGATTGGTTCGTCAAATGAAACATTCCAATTATGAAAAGGTTTGAAATTTTTTTAGACCACAAAGTAAAAGAGCAACACTTTTAGGCCCTTCATTCGATATTTTCACATTAGATTGATTAACTTTAGAATCATCATGCTTCAAAGAGTTGGTTTTGAGATGGAAAATCTCACCCTCTCTCCCTCTCCCCCTCTACCCCTCTATCACTCTTCCCCTCTTCCCCTCTTCCCCTCTCCCCCTCTACCCCTCTATCCGTCTCCCACTCCTCCCCTCTCCCCAGCTTCCCTTCTCCCCCGCTTCCCCTCTCCCCTCCTACCCCTCTCCAGGATCTTGCAGTTTTAAAAGGGAATAAACATAAACAGAATTTAAACAACATTCTTTCTAACTCAAAACAAAACTCGTTGGTCACCTTTTTCCCCAAAAGAAGGACCTCGAAATTTTGAAAATTTGCGGGAAATAATTCCCTGCAAGCCGCCAAACTCCTGCGTGCTGACGTCATCTTTTGCGTCACATTTGAACACACTTTCTACCTCGTGATCGGTGCAGGGCCGTACGGTCTCTCCATTGGCGCGCGCCATAGTGAGAGAAAAAACAAAAAGAAGAGATAAAACCTTGCAACGACGGCACGAGAAAGCTTACAAGGAGACGATCGACGGAGTATTATCAAAAGTTAAAACGTTAAAACGGAAATAAACGAAAGAATTCGAATGTCTACTTGGAAAGTTTGACGCCTTTTTGTCGGCTAGCGAGCCAGCTGGCAGCCGCTATTAGCGTTGATAGCATTATGTCGGTTCGCCTAAACTATGGTCCATAGACTTTATATAGTGTTGATAATACGTACTATTTATTGTCTTAAGTCTTAATGCTATTAGCCGCAAAATTTAAGACAAAATCCTAAAAAAAGCTCAATGATGGGACTAGCCGTAGGAAATCGGCTGGATATTGCGGCAAGATTGGACACGCGACCTGATTTTTCGCCACGTGGCCATATGAAACTTTTCGCCGCGTGGCCATATGAGACTCTGCCATGACACGTGGTAGTACGCCGGTGGGGAATTGTATGCCGTGGAGCTGTGGAATTTGGATTGCGAAGATTTCCAATTGCTGACGCAGAAATGAAGTCTCGAACAAGAGTCGATTCGTACGGTCCTCCGGAAATTGCGCCGGGATTTCAGCGGACGTCATTGCAACGATCTCCAATTGCCGACTTCGACAAGACGACAAACGCGTCCTTCTCGGAGAGATGCGTACGGTCATTGTAAAATTCGAACCTGCATTCGGTACACCGCGAATCGCTATTAGGGTTTAACAGTTTTGTCGCCGCTAAAAACATCTTCTCCGTACATACATACTTGTCCGAGTTTCAATTTGAGACTGCCAATCGGAAGCTGAGAATCCTGCCTTTCAATCGCAACCGTCAGATCCATAATTCGACATAAGTGTACCGAGAAAAGATGGTTTTAGTGGCGAAAAAATTAACACTAATAGCGATACACGGTGTATTGGTCCGGTCTTGGTGAAGCAGTCAAAGACTGCCGTATTTGTGTTAGTGGAGGAGTTAGTGGAGAATCAAATTCAGTTAGGTATTTTTTTTTTTTAAGCGTCAAGAAGAAAGTGACATTTTACCAATAAGTGAGATGGCATTGTATCACTAATAAGAGTGAGCAAGCTTTGTATGTGACAAAAGCCTTCATCTAATACAATGGTATGTTGGGAACTATGATGCGAATGTTATATGAGTAAGATTATGTTTTGTGATCTTCCGCTAATGATTATTTGAATGTTCAAAAAACTCTTATTGTGAAGAGATCATAACATTTAACACTATTTTCAGTACGGATAAAGTACTTTGAAAGCATCGGACGGTTGCCATACGCGTAAGAAACCGCACCCGACATGTAATTTAGTGTGGATATTAACAATGTCTTACGATATTATATGGTTAAGTTTAAGTATTCTTTACTCCTGTAAACTACCACACCATTTTTACTTTGGGGAGGGGGAGGGGGAGGGGGAGGGGGAGGGGAAGGGGAAAGGGAAAGGGGAGGAGAGGATCCTTCTCTCTCTCTCACATCCTTTGAGAAAAATGGTCCTTCCCTCCCTCCCTTCTCCCTCCCCCCTCTCCCCCCCCATCCCCCTGGCTCCTCTCCCGATCTTCCCCCTTGCCCCTCTCCCCCTCCACCCCATCCACATACGCACACACTCACACTGAAACCCTAAAAATCAAAAGGATGAGAGATAGAGGGAGAGGAAGAGGGAGAGAGAGCTCTAGAGAGCAGCCTGCTCTCTCACTCTCTCCCTCTCTCCCTATCTTTTTTCTCTCTAATATTGCCATATCAGTCGGCACATCACATCAATGCCTCCGCCTCCTCCTCCCCTCCCACTCCCTCTCCCCTCCACCTCCCCTTTCTCTCCCTTTCTCTCTCTCCCACCCATTCGCGCTCTCCCTTACCCTGGTACCAATTCCACGTGAGACACATCCCTAACCTCATGGTACAACATAGTACAAAAATGGTATGGTAAATTATTGTACTTTTAATGATATTTGTACACCCTTTTGGACTCATTGCAATCAATGTATTTGTCCTTTTGTATACGTTATTTGAACTCACTCGGTGGTTTATTCCTTTTACACTTGTACTTCAACTGTGTATATGTAACTAATGCTTTCATACATATATATAATTCAAATCACGATAAATATTTGGTTTTGTCGATTTCGTGAGAAAATATTTCACTCTTTAATCCAAAACCAGGCAGGAGAAAAATAACTTTGAACCACCAACCGTGGCTCAAATAATGTGTTGTCACATTAGACTCGTAACCCTGAATAAATAGGAAGCTGAAAAAAACAACACTTAACTTTATAAACGAGACGACTAAACTTTAACGTCCCGACAAAGTAACACATTGATGAAATATGTTCCATTAGAATGTCCCCTAATTTCCTTCTTTCGGCCTTAAGGCGGCGGTGAAGCTTTGGCCCAACAGCCCGACTGCAAAGCCTTTAGGGCAAAACAGTTAAGAGTCTTCCCGTTTGTGCCTAATGTTTTGGTATTTCATACCTACAAGGGTTTTCCTATAGTTTTTCTAGGTTTTTCCTGGTTTTGTAGAGTCCAAGAATTTGGACATGAAGGTGTGACGCCCCCTTCGGGTTGTCGGGGCCAAACGCTTTGGAGCCAAGAGCCATTGGACCAATTTTTGGCCCTGAGTTTCACAACAATGCAAAAAAAAACTATCGGTATATAATGTTTGAAGTTTTCACGAAATAAAACAGAAAATAAAAAGAAAAATCTTTACGAATTCTTTTCTTTTGACGATCGCTTAAACCATTGGTTTATGCAAAAAAAAAATACATATTGCTTTTTGTACAATAATTTTTTTCTCTCAATACTTTTTTTTTTACGTTAATATATGTATATGAAAATGCATATGTATACGTATACGTATATGCATGTGTATACGTGTATATATATGTGTATGTGTATGTGTATGTGTGTGTATATGTGTATATGTGTATATGTGTATATGTATATGTATATGTATATGTATATGTATATGTTTATGTATGTATATATATGTATATGTGTGTATGTATGTGTACGTATACAGTATATAGCATGCAAATAAATATGTATTTAAATATATACTTATTTGTTTTTTTGTATTGATACAGTATATGTAGGTATATAGATATTTATGTATTATGTATCTATACATGTGCGTGCACACAAACATTGTGGTTTATGTAGGAACTATTTTACAAGCTTTAAATAGAATACAATGGAAATTATTCCAATTCACTTCGACAAATCGTGACAAGACACTCGAATTCTTTTTGTTATCTTTCTTTTCCGGCATCTATAGTGCTCTTGATTTTTTCATTTTTTTCCCTTTTTGGATACCGGTCGCTTACAGCAAATCAAATTTAGTTCCATTTTACTAGTTGTTTTTTCCCTTCCTGCAATTTTACCAGTAATATAATAAATAATAAGACTTTCTTAATTTTTCCCTTTTTCCCTTTATCTTTTCTCCTACCTAAACTTGGACAATATCAATTGTTTTTTACTTTATTATTTTGTTTATTGTTTTGTGTCCCAACTGTATATCATCAGAAACTCTTTTTTATTTCCTTTTTTTTTTTTCTTCTTTTCGTCTTCATCTTTTCATTGTTTTCCTTTCCTTTTTCATTTATCTTTTTCTCTTAACCTTGCCCGTTGAATTATGTCTTTACTTCATTCATTTTTACTTTCTATTCCTTGTTGTAGCTTTATATGTCCTCAATAACTTTTTCTAACTCTCTCATTCCCTCTCCTTCTCCTCTCTCCCTCTCCCTTTTCCTCTCCCTATGCCTTTCCCTCTCACTTTTCCTCTCCCTCTCCCTCTCCCTCTCCTTCATCCCTTTCCTCTCCCCTTCCCCACCTCCTCCCCTCCCCCACCGATTCCCTTTCCTCCTCCCCCTCCGCCTCCCTCTCCCCTCCCTTTTCCTCTCCCTCTCCTCTCCCTCTCCCGCTCCCTCTCCCTCTCCCCCTCTCTCTCCCTCCTCTCCTTTCCCTCCCCCTCCCCTCCCCTATCCATCCCCTCTCCCCCCTCCCCTCCACCCCCCCTCCCCCTCCCCCCTCCACCCCCCCTCCCCCTCCCCCTCCACCCGCTCTCCCCCCCCACTCCCTCCCCCCCTCCCCCTCACCTTCCCCCTCCCCTTCTCCTGATCCCCTCCCCATCGTTTTTGGAGTGTTTTTGGAGTGTTTTTGGAGTGTTTTTGGAGTGTTTTTGGAGTGTTTTTGGAGTGTTTTTGGAGTGGTTTTGGAGTGGTTTTGGAGTGTTTTTGTTTTGGAGTGTTTTGGGAGTGTTTTTGGAGTGGTTTTGGAGTGTTTTTGGAGTGGTTTTGGAGTGTTTTTGGAGTGGTTTTGGAGTCGCTGGCGTGGCCTGCGGATGCACGTTGGCGCTTTGCGACGAAGGCCGCGAAGCGGACGAAGGAATACCGGCAATAAGCGCACTCACCAAAGGAGACGCGAAGTGCTTCACTTCGTGCCGTCTTTTTGTAGTTGGATAATACTAGAAGCAAAGTATAAGTGGACCGCTCCGTACTCGTCGGCAACAAATGCCTCAAATGTATTCAACCCGTTTTCCCTGATTACTACGTACATGTTGCTATTTGCACTCCAATCACGGCTCCCGAAGGTTGTACTTTAGGTTGTACTTTTAGGTTTAGCGTAGAGAAGACATGCAACGCACATTTTCTCCGCCAATGGAAGAAGCTCCGGGTGAAGCCATAGCACCGCACAACCGTTGGTTTTACCGACAGCTCCGGAAGTTGCTTGACCATAAGACTTTTAGAGGTGGTTTCACGTACAGTATTTGTGCATGTTTTACCCTTTTGTGAAGTCTTTGGTCTTCCATACATTCGGTCCAATCTTTTAGAGCTGACAGTATGACGCCACTTTCGGGCCGTTGGGGCCGAATAGTTAAGAGCTGGGGGTCGTTGACCTATGCCTCCCACCCTCTCCCCTCAACTCCCCTCCCGCCCCAAGCATTTGGCTCCAAAGGTGTGACGAAATAGCTCCCGGGTGAACAAGTCCTTGCTTTACTTAAGGTGGGAAGCACTAAAAGTCTTTGGTATTTTGTACATGATGAAGTAGTACCTATAATAGCAGCACTTGCATTTGAAAGTGAATCTTCGGAAATCACAATGTGTTAATATTTTTCAGGATTTTGAACACCGGATTTTTTGTATCTTGAATAGGTTCTGTCGAGTGAAGACTATGGTAAAGTTGATCACTCAATTGGATTGTTTGTTGACCCAAACTTATAGTCTAGTGTTAATGTTTATCACTATTGAGTGAATTGACACATAATTAGCCATGTAGCAAACCATTATTTGATTAGTTAATTCGAACAAAGTGTCAACACTAATAATTTACAAAGGGCATTGTTAAACACAGGGAATTTAATAGGAGAAAGTTTGTACAAGTAACTGGCACCACAAAATGACGAAAGCAAAAAAACCTCCTGCAATATTCACATGTTTGTGAAACCACAATCGAAACGACAAAAATCCTACAAGATACTTGACATAATTAAACTTCCACTTCAGTCGGTTGAAGAAACATTAATAACACTACAGTCCAAAACTTTTAAAATACACTTCTCTTTTGCATTGAATTTGTCCAAGTCTCCTCCTCTTCTAATTCAATTTAAAAGAAGTTGCCAGTGCATTCTCCAGATAATTAAACAAATGAGCAATTAAAAAAAAGAAAACAGTTTACAAACGAGATCATGTAAGAAGAGAACTTTTTATATTGTGGTTTTAGCAGGACTGCAGAAAGATGGTTTTTTTGGCCCACATTTTGTGTGTATGTTTTCAAGGTCAAACGAGTCTCCCACAACCCTTGTAGAATTTTGGTTTCGGTACCTGAAACCACAAAAACGGAGCCCGATGAAACCCAGAGAAAATAAAAGAAACTACAAATATTAAAACAGCCTCCAACATTTACAAACAAAACTTTGAAATATACATACACATTCATAAGGTACCTGCATTAAAGAAAATTTCCCCTAATGTTGAGGATGAATTGTTCCTATGATTACTAAAGAAACTGCACGAGCTGTACGATTTACCCTCGAAATGAAGGTAAAACTTCACCAATGTTATTACTCAATCAGATGCGAGATGACGTTAGTAACTATGAAAAAACTAGTGTTGTGTATCGGTAGCCATTAGCCGATAACCGATATGTACCTTTTTTTTACCTCCCGATAATCGATATATTGGTACTGGTGTTATCGCGATAAAAAACCGATATATACGGATAATTTACCGATAATTATGGGGCCGATAACTATCCGCGATAACTCCGTAACCTGGTACGGAATGGTTGTGAAAAAGAATTTAAAGGCGCCCCCCCCTCGTCACGACATCTCCGTACTCATTTCGTACTTTATTTTCGTACCATAAATTCCGTACTATTTGTACGGACCAGCCCCCCAACCGATAATTATCGGCTATAAGTTTTTGTTGGTTCCGGAGCGATATATCAGAACCCCTCACGGTTCGATAACCGATAACTATCAGTACCGGTTTTATTGCGATAAGTTTTTACCCGATACACAACACTAGAAAAAACATATGGATGGAAAGAACAGTCAATTCCTCACTACGGTTCTGTGACAAAATAAATAAAAAGTATTCACGATATTGACAAACTTGTACAAAACTTAACTCACCAAGTATACTTTGCTTTTGAGGCGCTTTCAATGACCAGCTCAGCATGTCCAAATGAACCTTCTCGGTACGCACTATAAGCAGGTTGAGGGTCCAAAAACCTGAAGCGAAAAAAAAAAAAAAAAAACTTAAAAAAAACCCTAAAACACCACAAAAATAATTACACTATAGCAGCAGCATCTTGTGGAAATGTTAACGGATCATGGGTAAAATATTCATTTCAGTATAATGCCTTGCTAATCAATTTACTGTCTCCCTTCTTCACCTCTCTTTCACTTGTCAATGCAACAAACGCTGGTTTCACTACACAAAACATAATAAACAAAAACCCTAAATAACAAAAAACATACTATATGGGAGTTTCTAGTTTAAGATACTCACGGTCCTGCAACGCCTTCGTCGTTTCCTCCGTCACCGACTGTCACATAAGTAGGTCCACAGTTATCCAGACGCATATCATATACTGGATGACTACGCTCATAGGCATGAACATGTCCGGCAATAACAATATCGGTTGAGGTATTATACAAATACGGTTCATAAATAACGCGAAATGGTTCTCCCTGCATTTCACCAGTCCCAAAAAGATGCAAGATGTTTACAAGAAAATCTTTTGGGGATCTTTATTCTTTCATCGTTTATGTTTTCCATGATTTGAAAGGAAACCTCAACATCTACAATAATTAGACAATTAGTATCTGTTTGAAAAGTAATACTTGGAGGCATATTCAAAATCACCCAACCTCATGTAAGAAATAGACAGATAGATCTACTGAAACTTTGATAACTCCTCCACATGAGTAAAAAAAGTAGAAAGAAGATTGAAGAAAACATGTGACCTGTTCATTGGGAAGGTACAGTCTGAAAGGTACAGTCTGAAACACAGAATTGAACATAAAACCTCATTTGGAAAATAAATAGACCATGAATGCTCATTTATATCCTCTCTTCATCCTGACTGCAGGGATATCTATGTCCAACTGCAATCCTTAATGGGAAATTGCCAGGTCTTTTTAGGTTTTGTTGTTACCTCCAAATAATGGCTAAGATCACTATTGTACCATGGGGTATGAACAAACACAATAAGCCACGGTGTTATCTCCCTATCAATATTGCAAAGGTCCTCTCGAAGGAAGTTATCCTGCAAAGATAAAAACAAAGCCAAGAAGGAAAAGAAAAACGCAAAAAAAACAGTATTAAGAGAAAGCAACCTTTAGACATACACCAGAAGTTCATTTATGTTGGCAGTCATCCATAAAGCTGGCAGATAAAGAAACTATTTGCATATAGTGAACCAAGGGAAGCTAGTAAAAAAAAAATGAATATAAAAATTGACTGGCACATAAATAATGTGCTTATTTGCATCTAATAAACCAAGAGAAGATAGTGAAAAAAAAAATGGATATAAAAATTGACTTTGCCACGGGTGTTTAATACTGCGCAGTACATTTAATCTCCATTGAGACATTGCCAATCTTATAAAACAACTATTGCATCGCTGACTTACAAAATAAGCCCTTAAAAGGGTTCAGCCAGGGCTACATATCTCACAGCAAAATAAAAAACGCATGATAACTTAAAATCAAAACCAAACAAAACCCAAGGCCTCAAGGCCGAAGGAGAAATGATCCGTTGCTTGTCCAACATTCACCAATCACTGCCTTGTCCACAATGTAAATACCTGTGTAGCTTATGGTACATTTCCACTAATAGCCGCAAACTTTACTTCATTAATCGTAAAAAATCCTTGAAAACCCTAAAAGTCATACCTGGTGAATTAAAACGTTTACACTAAATAGCAGCAAACTTAATTCACTAACCGTAAGAAATCTTTACCCAGAAAACCCTAAAAGACATACCTGATGGGTGTATCGAGTGAAAGCGGAGTAGCTAGAGAGTGCAATAACATGAGCAGGGCCAATATCCAATGAATAGAAGAGAGGCGAATTCCCAAACCAAGTTCTTTTGGGAAGAGAATTCATATCCACATACTGCACTCCAAAAGGTCCATATATCAAAGCACAAAACTGGTTAAAACGTACAATACGTCTTCCAAAACTCATATACACAACCAAACATAATTTTTCCATAAAATATGTAACGTTCATATAATATACTACCCAATTATTGCCTCCAATCTCACAAAAATTAACGGAACTAACATTCGTGCATGTGGGGTTTCACCGGTAGAGTTTGCTATTTTTCATGTTTTCATAACAATGACAAATCACTCAAGAATAATGAAAGGACAGTGATAGTAACAAACGCAGCCTCCTTGACGCAAAAAATCAACAGATCATCAAGAAGACATTGCGATCTGCTCTAAAATATCAGCTTTGCTGGAGTTATCAATAGACCAGAAACCAGTCAGTTTCACGGTTTCACCATCTTTTGATCTCAAAAACTGGTTGGCTCCTAAAAGTAAACCTATCTGCTCTATGGTGAAATCTTAGATATTCACCAAGATCTGTAATTTTTGGTACATACTTTGCAAAAACGAACAAAGTTACAAATCTCCGTCACCATCCACCATAACCCAGACAGGCTTCCTGACTACATTTGCACTAAATTATGAGTCGTAAGTTCCGTTCACCTGAGAATGGCGGTTATAAGGCCCATCGTCGTCAAGAAGCTTAGGTATCCTTGCCAAGAATGCCTTAAAGGGTTCCTTCTCTCCCCAACGCATATTAAACTCATTTTCATGATTTCCAGGACAATATGCTGCTGGCTGCAAACAAGCAGAAAAGAAAGCATTGAGTTCTTCCCAAATCATTCAGAAAAATTACAAAAGAATTGTCCATAAGACATTAAAATGGTCAAGAGTGAACGAGGAATCTAGTCAATCAAAGACATCACGTTGTGCAAGCAGCAAAAAATCAACACTTGCTATCATCTAAAGCACAGCAATTACATACTTCAAATTTATGTTCACATATTGTTATGAATATAACTTTAAAATTATAATTTCGTTATTTTACAGATATGTTCACACTTACCGTGTGTGCACCTTATTTCAAGATTTTTGAATGATTTATAATCACAAATTTATAACAATCGTTCACACTTACCATGTGTGCTAAAACCTTTAAAATCATAATTTCAATTTTACATAGTGATATGCACACTTACCGTGTATGCAAAAACCTCCTATTTTTACATAACGGAACTTTAAAATCATAAAGATTTCGTTTAGCATAATGATGTTCACACTTACAGTGTGTGCAAAAACCTTCTGTGCAAGCCGGGACCATGAATCCCAACGAGCTCCTCCCACTCCACAAGTTCCAAATCCATGATCAGTCCCAGGCCCTCTATAAGGCTGACAGTCGGCATCCTTGTAGTTGTCAGCTGCAATACACACCAAATATTGTGTGTAAAACTCATTATTGCCCATTGCAACCGCACTATGTACCAACAACATATCAATAAAAGATTTCTCTATCAATTTTTTTCTATGACAAGGACTCAACCTCGTGTCTTTGAAATTTTTTCGTCAAATCTACTAGTTTTTTCTCTCCTTTTCAGAACATTTTAATTCTTGCGTCGCGTGACAAATGCTTACCAACAGACTTCAAATGTTTCACCCTATCTGAAAAAATTGACATCTCCCAAGGACAAACCTAAGCAAAAAATACACGGACTGCCGTTCCTTAATATTATAAGTGGTTCTGAAAGGAAGACGGCTGCCAGGAACAATAATACTTACCATATGAATGACATGGTTTATGACCTTTATTAAATATCTGACTGCAATAATAGTCTTTATTTTAAAAAAGGGCAGTGGAAACATTTCTGACTTACCATAGGTAAGATCACCAGCAAGAAGGATAAAGTCGACGTCAGCAGAAGCCAAATGGTCAAAAGTTGAGCTGGAATTAACCGTTTGTCCAACATCAGCTGCAAATTTAAAAAGGAAAAACACATTGCAAAAAATAAATAGAAACCTGGGTGACATGAACAGAATTCCATAAGCTTGGACATAACCGTTTATCCAACTCGGCTGCAAATTTTACAAAAAAAAAAAAAAAAACACATTGCAAAATATTTATAGAAACCTAGGAGACACGTGATCAGTATTTTATAAACTTGGACTTTAACAGTTTGTCCAACATCAGCTGTAGATTTTACACAGAAAGTAATTGGAAAGCAATTCATCAGCTTTACCCAGTAAAGTTCAATACTCGAGAACAAAGAACACAAAGGAACACACAAAGCCCAGTATTTCATAAACTTAAACAAAGAACACAAGAAATAGATAACGCTCATCATAATTTGATTTAACAAAGCTGCGACAAGTCCTGCTTGCTTAACCTTCAAAAACTTTTGCAAAATAGAAAAGTTATGAAAGAAATGAGTTCTTGAGGCACAAACACAATCATTAACAGCTGAAAAAAAACATAATTTAAAGAAACAGTTACTGAACCAAATTAAAGACCCATTGACATAGAAAGAATATCAATGAGCCCGTACCTAGAAGTCCAAAGGTGAATTTTTGAACGCCCGGCCTTGGCATAGAAGTGAAGTTGTATACTCTATTGCTTCCGGAAATTCGATAAAAATAAGGCTTTTTTGGCTCCAAAGGTCCAATGTGGCATTGAAATATGGGGCCAGAGGTGTATTCTGCCTGAGTTCCCAAACCATAGCTGTAACTTTTTGGAGTGCATCTGTCAAAAATCGATTCCCTCCCTCCTTCACCAGTCAGTTGAGCAAAAAAAAATCCTAGAAAGGAAACCATGCACTTCTGACATACTACATGTTTTGGAGTGCATCTGTCAAAAAGATTTCCTTATTTCCTTCCTCCCTCAGCCAGTTAAACAAATAATTTTACAGAAAGCAAAACCATGCACTTCTGACGTCCATCATTTCAATCGTTTGTTTTGTTACAACAATCAGGCAACAATTTGGCAAACTTGTTTGTTAATAAAAACTATTGAAAGAATTGGAATGCGAGAAGTACAAAAGAAATGTGTTTTTTTGCTGAATGATGGACAAAATGCTTGCTTGTAATAAAATACATATAAGTGCCAGGAGTACAGTAATTGATACCATTGCTCAGAGATTCCTCGTCTGACCTCCAGAAAGTTGCCTATCTATTCTTAATTTCTCTCCCAGATCAAATCAATATTTTGAAATGCAATAATAATATTCTATTAATAACTGAATGCTATCAGATAATATTTTCAATACACGAAAGGCAAATCTGGACATTTGAATGTCTATTACTAAATAAAATGCATAACCGCCTGAAACTAGAACCCCACCGTTTGAAACCTCACATTTCCCTCTTCATTTGAGTTATTTCATTCCCTCTCCCTCTCCCTCCCCTTCTCACCATCCCTCTCCCTACCGCCAAAGAGAAAAAAACAGACATAGCACAGGACTGCGAGAAGAGAAAAGCGAGAGCGCAGAGGGAGATAAAGATCGAGAGATAAAGAGTGGGAGAGAGAAAGGGGGAGAGAGAGAGAGAGAGAAAGAGAGAGAGAGAGAGAGAGGAGAGAGATAGAGAGAGAGGGAGGGAGGGAGGGAGGGAGGGAGGGAGGGAGGGAGGAGAGGGAGGGTGGAGGTAAGAGATAAATAAACTGATAAAGACTTGCCTGGAAACCTCTGTGAGGGCATCTGGAGAAAGTCCATAACTAACTTCCCCTTCTGTTTGAGTGCCAGACTGAGGGGTGAGCCATTTAACAAACAAAAAAGACCCATCTCGGACTGCTGGAGAAAGTGCAATCTGGTTCAAAAACACATCCAAACGTAATTAAATTAAACAAAAAAATAAAAAACTGCCAAGTCTTGCTTGCTTATGTGCAATGCAAGATAAATCAATCATGTAAAATAATCATGCTCTTAAGAGTACTTTTCTAGTGACCCTTAACAAAGAATATGATCTTGTTTGAAATCTCTTCCTGAAATTGCCATGAAAAAAGAAATAAAAAGAAAACACTTAGATCCACTTGTAAAGACCAACAAATACTAAAACCGTTGTCTGTGTTTGCCAGACAACACATTACATAAAAAACACATTAAAAATAACATATTAAACAACACATCACCTTACAAAAAACACATTAAACGACATGTCGAAAATTTATGCGACCAGGGAAGTCCAATACCAAGCACAAACAGCAGTATAACGACAACGACAACAATTTAAGATGAATCATGTTTCATTTTCTAAGGAATCACAATTTCAGAACAACTCACCTGCTCTGGAAAATTGGACCTCGTCTGGTAGCCATAAGTGAGAGGAATATCAGGACCAGTCCAAGGTTTACGCCATTTGGGAATCTCTAGGTCGGGATCCGGTTTAAGATCGTACACTTCACCTGGTCAAATACCAATGTACCAAATGTTCAAATACCGATATACCAAAAACTTGCTCTAGGACGCCAAGCCTTCACCTATAATTATTTATTTCTTTTTAGTTTTTAAGGCTTCACGTTAATTTTGCTCTGGTAATTAAGCAAGTATCAGGAGTCTTGTGTAAAATTTCTCAACCGAGAGAGTAAATATCCACACAGAAAGGTTTTTTCCTCTAGTCGTTAAGCACGTATCAGGAGTCTAATTCAAAAACAGTTAACTGAGGGAGTAAATGTTTAGACAAATGGATGCTTTGTCTTCTCCATTCAAATTTTATGCTCTTCCGAAAGGCACAAAAAAACTAAGTTTTTGTAAATGTTTAACTAAAAACTATACATCTTTTTTCATTCACTACACCTCACATCGCTATTAGAGTCATTGTCGTTTGAAAATATTTACACTTTATTAGACTTAGCTACACTGCAACGTGGCTCATTGTGGGCCACTTAACAGTGTTTAGAGTAATTAACTCTGATAGTGATGGGCAGTGTAGACTTTTATTCCTAAATTTCAAACTTGACAAAAAGTATCTTTGTCTCACACAGCTAACTCGGTTTAATCCTTTGATACCTATGGTGCATTCATGGAAAAGAAAACATTTTGACTAAACGAAAATGCCGTATTGCTTTCTTTATATTATAGAATGGAAGCTGTTATGTCTAACTCATTCCAAATTCAAAACAGAACCATATCAAAACCATTGCATAACAATCTAGTCATTTCAAATTCGGACGGAAAACCAAGACCAACTCCAACTATCTTTATACAAAAAGCAGACAGACAGACAGACAGTCAGGCATACAGACGCAGACAGACAGTCAGTCATAAAAGTTATAAAGAGCCAGAGTTTTACAAAATTTGCAAAAAAAATTGCAACAAAATTTTCAACAAAAGGATCACTAGTTGAAGGAAGGAAAACATTTGAACACAGCAATAACAAAGGGAATTATATGAAATAATAATGTTATTGCTCATTAAAAGTACAAAGAGCCAGTATGGTGCAAACGGTCAGAGAGAGTACAACATATAGAACACATAGAATATATAAAACATTCACAATATGACATGCTCATTTATTAAAAATGGTCGATGACATTTAACGTCCTTCAATGAATTTCATGCGGAAAGAATAAAACCAGCCATACTCATGCAGAATATTAAATAAAGCTTCTATAAAGAATATGGAGAAAATCTTCAAGAGAACTAGCAGGGAAATTAGGCATATTATTAAACATGTATTATTACAGTCCTGACCAACACATTAGGCTTGATTGACTGATTGACTGGAAATAGTTGAATATTAACATTGTTAGTGAAAAGACGGAGTAATAAATATTAATTTTGTGAATGCAAAAGACAAGAGTCATAAATATTAATATTCAGATGAGAAACCAGAGCATAAACATTAATATTGCTAAACGACAAGACAGAGTCTGTACCAGTAGGAGCAGGGGGTAGCTGGATAGCAAGAGTCGGAGTTAGGGTTGCAACAAAGAATAAGACGCAACGGATAAACTGAGACATGGACACAAGACTATTGTGCTGAATAGAGAAAGAGAGAGGAGGAGAGATACAACTCTGCAGGAATATGGTAACTGCAGTGAAAAACTGCAAAAATACTAATAATAATAATAACAAGGCTTTAGAAAAGGTGAAGCGTTAAAAAGTGACAGCAAGAGGGAAAAAGAGCACCTTGCGAATTTAGTATTTGAAGTTATTGAACGCACTGAAAAGATAATGGCCAGAATGGCAGACCTGCAGCAAAAATGGAAATGTGACACGAGGGAAAGAGGGGGAGGACACGTGGCAAAATGGCATTGACAGCTTGGCAAGAATATCCATTCACTTCATTGAGTCATTCCGACACCGGAATCTATGCGTGATCCGTACATAGTCGTAGTTAGAAGGTACAGTTTATAGTTACGTCAGGTGGAGCTGGGAGCGTTCACCGACCAGCCGGCTTTTAAATTGTTGCCGGGCAGGTCTGCGCTGGCCGCTACACCGTGAATCATAGATGTCCAATTCGTACGGATTTGGACATTTTTCCGAAAACTACGTAGTATTCGCGTGTTTCGTAAATTTCGTAAATTTCGTACGTCTCATATTGTACGAAAATTGTACGGACGATTTCAAAAAAAGAGACGTTGGTTCATTTTCGAGCGCCAGGAGGGGACCGATGGGGGAAGGACTCAAAGAAACCGTACAAAGGGGAAAGAGATCATTTTGGAGGACCAAGGCCCCCAAAGGGTCTTTGTGATTTTTGCAAAAAGCCGAGACACTTTATCGCAGATTATGTCAAGCTGTCGGAGATGAGGCTCCAAGAGAACTGTTGATATTTGTGTATTTTCTAGGTCTGTAAATAGGATAGAAAAAGGCAGAGGCAGTCTGCCTCTAACTCCCCTCTCCAAGCCCCCACACTTGTTGTAGTCACTGAAGGCTGGATAGGGAGCTTTAGAGATGCGTCAGTTGGAACTGGAAGCGTCCACCGACAATGTGGCTTTAGAATTGAAGCTGGGCGAAAAACTGTACGGTAAAACTAAGCCGTACATTACTGTCCACAAAAAAATGCATGAAAGTTGAATGTTGGTTCAAAGTACATGGTATGGATTTCACTCATATATAGCATAGTTCAAAAGTAGGCGTTTTTATGGTAGGCCTTTGGTCGGCGCCTTTATCGTAAGTTGTGTTATGGGCTTTTCATGTGATCTTCTTAGATATTGATCAGCCACCGTCCGATCGTCCGAATCTGACGGTGTAAATAAAATTTTTTGGTCTGAATGTTTTAATTGGTCCGAATAAGTCCGAATACAATATAGGTCTTAAGGTCATATTGTATGTTTTGCATACAATAGGCATATTGTATGGGCCTACTTTCACCTACTTTTGAACTATGATATATAGTAATGACGCTGGATGAATGGATGATGATGATCTGCACAATCCACCTATGGACAACTAGGAAACTGATGCAAAAAATCACATAGATTTTACGTAACTTTAACTATATATCATTTCGTTTTCGCGTCAATTATTTCGGAAGGAAACATAAAGACATTGAAGCGACCCGTACAAAATTCACACAGTTTCAAGAATTTGTCATCGCATTAAAAATTGGATGTTGTTTCTCAATAATTCATTCTATGAAAACATTCCCAATCGCTATAAGATGATGCCAAAACTTACGGGAATCTTATACTGTTTTGATGCGATTGTCATTGAACAACTTTGACATATGCCCATAAAAATATCACGATAACAATGTCACTAAATGGCCATTGGATTGTTACAAAGACGATATTAATAAGTTACTAGACAGTTCTAATACATCAGATAGATCAACTATAGTACATTCAACAGCTGGAAAAAAATTGTTTAAAACAAAAGAAAAGATTCAAGTTTTATAACCCATGAGTTGGAAACAACAGAAAGCAAGATCAAAACCAAAAGATCACGTAAAAATAGACAAACAAAAAATACTAAAACTTTGCGAAAGAAGCTAGCACACACCTTACTGAACATGTCATTTTCCTCTAAAAAAACATTGAAGAAATAAACAAAACGCAGTCATCGACTTGAAACAAAATGGCATATATATATACATAATTAAAACAACCACATGAATAGGGCAGAGAAGTAAACATTCAATTTGCACAAGACAAATAGAATCCAACTTAGACTCAATTGAACCAAATTATCAAATTCAAAATTTTCAAAATGAGACAAATTTCTTAGAAAAAAAAAGACAATTTATTATCGCACAATCTCATGCGTAGCAAAATCTCTAAACTAAATTGCCTCACTCGGTCTCACTTTCCTTTCAGTCCTAAAAGAGATTGGTCTTGCCGAATATACTACAATATAAACGAAAAACAAAAAAAGGGGGAAATCTATGCCCAGAACTTTCTCCCTTAACTTCCTCTCTAAAAAAACATTGTAACAGAAATATGACTTTTTTGGTCCACAAGTGGAATATTTGTTCACAAGGTCAAATGAATCGCCAACAATTCCTTCGGCATCCTGATTTCAGTACCAGTCAATTTAACAAGTTCGAGCAGGAAAATTAAGTTAATTACAAATGGGAATGACAATCAACAGTATGAAAAAACATTCTAACAAAAAGAGGACTTATTTGGTCCACAAGTGGAATATTTGTTCACAAGGTCAAATGAAAGTGGAATATTTGTTCACAAGGTCAAATGAATTGCCAACAATTCCTCCGGCAGCCTGATTTCGGTACCAGTCAATTTAACAAGTTCGAGAAGGAAAATTAAGTTAATTACAAATGGGAATGACAATCAACAGAGTGAAAAAACATTCTAAAAGAAAGAGGACTTATTTGGTCCACAAGTAGAATATTTGTTCACAAGGTCAAATGAATCTCCAACAATTCCTCCGGCAGCCTGATTTTGGTACCAGTCAATTTAACAAGTTCGAGCAGGAAAATTAAGTTAATTACAAATGGGAATGACAATCAACAACATAATTCAATTGTTCAATTGAAACCAATATACAGCTGTGAAATTCTATCATCAATGAAAAGCAAAAACGGGATGGTAATACATTTTTGACAACTTCTCAAGGACTCCCAGAGCAATGTGAAAAATTAATTGATAGTTATCAACCGAACACAAATTTAAAAATATTACTTTATAAAAATCAATAGAGGCTCAATAATATGAAGTATCAAATTTCTATATGGTTTATCAACATCGTGATTTTCAACGGTAACAACCACACAAACCCAATAGATGTTAGTACCCATGCTGCAAATGTATTAAAAGTAGTAAATGAACACCTATCCACAAAACCACTATCGTCACGCATCGAATTTAAATACCTATATCACCGTCAGAAAAAGGCTAAAACCATTACTATTTTTCTTGTGTTTTCAGTGATAGCTTACCAAACATATTTAGCGTTGGTGGCATTCATAATCTCAAATGTGGCATGTCCAAAAGTCAATTCACGGTAAGCAATATACTCGATTGAGGTTCCAAGAATCTTTGCGCATAAAAAACAAAACAAAAAAAACATGTCAAAACATAAACCCCAAAGTTAAGTCCAAAAAGAGTTGAGAAAGAGTAGAGGCAAACCAAAGCTAGACAATAGAGAAACTAAATAAAATAACAAAGAAAACAAAGCAAAAGAGAAAAAGAGAGAAAAAATAGCTAAAGAGAATGTACGTCCCAACAACTCCTTCCACGTTGCCTCCGTCACCGACGATGGGTCCACAAGGGTTCAGACGCATATTGTAGACGAAGTGACTCCTCTCATAGGCGTTGACGTGTCTCGCGATCACAATGTCGGTGGTAGCGTTGTACAAATAAGGGTGAACCTCCATCTGACGAAAAGTGGGGTTGTTTACTAGAGAGAGTACCTTTCCGTAGTAAGCTGTACTGTTTTTTTTTTTTTTTTTTACAAAAGATGTTTACTAGAAATTCGTTAAGATTCTCCAGACTTTTTGGCGAAAACTTCCACAGTCCGATTTTGAAATCTCGACGCAAACACCCCTTCTATCTAGTGTCTGGATAGTCTCCTCCGACTGTCCTTAGAAAGACACTTTGCGCTTACTGGACGCGTGTATCGGTCCAATTGTAAAAGTCAGATTCATCCACGACGGACGTGAATAATAAACTTACATGTGGAAAATAGCGTGTACCTTCTGACATCAAAGCCACCTTGTTCGACGGCAAAATCTTGGTTGTAGGACATCTTGTCATGCCTCTTTTATAAATGTGCACAATATAGTACAGTAGTTGCCATCTCCTCTGTTTTTCCAATATAATGGCTTTTCCGAGTGGTGGCTTTAAACCCTTCGCCTTCTCCTTGCCCAAACCTCATCCCGTACATCCACCTTATGGTAATCTCATTTCATCTGTCCTAACCAGACAACAATACTATAATGGGGCCATTCCACAAAGTAAGGGCTTGTTTGGGCCACACAGAATGTTGTCGACCATCAAGAAAAGTATGTTTCGATGCAAGGAAATGCGCAAGGCAATGAGGATCATACCATTTTGGAAGGAAGGGGCACCAATCGCGACAATGTCATTGAATCAGATGACTAAAATATTTATTCAGTTTGTACTCTTCCTACATAGAATTCAAAACTATAAACTAAAGTAATAATAGAATAATAATTCAGTCTGTAAACTTCACCAATACTTACAATAACCTAATAACCTAAATAGAATTAAAGACAAAACTGTAAACTGATAACTGTAAACTAAAGTAAGAATAGACTAAAAATTCAGTTTGTAAACATCACCAATACTCATAATAACAAAATAACCTAAAAAAACTTAAGGACAAAACTGTAAACTGAAAACTGTAAACAAGAGTAAGAATAGAATGTAAACTGAAAACTGTAAACTAAAGTTAGAATAGAATAACAATTCAGTCTGTAATCTTCACCAATACTCACAATAACCTCAATACTCACAATAACCTAATAACCTAAATAGTATTAAGGACAAAACTGTAAACTGAAAACTGTAAACTAAAGTAAGAATAGAATGTAAACTGAAAACTGTAAACTAAAGTAAGAATAAAATAACAATTCAGTCCATAAACTTCACCAATACTCACAATAACCTAATAACCTAAATAGAATTAAGGACAAAACTGACTTACAATAAAGAACTGAATAATAATCTAAACTGTAGATTAAACTGAGAATAGAATAATAATGAAAACTGTAAACTAAACTGAGAACAGAATAATAATGAAAACTGTGGATTAAACTAAGAACATAATAAGAATCAAAACTGTGGACTAAACGGAGAATATAATAAGTATAATACGGTAACGGAATAAGCGTAATTGGTACAAACTCTAAAATATCATAGTGGGCAATGTTAAATGATGATTGCTAATATTTGTATTGATATCTATGTGTGTTTCCTATAGATGGAGAGGGTCTTCAACAGAAAAATACAAACATACAAGGTTGAAATTCCAAACAATCGAACATAGGGAAAAGAGGGAGAAAGAAAAGGGAGGCAAATAAAAAAAAATAGAAAAGAAAATGTCGACTTAGGCAAAAATGGTGTAAGTACTGCATGAACACCATCAACATACCAAAGATAGACTGAAAGTGAAGCTCTCATGATGCTTTATTTGAAGGTGGCTGAAATTCGCAAAGAAAAGATAAACGGGTTAAAAGCAACCCATTGCTCCGCGGAGGAGAAGTGGAATTTAATAAGTCTTCAGTTGGAGGAGAAAGGCGTGTCCAAACATTTTCAAACTTGTTGGCAAATGTGGGAGAACATTAACAAAGATTTTAAGAAGGTTAAAGATTGGCAGGCTAAAATACTTAGCGGTAACCAAGATTATTGGGCCATGCCTTTGGGCCATGCCGATATTAGACAGGATAGAAAAAAATTTGCCAAGAAGCTTTGGCGCACACTTTTACGCAGTCTTAGACGAAGGCATAGGTGGAAATGAAAACATCCAACCTAAGCATGTACGAGACACTTTTGTGCTTAGTCCTAGTGGCTTTAGCACATATAACGAAAATAGGAGTGGAACAAAGAAAAACCTTTTTCGTGAAATACCGAGTAACAATCCTTCACCAGAAAACAATTATTCACCATAAAAAAATTCTTCACCAAAAAACAATCCATCACCAAAAAACATGTATAGCAATACTAGCGGGAAACTTAAAAGGAACGAAATATATTCAAGCACAGCTCGTTCCCTTGATTTTGAAGGCTTCAAGAAATTGCCTTGAAAATGCGAAAAATGAATGCCGAAGATACGAACAAAACTGTTAATCAGTTTGGAGAAATGTTAAAGGCAAATTCGGAAAACAATGATTGACGTGCGGATGGTTTAATTGATGCTTTGTGCATGCTTTTGCAAAAAAGTGCTCGTGGTGGAAACGATACAACCGAGACACCTTCAAATTTTTAAGGTAAATTGAACTTATTTTTGTTTTTCATTTTTTTTTCGTTAGTTTTTATTGTTTTTTCGAGGTATAACTTATGTTTTTTAAGTTTTTTCTTTTTGTTTTCAATTATGGTATCGTTAGCAATGATTAATGTTTTATCTGTGTATGTTTTTTGTATTGTTCATGTTGACGAAAATCTTTACGGGGGATGAAACCCTAATCTAGAGACTCACCAGTTGTCATTTTTTTCTCTACGTTTCCGAGCGTAAATAGAGTGGTTTTTCACAAATGCCTGTTTTTTCTCGTAGTTTAAATTTTTAAAGGTTTTCACGCTTTGTAGGACAGTTTGGTTTGCTTAGCGAATGTTTGGATTCAGTTTAAAATTGTGTATTCTTCGCTTTTTTTAATATAAAACTTCAAAAGGCTTTTGAGAAAAAAATAACCATATAGTATTTATTCAAGACTACATGATAAATCTTGTTTATGTAATTTTTGTTTTTCGTTTTACATGACAAGTTTAATATCTGTATGCTCTAGTTTTATATGCTAAACCCTTGGCCTAGTAAACTGTAGTTTTTATTTTGCTTAACAAAATTGTTGCCTGGAAAATCCTCTAGTTTTTCATCAAAAAATAAAAATCTGCAAACTCTAATTTCAGTTTTAAATAATATTTATAAACTGTAAATTGGAATTCGAGTATTTCATCAAAATTTGACAAATGTGCTTGTCTGTACACTGTAGTTCTAGTTTTACGTAACAAAATTCGTACCCGTAAACTCTAACTCTAGTATTTCTTCAAAAAATTCCTTATCCATTATAATCCACATAACTAAAAAGATTGATTAAACAATACAAACACAAACTCTAACAAAAACAAATTCATGAAACTTTTACAACAATAGTATAAAGAATTTATGATAAGTATAGCCAAATATGAAGCAAATATTTCCATCAATTTCTTTCAATAAAAGTAAACATATTCCAAAAGGAGAAAAAAAAAAATTACTTGTAATGGGTTTAAAATCTCCATCAAGCAATAAACATGTTCTAAGTAAAAAACTATAGTCAAAAACTGATCAAACAACACAATACTATCACCGATTTCCTCTCTGTTCAACTTTTTTAGTATAAATATGATATCCAACATAAAACCTCGACCAAAACAGTAACATCAAGTCTACACTCTTTTCTAACCATGCCTTTTGTACATGTATTGAGCTAAAAAGTCGCGAAGATCTTTGCCTTCGTCATCGGTGTATGTTCCAATTTCCTCCAGCTCAAACTCTTCCTCCTCGTTTGGACGAGTAATAGGTGGAGTAACCTCATCAATGTAACGTATTTCCCCATCTATCATCAAGTTGTGCAAAGTGCATGCAGTAATGATCGTGTCAACCACATGCTATGTTTGCCAGAACAATTTTTTTGTCTTTTATGCCCCATTTTCGTTTTATCACTCCAAATGTTCGCTCGATGCACATTCATCTACTACTATGGAAATAGTTGAAAGACTTTTGAGGTTGTGGAATGTCTGACCCCGGGTAAGGAGTGATCAAGTGTTAGTTGAGTGGATACGCAGCATCTCCTATAATGAACGGTGAAACTTCATTCTATGCAACATTAACTGAAGGGCCTCTCAACCCTCCCCTATACAAAATTGCATTCCCAATGCCAGAATTTCTAAATACCCGAGCATCATGCACGCTACCGGCCCAACCCACACAAGCATCTAATATGCATGTATTGGGTGCCACTACAGCTTGTAAAATGGTACTATATTTCCTTTCCTTGTCGTACCAATTTGCAAACCTCATCACATCACTTAGAGTTATGTTTATATAGGTAGCATTAATTGCTCCACAACAATAGGGAAACTCAAATTTATAATCACTAAATGCAGATACAAGATAGTCAAATTGGGTTCCAGTTGGCCACCTTATTAGACGCGATGTGAGAATTTCCCACACGGCTCGACAAAATATCTATTGCTTCGTTAACATTGTTATGGCTTAAACGCCAAAAAGTTCTCCTACACTTACATTTGAGTTTCCGATAGCCAATCAATAGATCACCATTTCTATGTGTCGACTATTTGTCGTCGAACAGAAAGCTTTCGATTAGGTGTATTGAGGAAAGTCGTGGGGGGGTCGATTTCCATCTGATATCCTAATTCCTCCACCAAATAGCTGACAAGGTGACGTGGGAGACACAATATTTCCCTATATCTGTCATCACTACATCTATCTATGAGGCATATAGAAAAAATGCAAACGCCGGGGTATGTTGTAATACTCTCCTGGAATCCTCTATCGTCCACGAGTATCCTATGTCGTCCACAAGTATCCATTGTAGTACAATAAATACTTGCAATATTTAGGAAGGTTAGTGTTTGAGACCAGACTATCTTCTGGATGAAATACATGAGGAAAGCTAGGATAATCAAGTCTTCATTAGAGTGGTTCACTTCATTTATAGTGAGAAGAATAAAAATTTTTAAAAACAAGTCCATTTTAAAAGGATGTTCGCTATATGTAACTGCTGATGTGGCAATAGGCTGCGGTAAACGTAGGTTAGAGTCGTATACACTGAAAGCGGTTGCGCAAGTTTGACTGCAGAGAAGGACGCCTAGACAAGGTGTTTCAAAAAGAAGGTCAGACTGGGGCCATGGACTCTGGGGTTCATAACCGTTGGTACAGCGATAACAGATGAACGAACAAATGGTACATTCATAGACATTTGTACAAGTTTTCTTTTTGCAACGATTTTTGTGGCCGTTGGTACAACGACAAATACAATAACGTTCAGATTGTACATTAGTATGACGCTACTAGATATTTTAATCAGTGTTCGCCCGTACGGATACTCAATTGAGATTTTGTATTTTTCAAAACTTTCATTATTGCCGGCCGGCTCAACCGGATCCTACGTGGTTCCAATCGCAATCAAACACGTAAACAAATTTTGCCTCGCTGGCACGACCTGATAGAGAAGTGTTACAAATATTATTGCTTTAAACGTGAACGTACATTTACTAAACGTGAACATACATTTACTGGGAAATCCTGATGGAATGTTACCGTAAGGCTTGCACCAGGTTTGGAGAGGTTCACCCTAAAATACCGTACATACATAGAACAAGCTCAAACAAAATTTCAGAATTTTGTGTTACAATACAGAAAATCAACATTTTAGAACGGTAAACAAATTGTACCTTTCAATGCATAAAGTACATATTTTTGTCTACAAATCTGTTCCAGGACACCAAATCATGGATCAAAAGTGTGAAAACTGCAGTAGTGCAGCGCTATATGCCTATATCTAATAGCCACGTATACCATGCACAATTTATATGTTGATCCAGATACAATATACTTATAATACAGGTTTACCAGATATAGTTTGCACATGATGACCCATGCACCACATCAATACACAGGTGCAAAAGTGCGTAGTTCTCAACACGATCTATATTTCAAATTGGGAAATAAGTCAACAACAAAATTCATAGACATACATAACATACATACATCACCTATGGTCACAACATAACCATACAATACATACACCACCAACACACAAACATGCATAAACACAGATACACCAGTGATTCAAAGACATACATAAACATACAAACACCACTAATACACATAAATACAAAAACATACATATACAACCAACACACAAACATATATAAACATACATAAATCACTAATACTGAAATTTTATGGAGTCCATTCCCTCAGAAAATTCGTATATCCAACGAAGCTTACCTAGATAGTGCCGACTCTAAGTTGATAGAAACCCAAAGGACTGACAACCTAACAATCAAAAACCCAATACAGCTTCACCCTTGTGAAAGACGACTTTCTGAAAGACGACTTTCTGTGTGCTCAGTACCTCAACAGAATGAAAGTTAGAATATGAGTATTTGGACACATTCCCCCACCTTGACATTCCCTTAGAAATACCGCAACCCTATCAAGCAAAAACCTTTACCGACTACACCCCTGTGTAACCTAGACTCCTCGGAGTTTGCAGCAAAAAGAATCATTGAATTTGCTCCCCTGAGCGGTTAGTTATGGCTGGCCAAAGATGGCCTATAAATACAAAAGGTTCCTCAAACACGCTAAGTCCTTAAACTTCTAATCACAACTACCTACTACTGACCACCAATCCAAAGAGTGTATAGTACAAGAAGGTACAGTGGCCGATTGTATTTCTTGTACGGCCATTGTACAACGTGGTATTCTAGTCGACACTTGTCAGCTTGGGAGCCATCGTTCCTCCTCCCATCTTTTCCGGCGTCCAACGATGTGGCGCCACTTGGCACAACTCGCCGCTATGTCCCAAAGGCGCCAAAGATTCACTCAGGTTTGGCGGCGCGCTATGTCCGAAAGTCGCTAACGATTCACTCGGGTTTGGTGGCGGCGACGACGTCTGTCCGATCATATATTTTACACGGTTAGATTCGCGTCCGCGGGCACTGTAGTCTATTTGTGTCGTTTCGTCAATTTGGTGTGTTTAAGTGAAAAGTGACGTTGCGTTTTTTATTAATAAAATATCGAACCACACACGTGTATTGTTTCATTAACGCCTTAATGGATAAGGCTTACGTCTACATTTCTCCGTAGACCACGATTCAAATTTTGTCTAGGGCAATATTTTGGTCATCTATCAGTTTGTTTGCCTGTCTGCTTGTTTCTTTCTGACTATAAGGGCAGCCATGGCGACTCTCTCTCTCTCTCTCTCTCTCGTCTCTCTAAAATCTAAATAAAGAAGTGAATATTATTATTTTCTTTTCAACAAATACAAAGACATACATAAACATACATTTACCACCACCACACAAACATACATAAACATACATACACCACTAATTCAAAGACATACATAAACATACAAACACCACTAATACACATAAATACATAAACACCAGTAATCCTGCCATACAATAACAAAAAAAAAAACATGTGAAACTTTAGTTTCACTTAATGAGACAAAAGACAAAAAAGGCCATCCTGGTTTTACTACAAGATATTACTTGTAATCACATCAAAGAATAAAGTAAGATAATCATATTCACCTAAGATAATTTCAATCGATCGTTAAAAAAGATGGAAAATAATACATAAACCTGGTGAGTATATTTGAGTGTAACTAAATTAGAAAATCAAATAAGAGAATCATGATCGTGTTCCATAATTACAGTAGGTGTAAAAAAGGATAATTAAATTGTTAAATAAACTTGGTGAGTGTATTTGGAAAATGCTTTGAGCCGGGCTGATATCCAAACAATAGAAAATGGGGGATTTCGCAGCCCATGTCTTTTTGGAGTAGGAGTTAGTGTCAATATACTGAAAAATCATAAAACAAAACCGTTGTTTCAATTGAAATACACATTTTTTATCTAATAGTAAATAACGTCATTGTCATCAATTTTAGAAAACAAAAGGTTTTCAAATCAAAAACAAAGTATCTTTTTCACACATTACTCTAAAAAAGCCAAATCTTATTTTGATACTCACTCAAAGGGCAAAAACTATAAACTTCACAAGGACATACTTCAACAAGAACAAATATTTCACCTTATCAACGAAATTGCGGTTCGTATCGAGAAGTCTAGGAACTCGAGCAAGGTAAGCTTTGTAGGGTTCGACTTCGTTCCAAGCAGGCACATATTCACTCTTGTGGTTTCGTGGGATAAAAGCCATAGGCTATATTGCAATAATATATCCAACAAAAATTTGAAAAAAAACAGTAGTAAGATTAAAAGTAGAGACAAATGATAGTACTACACAACAACTCCTCCAAACAGACAAACCGTTGAATAGAGACTGAAAATTGTTATAAGAATGATTTCAAAGGCACCAACCACAAACTGGCAAGCTGATAACCACACAAATCCACACACCAACAAATTAACCAAATTCTAATTGATCTACAAATATTACAAGATGTATAGACACAAAAATAATTAGTGTAAGCCAAAATCTTTTGAAATAGTTGTGTGGAGGAGTACCCTCCATAACCAACAACATTAACAAACATACAAAACCGACAAACCAACAACACCATCGAATTAGCAACACTGACAAATCAGAAACACCGAAAAAGTTAACAACACCGACAAAGTTGACAAAGTAAACAAACAGTGCAAATATACGTACAGTGTAGGCAAAAAGTTATTGGGCGAGTCGTCCATAGGAGTCCCATCGCACTCCTCCAACACAGCAAGTGGAGCGGCCGAGGTCATCGAAACCTTTCCAAGAGTCGAGGTCGTTGTTCCCGTCCTAGGGTTCGCAGGTAAGGGAGTGTAAAGATCAGCTGCAGGGACAAAACAAAAGAAAAAAAGAGGGAGGGAGAGAGGGACAGAGAGAGGGAGGAGAGAGAGAGAGAAGAGAAAGAGAGAAGGAGATCGATAGAGAGAAAAAATAACAGAAAAATGAGAAAAAAAGCCACAAGAACAAAAGAAGTGAAAAGTAATAATGTTGTTAATGATCTTGATAGTATTATTAAAAATAGTCAAGTGAGAGTGACATTAGATAAGACACAAATAATAGAGTTTTAACATTCAAATGATAAGTAACAGAATGGTATATGTATTTAAAATATTACATTTTTTATTGAAAATACATTGAAAGGATAAACATTAGTGGAAATATATGTAGCCGAGCAAATAGTCATATTTGCTACAATAACTACAATAGTGCAAACATATATAGGGGTGCAAATAGTCGTACTTGGTAGAACAATAATAGAAGTGAGAATATTTTGGAGTTTTGGTACAATAGTGCTAGGAGTGCACATAAATGTAGGAGTGTAAATTGTCACCATAGCAAAGATCGGCGGCAAATAGGACAAAATCCACTCGAGCCTCCTACATCCTCTGGTATGTGACACTTGTGACACTCGCATAGGGCGATTGTCCCACATCGGCTGAAAAAAAAAATGAGAGAGGTTAAGGCCGGTAAGAAAGTCTACAAGAACAACAATTAAAATGAAAAAATTGACCTAAAAGATAAACCTAAAAGAGTTAGTAGAAGTACAAGTTAGCTAAAAGAGACTCGGAATGACCAAAAATGAGGCTTGAATAAGAAAAAAACAACAACACCACAATCACGACAAACTATCCCAAAACCTAATTGAAGAGGCTTAAAAATGGGTTTTTGTGGAAAAATGTACCCAAAAGACCAAATAAAAGGCTCGAATCTCCTTTCTGTGGGAGCGATTTGAACTCGAATATTCGTCTGTACCCTCAAACTTGGTAGCAATATACGGTGGAGAGGGTCAAAGGGCCAATAAGACATTTAAAAATATATCTAGAGGTATATTCTCCCACGTACCCATTTGCGTACGTATATCTTTTTCTATCGCAGCAATTTCAAAAAAAAGGGAAAAAAAGGAAAAAGATGGTTGAAAAAGACAACTACAGAGTAAGAAAAGTACACCTGTACCAAGACAGCTAAAAACTTTAGATAACAAAAAGACAAAAAAACTACATCGTGAATCGCAATTTGTGTTAATGGTTTTTTCGCCACTTAAAACATCTTTTCTCCGTACACACGTGTCAGATTCTGGATCTGACGCTGGCGATTGAAAGGTAATATTCTCATCTTCCAATTGGCGGTCTCAAATTGAAAATCGAAAAGTGTGTACGGAGAAAAGATGTTTTAAGTGGCGAAAAAATTATTAACACTATTTGCGATTCACGTTCTAGAGAACAAAAGGGGGGAAAGGTTAGGAAAGGACAAGAAAAAGATAAAAGAATATACAAAAAAATATATTGTTTATAACTTAAATTAAATAATTTTTTATTTTTACCTCGCTATGTTTGAGAAATTCGTGGGGTCGGTGCCATAGTTCACAATTCCCTTTCCGGGGGCTTTGGGAGTTACAAAATCCAAAAAAAGCAAGGATCCGTTTAGTACGGCAAGGTAAAGTCCAATCTGAACCGTGACAAAAACTAAAGTAGCCAAAAAAAAAATGTTAAACTTAAAATTTGATTGACAAAGCGAACAATCACTTCCGTACATCCGGGAAAAGTACTGTACTATTTACAAAACGACAAATAATCCAAAAGAACAAAAAACAAAAAATGAAATTTGTTAAAAAGGGTACATTACTAAAGGGAATTGATCATGGCTGTGACTATTTTGGTTGCGCACAGTCACTTATGTCACTTTGTCAAAGATTGTACATTTTAGGTGTTGCGCACAGTCACTTATGTCACTTTGTCAAAGATTGTACATTTTAGGTACACGCTGGCACAATTTAAGTACCGCTGACTATAGATATGACGGTCAAACAATTGAAATGCTTGGACTTCCAAAATGTTGTAACAACCAGTTAAACTTTTGTCGCGCTTGTGAACGTCGGCCGTCATAATAAAATCAATAATTCACACGGGCAGCGAAGATTTACGCTAACAAAACTGCGACAACCACATGTAAATAAAAGTGTTGGAGAAAGTCACTTTTTTTTTGTTTTCACTTTACACGAGCTCCACTCTGCGAGCTTATGTTGGCTTTTAACTTAGCCGCAAAATTGAAATTTAATCTTGAATCGTTACATTGAACTTAGACGCAAATAAATGAACGACGTGAAATTTTGTACGGAAAAATTAATTCGTACGAAACGAAATATACTTTGTACATTATAATAAAAATATATAACGGACCCGCGTAAAAATATCAATTAAATTGAAATTTAATCGGAAATCGTAATGGTATTGTACAAAGTATATTTCGTTTCGTGCGATTTAATTTATGCCTACAAGATTGCGCGTCGTTCATTAATTTCGTCTAAGTTCAATGTAACGATTCACGATTAAATTTAAATTTTGCGGCTAAGTTAAAATCCAACATAAGCTCGCAAAATGAAGCTCGTGTAAAGTGAAAAACAAAAAAAAGTGACTATCTGCAACACTTTTATTTACATGTGGTTGCCGCAGTTTTGTTAGCGTAAACCTTCGCCGCCCGTGTGAATTATTGATTTTATTATGACGGCCGACGTTCATAGCCGCGGCAAAATTTTAACTGGTTGTCACAACATTTTGGAAGTCTAAGCATTTCAATTGTTTGACCGTCAAATCTATAGTCAGCGGTACTTCAATTGTACCAGCGTGTACCTAAAATGTACAATCTTTGACAAAGTGACGTAAAATGACTGTGCGCAACCAAAATAGTCACAGCCATGATCAATTACCATTCCTAAATTCCCGTCGAAAAATATTTCGATGTGTTACGCTGTCGGGACGTTACTATACTAGTTGAGCGTTCCGTACAAAAATACAAACGTACATACGGTTATATATTCTTCGTACACCAAACGCTTTCTAAAAGTTAACCATATACAACAATAAAACATAGAAAAATGTCCATTGTAACAAAGAGGCATACGTCAATCTTGTCGTATGTCACAATAGTTTGAATAACTTAATTCTATTGGTAAATAACACTCTAAGACCTCCATAAGTCCTCAGAATGGACAGCTTCTAAGAAGCCTCTAGGATAATCTTGACCCCTTTGTGTTTCAGCAAGAACAACTGCCACCCTTGCGGACAAAAACTCTGACAACGTGCACCTTTGTGAAGGCAAGACTCCCCTGAGTTGATAGCAAAAAGAATCTTTGAATTTGCTCCCCTGAGCAGTAAGTTATGGAGGGTCAAAGTTGACCTTTTGTACAGAAGCTCTGTGGGAGAGAGGATCCTATCTCCTATTTTTTTCTAAGTCCTATCTCTCTCACAGACTCTATCTTCTGATGTACGGAGCCAATCAGATTTCTCCACCGTACACAAAAGTACAGTCGCCGGTGTACTTTATGTACGGAAATTGTACAACATGGCCTTAATGTCGACACATGTCATATCCGGATTCGGTGCCGTAATCTCCGGAGATACCACGATCTAATGTAATTTCGCCACGTGTCATCCGATGTGGCGATGCCCACAAACCGCCGAATTCTTCTTCCGCGATCTCGGCGCTAATTCCGACCGTCCGATTAAATTCACATTTGATCGTAGCCGTAATAAATCCATGCGCGGTATTGATTTCTTATCCGTACCGCAAATCATACTTTTACACTACCGGTTCTATGTATCCCGTAAACAATTATAGTTAAATGATTTATCCTGCGTATTAATGTTTAATTAATTATCAAACCCTATAATTCGTAACACTACTTCTAGACTTAACGGCTAACGCTAACGGCTACAGGCAGTCTGCCGGTCGGTAGGTACTACGATCAAATCCTGTGGCCGGCATATATCTTTTAGTAAATAAAACCCCTAACTAAAATATATTTTCCCGTAAACCTCTGGATAGCCTAGGTAGCCATGGCTCTAACTCCCTCTCAAATTTCTCAGTGACTGCGACAAGTTTGAGAGTTGGAGAGAGAAGTTAGAGGTAGACTGCCTCGGCTTCTTTCTTATTTCTATTCAGACCTAGAAAATACTTTTAAAAACCATTAATTTCTACACTCCCCTTATTTTCTAGTCGATCTTTAATTTCAGACCACACTTCTCCCTGCAGAAAATTAGCTTAGGGGAAGGCACAGGTTTGGTCATCATATCTGCTACCATCTCACTATCTGGTCGGTACTCTAAACTGATTATTTTATTTTCTACTTTCTCTCTAACAAAGCTGAGTCTAATGTCCATGTGTTTGGCTTTAAAATGATGTTTAGGATTGGCAGAAATAGCGATTGCTGCCTGATTATCACAAAATATTTTTTGCACACCACTCTTAAGTTGACCAAGCTCACCAAGCAAAGACTTGACCCACATCAATTCTTTTACAGCAGAGCAAGAGGCCATATACTCAGCCTCCATGGTGGACTGAGCAATAACTTTTTGTTGTTTGCTACTCCAACAACAAGCCCCATCACCCACATATAATACATATCCAGAAGTGCATCTCCTCATCGGAGCATCACCATAACTGGCATCACTCCAAGTAGTGATGTCAGTACTCTCCCCACCCAAATGCAACCATAGATCCCTAGTTCCTATCAAGTATCTAAGAACTCTCTTAGCTGCCTCCCAATCCCTCTTAGTGGGAGCATTTAGACTTCTACTCAGCACTCCTCCTACTGCAGCTAAATCCGGCCGGGTACAATTCATAAAATAGATTAGACTTCCCACTACTTGTCTGTAAAGAATAGTCTGCATGAACTAGTCTGCATGAACTTTTGTTCTTCAGGAGATAATTCCTCGTCTAAGACTATGACTCCTTCTTCCTCAATCCCCTCACTTCCCTTCTTCAACTCCATTGGAGTTGTACAACTATTAGCTTTATCAATTTGAAATTTTTCAAGCATGTTCCCTATTGCTTCCTTTTGAGTCAATCTTATAATTTTTCTTTTTCGGTCTCTCTCTACTTGAATTCCCAAAATATATTTTGCTTCCCCCATATCCTTCATTTCAAATCTCCCCTTAAGATCGGTTTTGTGTTTATTAGTTTTTTTCCATTGATTTACTTAAAACAAGCAAATCATCAACATAAATTGCAATAAATATAACACCTTCATCATCTTCAAAAACATAGATTGAGTGATCTGAGCTGATCCGGATATATCCAAGACCGGTAAGAAACTCATCAAGCTTCTTATTCCATTGTCGAGGCGCCTGTTTCAAACCATAAAGAGATTTAATCAGCCGGCATACCTTACTCTCCTCTCCTTCCTCCACAAACCCTTCGGGTTGTCGCATGAAGATCTCCTCTTCCAATTCTCCATGCAAAAAGGTTGTTTTGATGTCCATCTGGTGCACTTCCCTATCTTCCGCTGCTGCCAGGCTGAGAAGTATGCGGACGGATCAGACCACCGGAGCAAAGGTTTCCTCGTAGTCAATTTCCTCCTTTTGTGTAAATCCCTTTGCCACTAGTCGGGCCTTGTAGCGCTCGATTGTGTTATCTGGGTTCAGTTTTAATTTGAAAACCCACTTACAACCGATTGGTTTTCGGTTAGGTGGACAATCCACCAGCTCCCAAGTATCGGCTGCCATAATGGAGGCCATCTCCTCATTGATGGCTGTCTTCCACCGGTTTCTTTCTGGACAGGTCATCGCCTCTCCATAAGTTTGAGGTACATCTTGATGAGATAGTTTAGTTACCTTGTTATTAACCTGTTTTTCTTCCAGTCTTTTGCTACTTTTCCTCCTCCCCTCAAAATCTGAGGCTGGAATAGATGGTTCACGTGGATTCTTTCGAACAAACTCGGCTTCTCCCCTATCCCTTGATTCCGAATCAATTTCCACCACGTCTTCCGCTTCGAGTAGAGTTGTCACTGGAGTTTCCACAGCCGAGTCCTTTTCGGTCTGATTTGTTCCTGCAAGAATGTCATCTTCTCTAAAACCTGGATAGTTAGGAAGCTCAAAGTCATCGGAATTTTCTGACTCAAATCTGATTTTTACTGACTTCGTATATTTGAAGGGATCCACAGACTTTCCTTCATCCATAACTACTAGATACTTTACTAAGATTATATCTTCCCTTTTTAGATCATAAACTCTATATCCTTTAACATCTTCATCATATCCTAATAAGTATCCCGGTCTTCCTTTAGGATCTAGCTTCCAATTGGACCGATCAGTATCTAGACTGAACACTTGACTGCCGAAAACCTTTAAGTGAGATATGTCTGGTTTTCGGCCTGTCCATCTCTCATAAGGTGTTTGATCTTTTATAGCTGAAGTAAGAACTCTATTCTTGAGGTAATTAGCACAGTTCATTGCTTCTGCCCAAAACCTTTTTCCTATCTTTTTATCTGACAACATACTTCTAGCACTATCACTTAGTGTTCTATTTAACCTTTCAGCTACCCCATTCTGTACCGGATTATGTGGAACTGTCTTTTGGTGTTGGACCCCATCTTCCCTCAGAAAATCCTCAAACTGGTTAGAAGTATACTCTCCACCATTGTCACTCCATACTCTCTTGATTGGAGTTTCATGGAGTTTTTCGCTCCATGCTTTATACTGTCTAAAACAATCCTGAGCTTCTGACTTGTTTTTCAAAAAATACACCCGGAAATACCGAGACCAATCATCAGTTATAGTCATCATAAATCTCTTCCCCCTCGGTGAGGGCACTTTAGCCGGTCCCTAAATATCTGTGTGTACTAGATCTAGATTTTTTTCTCCCTTATAGGTGGCTGTTTTAGGAAAGGGTAATCTGTGTGCTTTACCTTGAGCACATCCACTACAATCACTTATATCATCACTCTCACTGAATTGAATCCCTTCCACCACTCCCATCTTTTTCATCTCTCTTAACTTATCTAGATTCACATGCCCAAGCCTCTTATGCCACATCATAATATCATGAACACCAGCATAATAAAGTTTCTTCGTTTCATTACTTAAAATCAGCCTAAACATCCCATGGCTACCTTTCTCAGCAATGAAATAGACATCCTCCTCAAAACTAGCAGTAAAGACTCCTTCCCTAATGCTAGTGAAAAAACCCTTATCATCAAATACAAATGCAGAGATAAGGTTTTTGTTCAGCTCCGGAATAAACAATACATCGGAGAATGTTAATATGGATGTCTTTCCTTCTACTAACACTTTCAGATCTACCGATCCTACAAGAGTAGTGGTGACTATCCTCCCATCCCCGTACTCTATCTCTACGGTGGAAATCTTTCTTATCTTATTGAACAGGTGCCTATCCTTACACATGTGCATGGAGGCACCTGAATCTACAATCCAGCCTGCTTCACCTTTCAATCGACCGTAAGCACATTTCTGCCTTCGTGGAATTTCGACCTCGTTTTTCGCCTCCAACTCCTCATCCAAAGGAGCTCATCGTCCTCGTCCTCGGATTCCGCCTCAAGTCCTTGTGTGACAAGAGCCTTTTTCTTTCCTCTCGGGGTACCACCGGTCTGTCCCTCCTTTAACCAAAGCTCGGTTAGTTTAGTGCACTCTGCCATATAGTGCCCCGGTTTCTTACAAAAATGACATAAACCTTTGGGAGCCCTTGGTTCGAACTCGTCGGTCTATTTTTTCTGCTCCCTACCCCCATAGTTTCCGACCGGTTTCCGGGAATCCTTGTTCCTCCAATCGGTCGCTGTTGCCAAGGCTTGGCCACTCTTTCTTCCCCTTCCGATCTCAATCGTATTCTCTCGAACGAGAATCATCCCTACCACTGAGTTCCATATCCACCTTGAGTCCGGCAAGTCCTGCACACGGTTGACTATGTTCTCGAACTCATCGGTTAACTTCATCAATAAACAGTTAACCTTTTCTTTTTCACTAAAATCTTTTCCCGCACTCTCTAGCTCCATGAAGAGTGTAGCAAGCTCATTGCAAAAATCCAACATATTTCCCCCTTTGTATACATACTCCTTAACTTTCTGATCAGCCAACTGTTGTTGCTGAATCGTACCACTTCGGTACATCTCTATGAGAGCCATCCAAAGATCGGATGCCTTTTCTACCTGCAAATGAGGACATGCAAGTCCTTGAGTGAGATGGCGTAGGATGAAGTGCTTTGCCGCCATATTGTTGAAGTCTCTGGTTTCAGTATCATTCTCCTCGTTCCTCGGAATAGGTGACATGAATGCCGAACCAGTTGGTATTGGTGTGGTCGTCTCCTTCTCCTTTCCTTTGTCTACCACCTCTCCTTCTGTTGTCTCCTCCGTTGAAGGTGGATCCTTTTTCTTGGTGAATCTGCTTCCTCCAAACCCTGGAGGGATTCCAAGACTTGATGGACGCCCCAATCGTCCACTCACTATCCCCCAAAACCTTTTTTCGCATAGAGCTCCTATCATCATACTTTCCCAGTATATGAAGCCAGTTCCATTAAAGATTGGTACCTTAGAGGGTGGGCCCATAACCTGAAACTCTGAGACCTCCATAAGTCCTTAGAATGGACAACTTCCAAGAAGCCTCTAAGATAATCTTGACCCCTTTGTGTTTCAGCAAGAACAACTGCCACCCTGGCAGACAAAAACTCTGAAAACGTGCACCTTTGTGAAGGCAAGACTCCCTTGGGTCGATAGCAGAAAGAATCTCTGAATTTGCTCCCCTGAGCAGTAAGTTATGGAGGGTCAAAGTTGACCTTTTGTACAGAATCTCTCTGGGAGAGAGGATCCTATCTCCCAATTTTTTCTAAGTCCTCTCTCTCTCACAGACTCTATCTACTGATGTACGGAGCCAATCAGATTTCTCCACCGTACACAAAAGTATTGTCGCCGATGTACTTTATGTACGGAAATTGTACAACATGGCCTTAATGTCGACACATGTCATATTCGGATTCGGTGCCGTAATCTCCGGAGATACCACGATCCAATGTAATTTCGCCACGTGTCATCCGATGTGGTGATGCCCACAAATCGCCGAATTCTTCTTCCGCGATCTCGGCGCTAATTCCGGCCGTCCGATTAAATTCACATTTGATTGTAGCCGTAATAAATACATGCGCGGTATTTGTTTCGCTTACGAAATCAATGCGCGGTATTGATTTCTTATCCGTACCGCAAATCGTACTTTTACACTACCGGTTCTATGTATCCCGTAAACAATTATAGTTAAATGATTTATCTTGCGTATTAATGTTTAATTAATTATCAAACCCTATAATACGTAACACTACTTCTAGACTTAACGGCTAACGCTAACGGCTACAGGCAGTCTGCCGGCCGGTAGGTACTACGATCAAATCCTGTGGCCGGCATATATCTTTTAGTAAATAAAACCCCTAACTAAAATAATATTTTCCCGTAAACCTCTGGATAGCCTAGGTAGCCATGGCTCTAACTCCCTCTCCAATTTCTCAGTGACTGCGACAAGTTTGAGAGTTGGAGAGAGAAGTTAGAGGTAGAATGCCTCGGCTTTTTTCTTATTTTTATTCAGACCTAGAAAATACTTTAAAAACCATGAATTTCTACAGTCAACAACTTTGTCAAAGGAAAATTTTCTAACGGGTTCGTTGACTTTTATCGTTGAATTTTTATGTTTACTTTTTCTTGTAATGAAGGGCTTTCCGTGAAATGGATATTTTGCCTACGGTACAATGTTTCCGATACAAATAACCCTAAAAACGATAACTGCCAAAAAATACGAGGGAAACATACGACGTTCAGCCGGGAACTGTAGGTATTGAACAGTACACCGCGAATCGCAATTAGTGTAATGAAAAAATTAGAGTAAAAAAACAAAAAAAAACAATAATTGTAATTGACGCTAATTTATGTGATAGATCTTTTTCAACTTTGAAGTTTACTCTAATTTATTTAGTTATTCTATATTGGGTTATGTCGGCGATAATTATGTGCGCGATAATTATGAACACTAAATTACGTAGACGTACAAAATGTGTCAGTCCGGTATAGTATTGACGTCATTATGACGCTAATAACATTTGTCGCATTGAATGTCAGTTAATGTTCACACTGACGACGATGCTGTCGACGGACGAGAGTTATGCGAACGACTTTTTTTCGATGTGATTGATTTTTTTGTTTAGTGCGATTTCATGTGCGAGAGCGATTCTATTAAATCATTATTTGTACCTTTTTACTTATAAAAGTACAATTTTGCACGGTCAGAAGTCTTTCGTACTCCACACTATTTAAAAATAACCTATAATAGAATTTTTTACGCTCATTAAACCTAACCTAAATTAGAATAATGAAAAAATTAGAATCGAGTGCTCTATTTGATGTGATAGAGTCAAAATTTCGAGCGACCAAATTAGAGTAATTTACTCTAATTATGATTCGCGGTGTAGTATGTTAAGGGACAAGAAATGAAAAAGTCAAAAAGAAAAAAAACAACAAGCAGTGACGAGAAAGAACCAAGCTGTAGGAAAGGGGGAACAAAAACTAAACAAGGTCTATTTCAAAAAAGAGATTTTTGTTGAACTTGTTTACAAGTACAGACAAAGTACCATAAAACGACAAAAAAATAATTGGCAGATGGGTGAAGAAGTCCTAGGCAATTTCAGTAAAAAAAAAAATGAATCTCTTTAAAAAAAAATAAAAAACTTAAACAAAAAAAAGCCTTTAAAAGTCAAAGGATTCACTAAATTATTTATTGAACCACATTTTTAGTGAACATTTTCTCGGACATTTATTCAATTTATTTCAAAACGAAAAACTTCACTTTGAAAAGCCAAAAAAAACCAAAGAAACCCTTATAAACATATAAAGGAACGTCTTTTTTATTCCTTTTTAAATAGCTATTTGACAATTACTATTCATCTTTCAACTGAACATATTTAATTTACACACAAAAAATCCCAAAAGGGATAAAAACACAAAAAAAAAGACCAAATGAAGACAAAAGTGACCAAAAATTAGGGTACTTTCGCATGTGCTAAAGTTACAATTATATTTTGTCATTTTCCTCCATAACTTAGTAAAAAACGAGAAAATCAAAAGCCGCACCAAAAAATAAAAATTACCACCGTATAAGTTGTGTTACTTTGAAACTTTATATGAACTGCAGTTTGTCGACTAACGCGATGCAATTTGTTGTGTAGCGCATTTCGACCCACTTTCGCGTCCTTCTAGCTCATTTTCAAACTTTACATGAAGTCACCTTGCGAGGTGATTTTAAATGAAGTTCCATGAGGTGAGCGAATAGGGAGATGCTGTCCCACGTGTGAATTTTCTTTTACAATTATTGTGCGCGAAGTACCAACAAAAAAAACCCACTCCGCGTTTTCAGCATTTGCATATTGTTTTCCGTGCGTCGATTTTCGTACAGAGGTTGTTGTAAACCCCCTCTCTCAAACCCACGTGTCTTTACACATACAGCGGAGGAAAAACATTGGGCACCAGTTGGCAAATGGGAAGACGAAAAACGAAACCGCACTTCTCTGCGACAGCGAAAGGTATTTTGGTTTAGACACATCGACAATGTGGCGTACGGACATTATGAAGTCACAAAAATTGTACAGCGTGCGGAGAGACGCCTCAAATTGAAGCCGAGTGGAAGTTTCCCATCATTTTGTGTACCACTTTATCTGGCACATTGTTTCATACACGTCCACGTAAGTCACTTTTTTAAAGTAACAAGTTATTTGCGTTTACATCCAAATGCTCTGAAAGCTGTACAAAAAATCTTCGATAGAAAAAAGTAAGAAGACTAAGTTTCGGTTACATGCAAAAGTGTAGAAATTACAGGTTTTTTTTTTTAGTATTTTCTAGGCTTAAACTTGTAAAGATAAAATGCAGAAAAAAAAACAAAGGCACTCTGCCTCTAACTCCTCTCTTCGACTCCCACACTTGTCGCAGTCACTGAAGGTTGGAGAGGGAGCTAAAGCCATGGTTGCATATGCTGTCCAGAGAGAGTCCAGAGAGAGACAAACAGTAGTTTGGTAGGTTTACCAAAAAGGGACTTGACGGACCCAGGATTTGATCGTGGTACATGTTATACGTCAAATCCACAAGTTGGTGTTAGCTTTATCCTATTAGTCTAGGATCAGTGATGTGGTATCTATGGTTTATTGAATATTTAAAGATATACACGTAGATAAATTCATTCAACGGCGTGAATTGACATGAGACACATAGACAGAGTTAGAGCATACGTACGGCTTCCAGTACTTGGCAAAACAAATACCGTGCATTTGTTTCGACAGCGAAACAAATAACGAGCATTTAATTTCGACGGCTATAGTTAAAAGTTGGTTTCGATCGAAGGGCCACGATAGGCGCCGAGATCGCGGAGTATGCGTTTTGGGGGTTTTCGGTGGCGGCCACGTCAAGTGACACAGGGCACATCCTCATTGGCTTGCGATATCTCCGGAGAATATGGGAGCGAATCCGGATATGGCACGCATCAGCATTTTGGCCATGCCATACAATGGACGTACAGAAATTACTTCGGCACCTGTACCTTTCTGTACGATACAACATTCTGATTGGTGCAGTACATTAGTAGTAGTGGGTTTAGAGAGGGATCTAGGACTTATCCAAACTGCTCAGAGGTCTAGTCCTCGGTTTCTCTTGTCACTTTTGTGACCACAAGTGCATTATTCTTTTTTCCAGAAGAACCCCCTCTAAAGTTCTCTTCGAGCCTCAGCTCCGACAGCTTGACACAATCCGCGATAGAGTGTTTTGGCTTTTTGCAAAAATGACAAAGGCCCTTTCGACGACGTAAATTCAAAGGCGGTCTTCATCCGACGGTGCTAGTTGTCGCCGAGGTCGCGGAATGGTCACTTTGGCGATTTTTGGACGTGGCGTGACATGGCGTGACCTAGGGATACGTGGCAGGATTGAATTGGGTAGCGGGGATCTCGGAGGACTCAGTCGCAGACACGCGTCCACTCCATGGCCTTGTCGTACACAGGTCATACAGAAAGTACATCAGCCACTGTAATTTTTGGTATTTTATTGTATCCTAATTAGAGCGTACTTGATTAGATAGGGGTTGTGAGAGGTGTTTGGGACTTACGTGATTTGGGTAGATAGCACCTCTCTCTTAGAGAACTTGTATAAAAGTTGGCATCTTTGCTGCCTCATAACTAATCGGCTGGTTGGCCATTTTCGGTGATTCTTTTTGCTACAGACTCAGGGGAGTCCACGATGCACAAGGGTGCAGTCAAACTGTCATTATGCCCTCTTGAGCAGCAGTGGTTGTGACTTGAAGTGGGTTAGTTAAAATCTATGTAGAGGTTTCCTAAATTTTGTAGTCCAATGGAGGACACGGAATTGCAAGTTATGGGCCCACCCTCTGGGGTGCCCACCTTCAGTGGATCTTGGTTCATCTATAACGAAGCCATGATGTTGGGGACTTTGTGCGCAAAACGATACTGGGGTATCGTCAATGGACAAGTGAAACGTCCACCTTCGAGAACTTCACAAGGATTTGGAGAAGTAAGGTTTCCTGCAGTAGCGACTGCTTCAGCGGAAGAGGCAGATGATGGGGACAGCAGAGTACGAAAAGGGGAAAGGGAAAGAGACACCCCTCAAACCTATTACCACGGCACCGAGAGCAGCGGTTGTGAAGACCGTGGAGAACGATACTCAAATGTGGGAAAGAGTTAACATGGTTGCCAAGAACTTCATTCTAAGTCACCTCACTCAAGCATTGGCCACACCTCACCTTCACATTTACAAAGGCGAGGAGATGTGGGTGAGTTTGGTTGAGGTCTATAGAGCTGGTACTATTCAAGAGCTCTAGTTGGCTGAGTAGAAGCTAGTGAGTTACACTTACAAAGAAGGAAAGATGTTAGATTATTGTAATGATCTTTCTTGTTTGTATATGGATATGGAAATATCCATGTGGACAGGTACAATGAAGATGAAAATTAACACTCTCATCGTGACGTTACGAGACGAGTACAAAAACATAGTGAATCGAGTACAAGAAATGGTTGATAGTTTATCGAAGTGGAATACAGTGGTCCGGATGATACTTGTGCAAGAAAAAACCATGGAGAATAGGAGAGGAGAAAAGAGCATTTAAGCTCTAGCTGCAAGAGGGAACCGATGCGGGAAGGATCTTAAGAAACCGAACAAAAGGGAAAGAGATCACTTTGGAGGACCGAGGCCCCCAAAGGGCCTTTGTCATTTTTGCAAAAAGCCAAGACACTCTATCGCGGATTGTGTCAAGCTGTCGGAGCTGAGGCTCCAAGAGAACTTTCGAGAGGAATCTTCCGGAAGGAAGAAAAATGCACTTGTGGTCACAAAAGTGACAGGAGAATCGGGGACTAGACCTCTGAGGAGGATAGGGAACTTCTCCTTGACGAGAATCTGGAGCAGAAGGAGATCCCTCGGAGACAGAAGTGTGCCTTTGAAGCAATTCTCGAAGCTCCACAAGAAGGATGGATCATCCACTCAGGTGCATCCATGCATATGTGTCGTGATAAGCAACTTTTTACTAAGCTAAGAAAGATCCCTAATAAAGAGATAGAGTATGGGGATGGGAGAGTGGTTATTACAGATCTAATGGGGTCAGTAGATCTGAAAATCTTTGTGGAAGGTAATACTTCTATACTCACATTCTCGTTGTACTCTACATTCATCAGCTGAGCAGAAATCTTGTCTCTATATCTGAATAAGATGACAAAGAGTTGATACCTTCTTTGTTTGAAGATGAGGAAGGAATTATTTTTATTCCAATTTATGTTGATGATTTGCTTGTTTTAAGTAAATCTATGGATAAAATATATAAGTTGAAAAATGATCTTAAATGAAGATTTGAGATGAAGGATATGGGAGAAGCAATGTATCTTTTGGGAATTTATGTATACAGAGACAGAGAGAGAAAGATAACAAGATTAACTTAAAAGAAGGCCATTGGAAACATGTTAGAAAAATTCCAAATGGACAAGGCTAATAGTTTTACCACTCCTATGGAACTAAAAAAAAGAAGTGAGGGGAGTGTGGAAGAGGGAGTTATAATCTTGGATGATGAGGTAAGCCCGCAAGAGAAAAGATTTATGCAGACCATTCCTTATAAAGAAGTAGTGGGCAGCCTAATATATTTCATGAATTGTACCCGTCCGGACATAGCCGCAGCTGTAGGAGTACTAAGTAGGAGTCTGAATGCTCCCATTAAGAAAAATTAGGAGGTAGCTAAAAGAGTCCTTAGATATCTCATAAGGACTAGAGATCTATGGTTGCATTTGGGTGGGAACAATATTGACATCACCACTTTGAGTGATGCCAGCTATGGGGATGCTTCTATGAGAAGATTCACGTCTGGGTATGTATTGTATGTGGGTGTTAGGGCTTATTGCTGGAGCAACAAGCAGCAAAAGGTCATTGCTCAGTCCACCATGGAGGCTGAGTACATGGCCTTTTGCTCTATTGTAAAAGATTTAATGTGGGTCAAGTTCTTGCTTCTGAAACTCTGAGACCTCCATAAGTCCTCAGAGTGGACAACTTCCAAGAAGCCTCTAAGATAACCCTGACCCCTTTGTTTTTCAGCAAGAATAACTGCCACCCTGGCAATCAAAAACTCTAACCACCTTCAACCTTGTGAAGTCAAGACGCCCCTGATTCAATAGTAAAAAGAATCTGTAAATTTGCTCCCCTGCGCAGTAAGTTATGGAGGGTCGAAGTTGACCTTTTGTACAAAAGCTCTTTGGGAGGGAGGGTCCTATCTACCAATATTTCTAAGTCCTATCTCTCTCACAGACTCTATCTACTAACGAACGGAGCCAATCATATTACATTGCCGTACACAAAAGTACAACTGCCGGTATACTTTTTGTACGAATGTTGTACGACATGGCCTAAAAGTCGACAAATGTCATATCCGGATTCGGTCCCTTAATTTTCGGAGATGCCGCGATCCAACGTAATTTAGCCACGTGTCATCTGATGTGGCGATGACCACAAACCGCCGAGATTCTCTTCCGCGATCTCGGCTTTCTTCCCGGCCGTCCGATTGAATGCAGATTTCAATCAGAGTCGTCATAAAAACTTGCGCGGTATTTGTTTCGTTTAAAGAAACAAATGCGCAGTACTTGTTTCTTATCTATACCGTAATCCGTACTTCTACATAACTGACTCTGTGTATTCCGTAAGCAGTTGCCGTTAAATGAAATATTCTACGTGACTATGTTTAAATAAATATCAAACCCTATACTATGTATCGTAACATCTAGACTTAACGGTTAAGGTTACCGGCTACTGGCGCTTTGACGACCAGTAGGTACCAGCATCAAATCTTGGTTGCATCACTAATCCTTTTAGTAAATACACTACCATTCAATAAATCAACTAATCAATTTCCCGTAAACCCCTGGATAGCCTAGGTAGCCATGGCTCTAGCTTCCTCTCCAACTTCTCAGTGACTGCAACAAGTGTGGGAGTTGGAGAGAGAAGTTAGAGATAGACTGCCTCGGCTTCTTTCTATATTTCTATTTAGACCTAGAAAATACTTAAAAAGGACCATCAATTTCTACAGCTTGGTGAACTAGGTCATCTTAAAAGTGGCGTTCACAATTTTTTTTGTGATAATCAGGCAACAATCTCTATTACTGCAAATCCTAAATATCATTTTAAAGCCAAACACATGGACGTTAGACTCAATTTTGTTAGACAGAAGGTAGAAAACAAAATAATAAGTTTAGAGTACAGACTAGATAGCAAGATGGTAGCAGATATGATGACCAAACCTGTGCCTTCCCCTAAGCTAATTTTTTGCCGGTAGAAGTGTGGTCTGAAATTAAAGCGAGACTAGAAAATTAGGGAAGTGTAGAAATTAATGGTTATTCTTAGTATTTTCTAGGACTAAAATGAAAGGCAAAAAAGAAGCCAAGTCAGTCTGCTTCTAACTCCTCTCTTCAGCTCCCACACTTGTCGCAGTCACTAAAAGATGAAGAGGAAGCTAGAGCCATGGCTGCCTATGCTGCTTAAGAGATAGAGAGACAGGTGGTAGATTTTGGTAGATTTCCCAAAATGTACTTCACAGACCCAAGATTTCATCTTCGTACCTATCGTCCGTCAAGTCTGAAGTAGACGGTAGCTTTATCCTATAGTCTAGGGTTGGTACTGAGACATGTAGGGTTTGACAAATATATAAACAGTAAAACACGAACTAATTCATTTAACTGAAACTCTAGATGTCGCGCATGGATACAGGTTTGTAAAGTACGGAGTACGATATGGTTCCAAAACATATACCGCATATTTTATTTCCACGGCGAAACAAATATTGCTCAACGATTTATGACGGTTACAATTAAAACCCGGTTTTGATCAGATGGTCGCGAAGGATGACGAGATCGCGGAATAGGATTTTGGCGGTTTTCCGTCACCGCCACATCGATTGACACGTGGCACGACCACATTGGTTACGGCATATCTGGGGATTACAGGAACGAATCCCGATATGACATGTGTCGACTGGTTGGTCATGTCGTACAATGGCCGTATAGAAAGTACACTGGCACCTGTACCTTTCTGTACGACACAGTATTTTGATTGGTGCCGTACTTCAGTAGATATAGTTTTAGAGTGAGATAAGACTTAGGGAAACTTGGTAGATAGGACCCTCTCTCCTAGAGAGCCTCTGTACAAAAGGTCAACTTTGACCCTCCATAACTTACTGATTAGGGGAGCAAATTCATAGATTCTTTTTGATATTGACTCAAGGGAGTCTTGCCTTTACAAGGGTGGAGGTGGTCAGAGTTTTTGTCTTCCAGAGTGACATTTATTTTTGCTGAAACATAAAGAGGTAAGGGTTATCCTACAGGCTTCGTGTGAGCTGCTTACTTTGAGGGCCAATGGAGGTCTCAGAGTTGCATGACGAACACACAAAAAAAGGGCAGGTAAAAAAAAGACACCCGAAGAAACAACAAACATATAAGGAAATACCACACAAAGTGTGAAAACAAAAATGACCCAACTAAACACCAACATATCTAAAAATCTACGAAAAGCAACTTTGTAAGTCCTCAAATCTCGAGGGAGCACAAAGAGGAAGTTATGGAACGAGCCGACAATCCATAATGGCAATAGACGATTAAAGAAAGATAGAAGCTTGCACTCATTGTAAAGCTAAAGATAAACGTTGATGATAAAAATAAATTATGGATCTAAGCGAGAGGGCTCCCAGGTCCTCGACGCACCAATGAGTGTTGACCACAAGCATGGAGAAACTCGTCTAAGGCCACACCCAAACAACTGAATATCTCGAACGCCATCGGAATAAAGCCATCGGTAGTATCGAGATGGGTATAATAGCGTTGCTTCTTCCTAGCATTGTCTCGTGCAACTAATCTAACATGCTGAGCCGCTTGACTGACTTATGTATATGAGGTAGGGTTTGCGAAAAAATCGTCACTACTACGCGACGTGCAGATGTTCAATATCGATCCGACGCAAAGTAATAATATGGGGAACCTCTCGACGACCCCCCCCCCTCAAAAGGGATAAGTAGTTATGGTGTCATGAATAGTGTCGTGCCCGTGAATCAACTCGCCCCCGTTAGATCAACAAAGGAAACAATTGTCGTCGATTTAAATCACATGGTCATACGAGCAAACAAGAGCGCCAAGCAAAGGTGGATGAGGCGGCAAAGCCCATAGCTGAGGATCGTGGTGAATTGAATTGGCATGAAAAGGAGGGTGGGTAGTATAGGTGCCGCCAATACTGTAGCTTCGAAACCAGGGCCACCGCGTTGACGTCATTAATACCAAAAAATTAAGCCATGGTTTCTTAATTTTATTTTTCAATTTTTCTCACTCTACCTGCCATCAAAATACGCTGAAAGATAGTCAAAATAAATTTATTTTAAAGCTCTTTCATTTCATAGATTTATCATCGTATTTCATTCTAAGTACTGTGAGAAAAAGCCGAAGTGTGGGAAAGAGAGGGAGAGAGAGAGGGAGAGAAGCGCCTTAGATGATTTTGCTTTTGCGAAATGACATCCGTTGCCAAACACCCTTGCATTGGAAAAAATCCGTACTGGTTGAAAACGGAGGATTGAATATAACTTACAAGTTGCAAACGAACAATTATTGTTTTGTGTACTCCGTGTTTTGAAAAGTGGTTTTGAAATCTTAAAGCACCTGCGAAAGCATAATCCTATTCGTTTTAGAGCGTTACTTCAAATAAAATCGACTCCCTAGCCGTTTTCTGGTAGAGTTTGAGCTAGAATGTCGTTGCATTCGGTCAAAAAGAGCAAGACGACAAAATGTAGTACATTGCTAGTTTCAAGATGACGAAAAATTGTACTACGGTTTTCACAATTTGGTTGTACGACTAATTTATTTCTCGTTGCAGTCTCTGTGTTTGACGAAAAAGAAAAGAAAAAACCCTTTAACACATGGGAACACACTCTTACTCTAGGTTTACATTAGGTTTTCTTCGCCTACAATAGAAGGAGAATTTCGTGCGCCTTTTATAACTATGTATTCGCACTGTTCAAACAGACCTGTATTGATATCGAATTAACAAAGGGTGTCCACGTGTGCGACACGAGATTTACTACGCCATTTGTACGACCAGTTTATTGAGACGTGCCACGTGGAACTCAAAACCATCCAGCAAAACGACTTGAACTTCACGTAAGTTTACGTTTTTAGTGCGTTTTTACGTTTTCTATCCGATTTTGGAGCAAAACAAAACGTTTTCTAACGACGATTTTGTGAAAAGCACACAAGGACCGACTCACTTCAAAAACAATAAACCAAGATGATGCACAGCGGAAGCTTACACACAAATAAATCTCATTCACCTCACAACAAATCACATCGACAAAATATAAATGTATTAAGCCGAGGCTTTTCCAAAACAACATCTTACTCTTACCGATTCGCGGTGTGTTGTATTGTACTGAAGTACTACTGTAATGCATTGCAAAATACCGTAACAAGTACAGAAATGGTACAAGTTAGGTCAAAGTTAAACAGACCAAGTGATGACAATTTATTTTTTTAAGCTTTTTTTGTTTTTACAACGTTCTTAGCTACTTCTTTAAATGATATAATTTTTGACGCTAGAGGAGAAAAAATGTAGCAGTCTATGACGTCATCACTATTGAGTCGTACACGTGAGAAAAATCATGCAACAAAGGAAAACAGCAACGTGACACGTGTTTGACCAAGTGTGATGAAACCAGTAATAGCGACATAATTAAAAACATTATCGAATGGAGACATGAGAACAACAACATGATTTTTTCTCATATGAAGTATTAACGCAATAAGCGTCATACGATAACAGTGACGTCAATTTATGTAAATAATGAAGGGCTAGTGTTAGTGACATTATACTACGATTAGAAGCCATTAAAGTGACGCATGATTGTGCTGTGACAAATGGAAAACCAGCGAGGAGGTGGCAAACGTAACAACGAGCAAGTGACAAATATAACAGCTAGGACGTGATAAATGTGGCAGCTAGGACGTGATTAATGTAACAGCTAGGACACTGTGACTCGCTTTTTGTCGGATAGCTAAAAAACAACGAGCGAGGGGTAGCGCGTTATTGCAATTTCCTAGTTCGCGCAAAAGTATAAGTTCTTTAGTCATGTGAAGATTTTCAAGGACCATAGATAGACTCAAATGTCACAAACTTTTAATCATTATAAGATTTTGAAGGAAATATCAAAAGATTTTGAAGGAACAAAACGTGATAACATGAATATTGCTATATGCCTTGATGATTCATAAATTTTCAAATATATATATTGTTATTTTATATACAACTTGTTAACATAATAAATCAACAAAGTATGGATACAGAATAGCCCTTAGATTCTAAGAAAAAACAGAAAAACTACTAAGGAAAAAAAAACAACCAAAAACTAGGGGAAAAACACACGTTGGTGGAGAAGGAAGAGAAACGTCAGCAGAAGCTGACGTCACAATGACGGCAATAAACGCCAAAGCCAAAAGGGAAGCCATGTTTCCCTTTTCCATGCTTTCCTTCTTTTGTACGGAATACAAGTGTGAAGTGGAATATTTAGGGATTCGGAATTGCAGTCATTTTATATCATAGTTCAAAAGTAGGCGTTTTTATGGTAGGCCTTTGGTCGGCGTCTTTATCGTAAGTTGTGTTATGGGCTTTTCATGTGATCTTCTTAGATCGCTGCTTTGATCAGCGACCGTCCGATCGTCCGAATCTGACGGTGTAAATAATTTTTTTTGGTCCGAATGTTTTAATTGGTATAGTTTTTGGTCTAAATGTTTTAATTGGTCCGAATAGGTTCGAATACATTATGTGTCTTAAGGTCATATTGTATGTTTTGCATACAATAGGCATATTGTATGGGCCTACTTTCACCTACTTTTGAACTATGTTTTATATCATAGTTCAAAAGTAGGCGTTTTTATGGTATGCCTTTGGTCGGCGCCTTTATCGTAAGTTGTGTTATGGGCTTTTCATGTGATCTTCTTGGATCGCTACTTTGATCAGCGACCGTCCGATCGTCCAAATCTGACGGTGTAAATAAAAAATTTTGGTCCGAAAATATTTTAATTGGTCCAATTTTTGGTCCGAATGTTTTAATTGGTCCGAATAGGTCCAAATACAATATGGGTTTTAAGGTCATATTGTATGTTTTGCATGCCATAGGCATATTGTATGGGCCTACTTTCACCTACTTTTGAACTTTGTTTTATATAGTCGAGGATGACACAATTGCATGGTTCACACTTGAAAAATGGGAAAACGGTATGGTATGAAAACGGTACTTTTTTTTGTCCACTGTGAACTGGCACGTGACGCTAGCCTGCGTCAACTAGCGTGTCGTGATATGAGCCACTTGCCCGTACGAAAAAGGAAACGTTTTGCGGACATGATATGTACGACGCCTTCCAAAACAAATTGTACTGCCACGCAAGCGTGGGTACAGACCGCAAATAAACCCGGAGTAACTTGTAACATGCCCCCAAAAAAAAAACCACGGGCGCCCGAAAAAAAAAACAGCAAAGGACCAAGCAGGACCAAACGGAGACCTCAGTCGAATCTCTTCCTTTCACTTTCAGCGTCCCAACATTCTTTGATAAGCCTATCAAAACTTTCCAAAGCAAAGGCTTTTTTTTATCCGTATTTTTCTTGACAAGCTCTTTCCGTTGCTAGTCGCCGCTCATTCCCAAGGTATCTTTTGGTTTTAATTTTTTTCTTGACAACTTAATGCAAAAGTTGCAACCTTTGATGAATGTTTAGATTTTAAATTTAATTGTATTGTAGTCTAACCTACAACTGTACAGGCTAAGAAGCTTCGTATTCATAAAGATTTGAAATTTTTATAATTTTCAAATCATACTCATGTATTTTATTATAAGTATCACCGTTAGTTTCTGAAAATTACTCTATAATTTTTATAAATTTGTAAGATGAATCTTCTAAATTTTAATTTTTACTATTAATAAGCCGCTGTAAAGTTGCGTTTGATTTAAAAAGTTTTATGGAGTTAAAAATGAATGTGCCCAAAATCTAGGTCATCTTCGCAGGAATGAAACCATCTTTTAGACTATTAGTTAAACCATTCAATTGAAGGAAATTTATTATTATGATTCACACAAACCCTATCCTTCACTAACACACCCACTCCTCTTTAATGCCAATTATTTTTTGTACAGGCATGTTGTAAACAAGCGCGGAAGATACCCGATCATGGATGACACCAACTTTCCGGTTTTAAGTCAAATTTCACAAGAAGACACGCCTCCAAGTGGACATGTCACGAGAGGTGAACCGGAACGTGACCGTTGGACAAAAAATGAAATAGAGGTGTTGTTGGTTAATTGGAGCAAACTCCAAAAAAGTCCAGGGAAGCATTGCACCAAAGAGCAATGGCAGAAAATCGCTGCTGCCGTTAGTTAACTACCAGAAAGCAAAGGCCGTTCCGTTGCTTCATGCAAACAAAAACTAAGCGAGGAAAAAAAAAATATAAAGATGCAGTGAGGAGGGAGAAAGAAACAGGGGAAGAACCTCAAGGGACATTTTTTTCCATCTTAGACCCTATTCTACACTGTCGCTTAGACACTACGGGGCTAAAAGGTGGACGGGGAGAATTCGGGGCAATTCAAGATAAGACATGTAATAATGCGAGATCAAAAGTAAGTTCACAGAAACGAATGACACCTCAAAATGAGAAACCATATCAAGGGGGGCAAAACTTAAAACAACATGAACCTGGACCAAAAAAACTTAAGCATCCAATTACAGAGAGTGAGATTAACGACCATGAAGGAAGACAAAATGCAACAGGGGTGCGAGGCAGTCCAATTTTTGTGGATGAATTATTAAGCGAGAAAAATAAAGAGAGAGTAGATGGAAAAAATGATGACATTCGTGAGAAATATGACGCGTTTTCTCCAGGTAAAACTTATGCACAACCTATATTTCCGGATGAATGGTGCACAAGACAAGAAAGCGGTGCTGATGACGACGAAGGAGAGTGTGAAATGTGGGGGGGGGCTTCTAACATTGCAGAAGAGAGGGTTAAAGAAGTGTTCAGTTCGCCAGAGAGCAAAAAATTTCCTCGCAAACCAAAACAACCCCCAACAGGAAGACAACCAGCATTTTGGCAATTTAGTGCCGATGCATCCAAAATCCCAAACCTTGTGGGAGCAAAAATTAGGGGAGTTGGTGAGGATGAAGAAAACAATGCCTCGTCCAAAGGAAATGATGATTTAAATGGGTTGGTGGGAAGAATCTCTGGTATGATCGATAAGGCGGATCAATCTGACAAAGAGAAAATGGAGGTTTTACAAAGGTTTAACAAAACCAAAACAGAGTTGATTGAGCGTCGATTAGCTTTCGACATGGAGTGTCGACAGAAAGACGAAGAAGATAAAAGGGAACAAAAACAGAAAGAAAATGAGAGAGATGAACGTATGATTGCAATTCGTGAGAGAGAAATAAAACTTGAAGAAATGAAGGTGAAAAACGAGGAGATGCGTCTAAAATTGGAGTGTGCCAAACGCGGAGTCAACTAAAAACACGCAGTGGGTAAGGTTCAATTTAAGAGGGTTGTTTTCACATGTGACCTTCACCTGTAATTCAATAAACCACAATAAAAATTGTTCATTTGAAAAAACCATCAATAGTCCATAAAAAAGACTGTTGATTTGAAAACACCATCAATAATTCATATTAAAAATGAGTAGTTGCAAGCCTAACTGATAAGCATTAGCAATATGAGCTCCATTTTTACGTCTATTAAATATCTGTTTCTGTTGCTTTTGTGTCTCTTAAGGATGCAGTCATTTGTTATGGAATACAAGACTTTCGAACTGTGGAGGTGAAACAAACATGGAGCCACCACCTCAACCATGGAGCCAACACCTCATATTCAAATTAGTTTAAATAGAGCTTGTAGGAATGCTCGTGTGTAAGTTATATGATATTCGTCAATAGATGCAAAGACGATTGTGAAATGATACTATATTGAAACTTTTTCGTAGTATATGATTTGTATTTTCTCGGTTTATGAGGTCATTTAAGTCATGTTTTTTGTGTGAGTTTTAAAGATGCACACTCTTGTTTATGGAATATAAGGCGTCTTGATTAGGGAAATGAGACAAACATGGAACCACCACCTTAGATCCAAATTTGTTGAATTCAAGTTTGTGGGGTTGATCTTGTATAAATTATATGACATTTGCCAATAGAAGGGAACACCTACATGAATGTGCACTTTATGAATTTTTTTTTTGGTATATTTTATGTATGTATGTTTCGATTTTGCAAGTCATTCAAATCTGTGTTTTTTTTTTTTTCTGCAACTATGTGAAGACAACGATCCCCTGTATATGAGAGATGTTTGCAATGTAAGACAAAAACACACAAATATGGTGATTTTGTACGTAATTTGGGTCGAAGTGTAAATATAATTTGAACACCTATACATCTTCTAATCCGACCCAACAAACTTTTACGGAATTGTCTTCATTTATATAGATTACGCTGGTTATAAATGAACCAAAAAGAATTGACAACTACACACGACACCATTCAAAACCTTTGAGCAAAAAACCTTTTTTGGTGAAAAGACATCGGGATACAAAGTTCACACTAGAATCTGCAAAACACTAAAAACAAACCACCTAGAACCATCGACAAAAGAGCAAAACATAAGTGTATAAATTTAAATTGCACGCCATTTCATCGTGTAAACTTTACAACGGACGTAGAAAACAAGTAGTAATTTAAATACACGCATAAAAATAGCATAAATACATTTGTTAGACTCAAAAAACCTTTTTTGTAAATCTTAAACAGCCAACAACAATGCCCGTGTTTCAAACACTCTTGTCAAAACTCTTTAAATCTCAATTATACAACTACCTATCATGTGTATGAATCATGCACAAATTTTGCATGAAACTCAATCACTATATGTTGCTTCAACAAGTATTATGTCACTCTATCTCTCCTAACTCCACGTCGTCAATCACAACACGGGGATCAAGACAGAATTTGAGAAATAGAGCATCCATAACTGTGCTTCGCCCGCCTCGTGAAGCAGGTTCAACATGGTTTTGTCCCTCAAACATAGTGTAATGTCTCCAGCGCAATGGCAATGGATCGCCATTTAAAATCATAAAATTATGTAAAACACAACAAACAACCACAACTGTTGGCACCATCTCCTCCTTTACAAAAATGTTCCGCAATATTTCCCAACGACCTTTTAGTACGCCAAATGCCATCTCTATACATACTCTTGCTATCACCAGTGCTCTGTCAAAAGACTGTTGCAAAACACTCCCACCATTTCTTGTACAGTATCCTTTGATTAGAAAATTAGATGAAGGGTAGGCCGCATCTCAACCAATAACTGGTCAAATTGTGGTACCACATATTTCTTTCACATACTCTATTAATATTTGTTGATTTCTTAACCTTGTGTACACGGTCGACGCCTGGAATAATGTGGAGTCATGGGTCTATCCAGGTCGATCACAAAACACATTCAAAAAATAAGCCTGTGGTCACAAATTGCTTGGAGACTTACAATGTGTCTTCGAAATCGATCGTAGTACTCAAATGCATTTTCAATTGGTCGTCGTGAGAAGAAGATATGAGTGCCATCAACCGCTCCAGCTAATTGGGATATCCCGGAAATCTCTTTAAACCCCTCATTTATTTCTTGTAGGACCCGCCTGTGAGGTCGTTGAATATATGTAGTTTGAAGTGGGCCAGCTAATACCGAGCAAATATCTTCAGTATAATTAACTATGGTGGATATACCGATACAAAACATTTTTATTAGTGAGAACGGTGTTATCTGCTAACCGGTGTAGCACAACCGCAAAAGCCTTATTCAAGTGTATAGCATCTCGATATCGTGTATATTGTTTTTGTACATATGGCCCCACAACCAAAATAAACTTTGTAAAAGTGGATAGGGTCACACGAAATGCCTGTTCCATTTTCTGTCCCTATGTATGCTGCCGACATTCAGCCATACAGTGTTGCAGATATCGTCCCAAAAGCTTGTGGATCGTGGAAAAACCCACTATACTCTGCCCCGAGGTAGAGACACATCACGCCTTGCTCTCAAATAATTCAAAATTTTCCTGTAACATGGCCAATTGTAGTATGATGAGCAGAATACGCAACATCCTTCGCTTCACAAAATTTTCAAATGAATCCATTTTTTGAAATTGACCCCTTCCCAAACCGTACAAGGTGAAAGGGCTATGGAGAATCAAGGACGAGCAATCAGGTAAAGAAAATGGTGGTATAGGTGGTGGTAGAGTGTGAGTGTGTGAGAGGGTGATGGTGAGTGAGATTGTGGGTGTGTGAGAGAGAGAGGGAGAGAGGGAGAGAGGGAAAGAGGGAGAGAGAGAGAAGAGAGAGAGGAGAGAGGGAGAGAGTGAGAGAGGGAGAGAGGGAGAGAGAGACAAGGAGAGAGGAGAGGGAGAGAGAGAGGGAGAAAGAGAGGGAGAGGGAGAGAATAGTTACAATAGTGACGTGAAAAAGAAGTTATACAAGATGAAAGACACTGCTTTTGTCGTCACATTTTGATGTGTAATTAATATTAGTACAATTTGTCGCTAATGTTAGACATTTTTATATGTAATTAATATAAGTACAATTATCAATATGTAGATAATTTGTATGATCAGTATAGTTATGAATATGTTTGTTGAGTATTTGCACATGTTTTTGTCGTAATTAGAATTAGAATTAGTACAGTTTTTGTATGTATTATGTTTAGTAGTTGTACAGTTTTTTACATGTAAAATTATCATTATTATAGTTATTAGTCTATATATTCACCTTTAGTACGACTATATTAGTTTGTTTAATTAATGTAAGTAAAGTTATTAGTAATGTACAATAAGTATTATGACAATTATAAGTAATGTATAACAAGCATTTGTACAATTTTTAGTATTAAAAAGTATTAAGAAAGTTTTAGTGAAATTAGTATTTGAACAGTTTTTAGTGTGTATAATTAGTATTGGTACAGTTTCTAGTCTATGTTATTGATATTAGTACAATTTGCCTGTATAATTTGAGTTACTACAGTTATTAGTCTGTATAATTGGTATTAACACAATTATTACTCTATAAAATTAGTGTTTGTATAATTGGTATTAGAATAGTTATTAGTTTGTCTAATCAGTCTTATCAAATGTTAGTATGTATAATTAGCGTGAACACAATTATTAGTCTATATAATTGGTATTAATGCATTTCTAATACTGTATAATTACAGTTAGTACAATTATTAGTAATGTATAATTAGTAGTAGACCAAGTTTGAATAATGTATAATTAGTATTAGTATATCTATATGTTTGTATAGTTAGTGATAACACAATTATTAGTTTGTATTCTAGTAATAGTACAGTTATTAGTCTGTACAATTTGCATCACTATAGTTTGTAGTATGTGTTATTAGTGGTAGAACAATTATTAGTACAGATAACTCTTTACAATAAGGAAATCAATATAGTCTTTAGTATGTTTAATTAGTGCTAGCACACTTATTAGTACCGATAACTCTCTACAATTAATATCAGATCAGTTTTTTGTTTGTATAATTAATATTAGCACATTCTTGGTTCATGCAATTAGTGCCAGTACAATTAGCATTAATTTACTGTTGGTTATTCTGTCACATTAGAATAGTTACAGTTAGTGTGTATAATAAGTATTATTACAGCCTTTAATATGGATTATAACTGTTTTAGTGTTAGTAGTTTGTATATTCAGTATTGGTTCTGCTAGTTGTCTGTATAATTAGGTTTTAGTGTATAATTAGTATTACCGCAGTTAGTGGTTTGTATGTCTGTACAATCAGTTTAAGTACAGTTACTAGTTTGTTTAATTAGTATTAACACAGTCATTAGTTTGTGTAATTAATGCCAGTACAATTAGCATTAATTTACTGTTGGTACGGTTATTAGTCTGTCACATTAGAATAGGTACAGTTAGTGTGTATAATAAGTATTATTACAGCCTTTAATATGGAGTATTATTGTTTTAGTGTTAGTAGTTTGCATATTCAGTATTGGTTCTGCTAGTTGTCTGTATAATTAGGTTTAGTGTCTGTATAATTAGGTTTAGTGTATAATTAGTATTACTGCAGTTAGTGGTTTGTATGTCTGTACAATCAGTTTAAGTGCAGTTACTAGTTTGTTTAATTAGTATTAACACAGTCATTAGTTTGTGTAATTAGTGCCAGTACAATTAGCATTAATTTACTGTTGGTACGGCTATTAGTCTGTAACATTAGTATAAGTACAGTTAGTGTGCATAATAAGTGTTATTACAATTTTTAGTATGGATTACTATTGTTTTACTCACCTTCAAAACCCGAAAGCGTTCACTCGCCTCAACCGATTTGCAGTTTTTTTTCAGTTATTTTTCAGTTACTCTGGTCAATTTCCCAAACAAAATTATTTGTCAGTTTATTTTCAATTACTCAGTCTATGTTCCAAAACTGATTCTAGTTGTTTCACTTCAACAATCACTTTCTCAAAAATGATCATTTCTCAATTATTTTCAACACTCAAATTGTTCCAGTTAATCAAACTCCCAAAAGTGATTATGGGTTTTCCCAAAGTGATTAATTTTCAGTTTTAGTCATTCTCTAAAATGAGCTTGCAAGAAAAAAAAAATGATAATTTAATATACAGTTCTTTGCCTTTCTTAGTATTTCACTCAGTCAAAGCATGCCAAGTACGGCCAGAAAATATATCCAAACGCAAAGTTGCAAAATAGATCGGGAATACAGAGTTTTGTGACATTAAACTGTGACGAATTACAATTTGCTAGTTGGTTTGAGCTTAAATTATTGAAAATTCTCAGTTCACTGTTAAAGTTTCAAACATTTCGCTTCGATATTTATTGCAGTGATAGAATTTCATCGGCGTTTCACAAAAAACCATGTCTTACTTGTTGGACCGCTTTATACGTATTGTTTCTTGTATTCAGGTCAGGTCAGGGAAAATTAACACGTTGGCTTAAACAAAAAAAAAACATGTTTGTGATGTCGACTTGCTTTAACATTTGAAATGTACAAAAAAAAAGGCATATGAAGACTTTATCCAATAGGGGATATGCGGAGAAATGATATACTTGAAGTTTGTACGGCAAAATAAAATGGATATCATAATCACTAAATAAACATAGTCACATAGCAAATATGTTTAATCACTTGACAATAATTAAACAGTAATGACTTACCATAGACTCTTACACTGAGCTTTTATTTTTAAGGAACTGAGCTTTTATTTTAAAGGAGGAGAGCGCAGTGTGAGTTTTTATTTTAAAGGAGGAGGGGCGCAGTACGTGCAGGGAGTGGGAAATTGATAATTTTTTTTTTCATACGTTTTTTTTTTTTTTTTTCACATTACATGTTCTCTTATGTGATTGGTCCTTTAGTTTTTTCATAAGTTTGCGAGAGAATAATATCTTGTACGGTTCACGTCCGTGCGCTTCGTTTCGTAATTCTTCAAAAACGAAAAAGTGCATTCCGAACATGATGTCCGATGGCGGACGGCAGTTGCTGTTCGGTATTCGCAGCTGTCAATTTTTGACGCTTAAAACTATATTTTTTTTCCGCCGCTACGCTCCAAAACGGTCGAAACCGACCGTCCCAACCGTCACCGCAACGTATTTTGTCATTTTATGAAATTTGGCGTACGGAACCCAAAATTTATGACATCGTTTTCCCATTTTTCCAAGTGTGAACCACGCAAATGTGTAGATGTCACACTGTTAGACTGACACAGTGTCAAGTAGAACCTGTGAGTATCCCGCCTATCAAAAGCCTGACACGTAGGATTTTGCTTCAGACGTCACGAAAATTCGACACTACACGTAGCATTTTCGGGGATCTGGCATGATAGTTTCACGCACCTGTGAAATAACGACACGTGCTATATTTTTATCCCATCAAAAGGTACGCACGCGCTATAACACTAAACGTGGCCGTACGCATCTTTTCAAAGAAGGATACAAAAATGCGCACCCGTTGGATCCTTGCTCTTTGTCGTATATGAGTTGATGCGCACCAAGTAATTTCTGCCACGTCAGCATGTGGACCCTAGGAATCTACCGCAGTGTGTCGGAGATTTGGCATATTTCGCCGTTCGTACAAAAGCTGGGCAGCTGAGCTTCGAAGGGGAACTTTTGATTGTCGTTTTCCGGTGGAGGTGCTTCTAGGGCAAGCTCGGAGAAAACCGTACAGAGCCTATTCACTCCGAAGTCTTTTTGAGTTTTTGAGAACCGCAACAGATGTCAGTCAGTGTACGGACTACTGTGCACCGACAAATGCCATATGGAGAATTCGTCGAAACTCGAAAAAACCTTTCTAGAAACAGGCCAACGGTAATTTGAAAAGTAGACGTCACTATGAAGAGTCATGTTGGAGCGGCTGTTTCATTTTTTTTGGCCGAGTCGTTCAGTTTCTTTGTAAAAGCCCAGATAAGACAAGAAAGTACAGTACATAACAGTACAGTAATGCTCCGATACGAAATTTCAAGTTATTCTTTTTCAATATAAACAGAAAACGTTCTTAACATCGATTCCTTAGGCGGTGTGCCCATGTGTTTAAGGGTTTTTTGTCATCATTTTTACATAAAATGAGACATGCAACGAGAAAATCTTATGCCGTACGAAAATGGGCAAGAACTAAAGTACATTTTGCGTCCTCCTGAAACTTTGAACGTACACCGCGAATCGCTATTAGGGTTAATCACGCTAATTAGGCGTCCCTAAATTTTTACCCAAATTCTTAAATAGAGTGATTAAAAAAACCCTTAAAAAAATATTAGAGTGACTGATTTCTTTGAAAATCCCCAAATTCCCAATTTGCGTTAATCACACTAATTGTTCTTTAACACTAAATATTTGTTAACGCTAATAACGATTCGCGGTTTACTCCCAATTTGGCGCTATTATCTTTTCGACACATTTCCACGTCACGCCGGTTTATCTTCACACTTCTAATAAAAGCGACTCTCGAAGGTGATTTTATTAAAGGTAACAACCCATTCGTCAGAAAAACGTTTTTGCACGCGTCAAACATTTTCCACAAGTTTTGCACGAAGGAGAGTACACTATATATTTTAACTTGCTCGTCACGCGCATGTACATAGGAAAATGACAAGCATATATATAACAATATTCGCAAGGGTCTCCGACGTCCACATCGCACTGATTGACCGAAGCAAAATATGTTGTTGTACATCGAATGTGTTATGTGCTTTCTTGGGGGGTCTTTATAATCCATATATCGATGTAGTTTATCGAATAGACATTGGTATAGCGATATGAAAGTTATGAACCTCCACTCAATATTGCACGTTGTTACTTTTTGTATATTTTTAAGCTTTCCGAAAAATCTGTAAATATGGTACATGTAAAATGTCTTAACAAAAAGTAATATGTTGTTTGACCATGAACGATCATTTCGATATCACTATTTGTTGGTAAAGTTGATAGCAACTAGTGTTTAAACGCTATACATAAATCGCAATCGATTGTTCATAGTTCCGATCGACACGGAACACTAGAGTACGGTACCGTACCGTACCAAATCATACCAAACCGTACCAAACCCTATAGATTCAACTAACAACTTTGCACAAAAATGAAATGCATAGAAACACAATGCTCGTCCATATAGAAATCATGTAATTTATAAAGGGAATTGATCATCGCAGTGACTATTTGACAGCATGCATTTCATAAAGGGAATTGATCATCGCGATGACTAATTTTGTTGCTTGAAGTCACTTTACGTCACCTTGTCAAAGATTGTCTATTTAAAGTACACATTGGTACAAGTTAAGTACCGCTAAGTTCAAATTTGACGGTTAATCCGTTGATCAACTTTGACTTTCAAAATATTGTAAGAACCAATTAAAATTTTGGTGCGCTTGTGAACGTCGACCGTTGTAACAAAATCATCAATTCACACTGCCGACCAAGATTTAATGTAAAAAACCTGCGGCATACAGTCACTTTTTCACTTGTACGTGAGCTCCTATTTGAGAGCATATGTTGGCTTTTATCTTAGCCACAAAATTGAAATCTAATAAAAAACCGTAAATAGTGTGGCATGTTTTGGTCGCGCGTGACGACTCGCATTTTTTTCATTTAGTTTCATTAATATTTTTACACAAGTCCGTTTTGTTTTAGTGTACAACGTGTGTGATTTCAAATATTTCAATTTTGCGGCTAAGTTAAAAGCCAACATGTGCTTTTGCATCAGAGCTCACGTAAAGTGAGAAAGTGACTGTGCGCAACACTTTATTTACATGTGGTTTCCGCAGTTTTGTTACAGTAAATCTTGACCGACCGTGTGAATTTATGATTATGTTATGACGATCGACTTTCACAAGCGCGACAAAATTTTAACTGGTTGTTATAATATTTTGAAAGTCAAACTGCTCAACAGATTGACCATCAAATTTAAACTCAACGGTGCTTAACTTGTACCTATGTGTACTTCAAATGTATAATCTTTGACAAATTGACATGAGTGACAGCGCTCAACCAAAATAGTCATTGCGATATTCAATTCCTTTTCATAAATGGTTTTGTGCTTTAGTGTGAACTGCAGAACGGTTATATGTGTCTTTTATATTTTACGACTGGACGCTAGAACTAACAGTTTTGAGCATTTGTAGATTCAGCCTCGCCTGCTCATTCATGGAAATTTGATTTTTTCTTTGCACCGCCTGCTCATTCATTGAAAATTGATTTTTTCTTTGCACTTACAGTAGAGTACAGTAATTGTTATTTAGACATCATACCTTTGGAAAGCCCGGACAAAGGTAATGTACAACACTTCCATCAACTACATTCTGTATGGCTATTATTGTTAATATTTTTGTAAATTGCTAATCGTAGTGACATATTTTGCTGCGCGCAATTAGTTTCGTCATCTTGGCAAAAAATGTACATTTTAAGTATAGATTAGTACAAGTTACATACCGTTAAGATTGGAGTTGATGGTTAATCTGTCGAACAACTTTGACTTGGGAAATATTCTGACAACCGGTAAAAAATGTGTCGCACTTTCGAACGTTGTCCGCCATAAAAAATAACAATTCACACGACTTTCTCTATCTTTTCTCTGTCGTTTTGCCCTAAAATTCAAGGAACTTTGAGAAAAACTTATGCCCCCCTGGGCAAGAGAATCCAGCCCATCAAAAAACTTCATCCAAAGTCACCTCGAGGGGGTGTTTTTAGTTAAAGTACCGCTCAAATAGCGAATGAAAAACGACCCACGCACGCACCACACGAGTGGGAAAAATTTTGGACGAGGGAGTGGACTCGCTATTTTTCTCCGTGCCCGTCACGCGCATGTACGGAAAAAAATTTACAGGGGTCTCGAACCTCCACTTCCATTCATGGGTCCTTCCCATAATTTTTCAGCGTTGTCGCCTCTCCTCTCTCCCTCTCACACTATCGCTTTTATCACACACTTTTTCGAATGAGACACGACAATATTGGTATGAAATGAAAGATCTTTGATTTTTTTTTTTCACAATTTTAGGTTTTTATTTAATGGCAACTCGAGTGAGAAAAGTAGAAAAAACGAAACCGTGAAACCATGGTGGAAAGTTATGATATATCAGTGACGTCGACGTTGTCACAAGTTAGCGTGACGTCACATTGTCACCAAACCCCAAACATCTACAATTTCACAAAAATTTAGACGTCTACAACTGTCGTTGGTTTCGTAGTCGTCTTCAATCGTCACAGCGTTTACAACCGTCACATTTCAAAGTTCCTATTTCATTATCGCACATAGGGACGCTCTTCAAAATAGTACGGCGAATCTTCACTACAGTCCAAAATATTTTATCAAAGTACCTATTACATGGGGACACCTCCTTTTAGATTCCAATGCTTTTTTCGAGGCTAGAGAAGGTACTTATAGTCTTTGCTAATCAGAGGGTGACGTCCAAGCCCCAAGGGCATAGTCTCCTCTATGCTGCTGAGTCAGTAGCTGACGTGTACCACTTTTTTGGCTGCTACACTGCGAATCGTTATTAGCGTTGAGAAATAATTAGTGTAAAGAAAAAATTAGCGTCATTTATTCTAATTTAGTACCTGGAGACGTGGCAGATTATGGTCCACGCCCTTAAATAGTGTAGTTTGTTCTATTTAAAGTATTGATGTCAAAATTTTGGGGCGCCGATATAGAGTTCATAACGCTATTAACGATGCGCGGTGTAGTGATGAAGAAGAAACGTCCACATTTCTAAATGTCGGTCGAAGCTAGGCAGGAAACTTCTCATTTTAGGTAGTAACATAGAAAGGTACATCTGTAAAAAACCCTAAAAATTGACAGATATACCTTGGGAATATACCTCTTTTGGTCTGTTTTTGTTCTTATCTAGGTGGTCATTTGAATTCCGAAAGGGACCAAAAAGTCAGAGTACACAAAAAAGGACTCTCATCGTTATCTGTGACATGTCGTCCGTACATGAGAGAAAGTCAAAATTGCAATAGATGACGGCTACGTGGCGACTGTAATCTCTCTCTGTTCAGAAGATTCCCGGCCGTAACGTATCAAGACATTTTTTGTCGTTACGTAGAAGCAACCCCTAGAGAACTGGAGGCGGGGCAGCCAGCATGATTTTTTTGAAAAAGATGACGTCACATACACGTGTTAGAAACTTAAAACGTCGGAAAGACAAATTCCATCTCGGAAATACTGTACTGTAGTTCTGCACAGTGCACACCCATACAGTTAATCTCCGAGCTTTGCCCAGAAAACAGCTCTACACAAAACGACAAGCAAATGGTCCTCTCAAGTTTTGACCGTTTGTGCAAAATATGCCAAATTTCCGGTACAGCTGCAGTTTATTCGAAGGTACCATCGTGACGTGACAAAATGAAAATGGTTCGCATCAGTTCATTTTTAAAATCGCAGCGCTTCGATTGGCGCGTCCGTACGGAAGCATCTTACAGGTGTGCATTTTTGTATTCCGATTGAATCGATCCGTGGTACACGTGTACTATATAACAGGTGCGCCACTGTTCTATAAAATAGTACCTGCTACGTGTCACTCTATCATAGGCCGTAGGACCTCAAAAGGGAACCAGATCCTAGAAACTGTACGCGCGTATTGTGACGCTTTATGACATCCGAAGCTGCATCCTACGTGGCAGTATTTTCTTTAGGCCAGATCCTCGCAGATGCTTACGTAACAGCGTGACAGCGTGACATCGTGACAGTGTGACATCTACACATGGTTTCGTACACCACTATATAATCTGGACTGCGGCTAATCGTCTGACCGTAAATTCTTCCTTTTCGCTTGCATTCCTTTACTAAGAAGGAAACCATGGCGGCTCTATTGGCTTTGGCTTCTTTCGCCGCCATTTTTTCGTCAGCTTTTGCTGACGTCACCCTTTCTTCCCCACCAGTTGGTAATATATACACATGTTTATATATTTTTTTGGGGTTTTTGACCTTTTTTCCTTAGTGGGTTTTTTTTTTTTTTTTTTGGGTTTTTTTTTATGTGGGTTTTTCTCAGACTCCTTTTGTTTTATCAAGAATCATTATTCTAGCAAGTATGTAAAAAAATATTTTCAAAATTATTTCTCAACGTCGTTATTTGGTGTATATACTAGTAATATTTTTGTAGAGAAATATAATAAAATTAAATTTTTCTATCTTAGTCCCATGCTATCCTAATTTTCAAATCATTAAATGTAAACTTTTGCTTAAGAAAACAAAGAGTATTGTTACATAAAAAATAAAGTTTGTATAAACAATAAATAATATAAAAAATAAAGGTTTTGTCACGTCGCTCTTGTTTCATATATCTAGCTTTCCGACAGAAGCAGCCATTTGTACCCCTTAAGTCTCTCCTAGCTTCTATTTATGACGTCACTTTCCATCTATATTCGTCACGTCACCCTCAGTTGACACGTGTCTCATCACACTCCAATTTGCACTCAGAATTTCCATTTGTCACGTCACTACCAGTTCAGCTCTGTCACGTCTCCTTTATTTTACATTTGTCACGTCTCTCTCAGTTTTCTACTCTCTCTTCACCCTCATTTTCCATTTTTTGACACGTCACCATTTTTCTTTGTCACGTCACAATTTTATGTTGTAGAAGTATCTCAGTCATTATTCGCCACCACTTAATTAATAATTTCACCCCACAATTTTCTGTCGTGCACAGCCTGCCTGTTTCTTTTGTCCGTGCTCAGATTTGTGGGTGCATGACCTTTTGCTTTCCGTACATGTTTCTGTACGGCAGGTACGGTGTACGATTTGCTGCCAGATCCGTACCTGTCAAGGCCTCCCTTCACCCCTCCCTTCACTGGGCCGGAGGTGCCTCTCTCTGAGGGACACCAGACGACCACCAATAAGCCTGAGCAGGTAAAGGGAGGGAGAGAGAGAGGGAAAGGGAAGAGAGGGAAAGGGAAGAGAGGGAAAGGGAGGGAGGGTGGGAGAGAGAGGGAACTTGTTATCCTTTTTCCTCTAACAATTTACAAAATCAGATTTCTGGGTTTTTTTCTTTTTGTTTTCTCTTTGTTTTTTTTATCTGGATACTTTTGTTTTATTATTTTATTTTGGACAGTTTGTTTTGGATAATCGGTCACTTCTTTTGGTAGAAAAATGATAATGATTTTTTTATGCCAAAAAAAGATTGTTTGAAATATGAAACAAAATAATTTCGGTCGGATATTTAAATTTGCACCTAGATTTCATAATTTTTACAGTTTTGGTAAAGTAAATAATTTAGTATGAGAATGTTCAAATTCAATTCAATAATAAACTTTTCTACCCTCTCCTTTCTACCCCTTTCTTTTCCCTCCCTTTCCTGGTTTATTTCATTTATATTGTTTCTTACTTTTCAGTATATTGGTTGGTCTCCTGTCAAAAAAAGATCCCTTTTTTTATGCTTTTTCAGAAAAGATACCTTTTTTTAATGCCTTTTTTCAGAAAAGATCCCTTTTGTATGCCTTTTTTCAGAAAATATCCCTTTTGTATGCTGTTTTTCAAAGAAGATACTTTTTTTAATGCCTTTTTTTCCAGTACATTTTTCATTTAGTAATGGAACATGCTTTTTTCCCTCTTCTTTTTCTGGATTTTGTGGTAAATTAAAACTGTCCATTTTCTGTCGTACGGATGCCCTTTCGTTTTCTTGTCGATTACCATTTCCAATTTCATGACTATTTTGTTTTTTCCTTCTGTTGACTTTGCTGGCCGTTTTTTGTCGCGGAGCAGATTGGACTTTTCCCTGCCGTACGAAACGGATCTTTCATTTTTGTCGGTTTCACAACTCCCAAAGCCTCCGGAAAGGGAATTGTGTACTATGGAACCAATCCCGCGAAATTCTCAAGCAGAGCGAGGTAAAACATTATTTAATTGTTTTAACTCTTGAAATTTAGATAATTCTGGAAACTAAATTCTCTAAAAATCCCAACAGATGTCTGAATAACTGTTAAACTATTGTACCGAAAACAAATTTTGGTTGTCCAATTGAATTCAACTTTTTCATGGATTTTTTTTTTTGAAACAGCTGTGATGGAAAGAAATACACATATGCCAAGGGATTCGTGGGACAATATACCTCCGGATTTATTTTCAAATGTCTTATTGGCCCTTTGATGCCCTCCACCGTATATTACTACCGAGTTCGAGGGTATGGACGAATTTTTGACTTCAAATCTCTACCAAAGAAAGGAGATTCGAGCATTTTGTTCGGTCTTATGGGTATGTTTTTCATAAATGCCTTTATGTTTTCCCACAGTTGTCTTTTGTGAAACCCTTTTTCTACTCTTTTTCTCCTTTTGTCCTCATTCTTTTTGTTTTTGTTTTTCCTTTTTACATTTCAGCCGATGTTGGACAAACCGCCAATGCCAGTATCACATACGACAGAATGAAGGCTGCTGACGTGGACCTTGTCCTTTTCGCCGCCGATCTCAACTACGGTGACCATTTGCACTCATACATTTATGTGCACTCATGGCACTGTTTCCAAATATGATTACTTGCACTCTTTTGATTGGACCACATATGACTATTTACACTCATACCATTGTTACCGAGTATGACTATGTGTACTCTTTTGAATGTACCAAATGTGACTATTTTCACCCTTATTATTAGTATACCAAGTGTGATTGTGTATTCTGACATATGTATTTTAATTTGGCAATTTAATTATTTTATTCATTACATTCGGTAAATTTGTAACCGAATCTGTCAACAGACTTCAAAGTCTCAACGTGTATCACTCAAATACCCATTATTTGCATTTTCCTATATTAATCCTTTCACTATCTATGGCATCAATATAAGTTATTTGAATAATTTCATTTGCTTAGATTTCTAAAATCAGTATTTGCGATGTCACAATTCTCTTCATTTTGTCATTATTACTAATTTTATTAGTAATTTTGTGAATTTAATTACCTTAGATCTACTCCCTCTCCCTCTACCTTTCTCTTTTCCTCTTCCTCTTTCCCTCTTCCTCTCACCCTCTCTTTCTCTTCCACTTCTCTCTCGTTCCCCCTTGCAGCTGATACCTATGCCTCCCGTACGTGCACCCCATGGGATGGTGTCAACGACCTCGGCCACCAGACCTGTGGTATCGGAGGAGTGAGATGGGACTCTTGGGCACGACTTGCCCAGAAGCTTTTCGCCTATACCGTACGCATTTTTTCCCTCTCCCTCTCCCTCTCCCTCTCCCTTTCCCTTTGTAAATTTTGTCGGTGTTGTCTACTTTGTCGGTGTCGTTGTTGGTTTTGTTATTGTCTTCGTGTTGATGTCTTCCTTTCCTATTTTTGCTGATTTGGCGGTATTATGATTCTTATGAACTGTCAGTGCTCCATCCTATTTTTTTGTCTCTAATTCCTTGGTGGATTTTGTAATGTAGCATTTTGTGGGTAATCGGTTTTTTTTTAAAAGCCTTAAAAGTCTGTCAGTAATCCACCTTTTTTCTTTTTTGTACTTAATTCTTTAGTGGATTCTGTAATGCAATGCAGCCTACCGCCTTTATTCCCGGAAACCACGAAAATGAATTTGTTAACGCTTGGAATGAAATTGAACCCTACAAGGCTTACACTGCGCGAATTCCCGGACTTATCGACAACAATCCGTTCATGGTTGATCAGGTGAAAATTATGTTTCTGTGTTTTCAGTTTCAGAAGTTTTCAGTTCTTGACCTTGAGCATCAAGAATACATTTGGGTTTTTCTTAGGAGACACTCATCTTGTGAAGAAGAGGCCTTTGCTTTGATTGATTTTTTTTGGTTTTCTGTAATCAATGTGTCGCTTTCTGGAATCGACAGAATTCCGCAGAATTGTGTAAGAAAAAAAGATGTACTTTTGAACTGAAATTAAGTCTCTGGTTTGGGATTTTTCAGTATATGGACACTAAATCCTACTCCACAAGAACATGGGCTGCGAAATCCCCCATTTTCTATTCTTTGGATATCGGCCCCGCTCATATTATCGGAATTGCCAGCTACTCCTCATTCTCCAAATACACTCACCAGGTTTGTTTTCTACTTTTTTTTTGCTTATCTTTTTTAATAATTTACTGTAATTATTGTAGATAAAGATTGTGTGATGTGATGATCTGATCATTTGATTACTTGGTCAGATTACTAAACAAATTCGATACAAACGACGATGTTTTTTTTTTTTTTTTCCTTTTTTTTTGTTTGTTTCTTAAGCTAAATTGCTGTTTTTCTAATAATTATTGTTATTATTATTGTTATTATTATTGTTATTGTATGGCAGGACTACTGGCTGAAGGAGGATCTCTGCAAGTTTAACCGCTCTGCCACTCCCTGGTTGATTGTTTTTATGCATGCTCCCTGGTACAACTCTGACAGGAGTCATTATCTCGAGGTAAGTAAATCAAATTTCAAACTTTATTTTAATTTTGAATATTATTTCTGTACATGTCTGTAGTTATTTACGAATGTCTGTATATGTAGAGGCTTATATTTGTTAATGTGTGGATATTGATGATGTATGTTTTATGTAATTCTGCAATTTTGTAATTTGATATATAGATTGCGCACGGAAAAGTTACATTGATTTTAGAATACGAAACAATGATTTGTGTATGAAAATATTTTGCATTGGAACGTACAATTTGTGTACCGTACAATTTCTTTACCTTACAAATTTCTACCGTACAATTTGTTTACCGTACAACTGCATACAATTAGGAATTAAAGGCATCGATTTTTTTCACTGCAACAGAGATTCTGAAATTTTGTTTGACCTGTTCTATGTATGTACGGAATCTTAGGGCGAACCTCTCCGAACCTGGTACGAGCCTTATTTGTACAACGCTACCACCGATATTGTGATCGCGGGACACGTGCACGCCTATGAGAGGAGTCACCCCGTCTACAATATGCGTCTGAACCCTTGCGGACCCATCTACGTGACAGTCGGTGACGGAGGCAACGTGGAAGGAATTGCTGGGCCGTACGTTTCTACACTATTTCACTCTATAACTAAGTTTTTTCGCTTTCCCTCTTTTTTTCGTCTGCTTTGTTTATTGTTTTGGTTCCTCTTGTATGTCTACTCTTTATTGAATTTGTATTTGTATTTTTTTTTTTTACTCATTTCGGCGTTTTTGCTTTGATTTTTTCGCAGATTCTTGAATCCTCAACCCGAGTATAGTGCTTACCGCGAATTGACTTTTGGACATGCCACTTTTGAGATTATGAATGCCACCAACGCTAAATACACATGGTAAGTTTTACTAATTACACAATGGAAATATATATATATATTACGAAATGGTTTTGTGCCGATTACTGAATATTGTTGATTGACTATTAATCTACATTATTTGTATTATTACTAATTGTGTATTAGCTTTTGTTGGGGTTGTATGGGCATTACGACTAATAATTGCAATATTGATAAATTGCTTTCATGAGATTTCAAATCTCGAGATTAAATACAATGCTTTCGGATTCGTATTTTGTTGGTCCAACGTGAATCGCTATTAGTGTTAATGTTTTTTTTGTCCTTTAAAACCTATTTTCTCCGTACACACTTGTCTGATTGTCGATCTGACGGTTGCGATTCAAAGGTAAGATTCTTAGCTTCCGATTGGTTGTCTGAAATTAAAAGTCGGACAAGTATGTACGGGTAAGTGATGTTTGAAGCGGCGAAAATAATATTAACACTAATAGCGATACATTCGTCACTAAAATATTGGTTTCACAACAGAGTAGTGATGTCAATTGTCTTATCCCATTTGTAATCTACTGAAATTTCTTGCTTGGACTTTGTTAAATTGACAGGTACCGCAACCAAGTTGCTGGAGGTGTTGTTGGAGATTCATTTGACCTTGTGAACAAATATTCCACTTGTGGACCAAAGAAGCCTAGTTTCTGTCCTTGAAGTCTTTCATGTGCTCTGTTTTTGTTCCGCTTTTTTGTCTAGTTTTCCAATCATTTTCTAGTTTTTTATAGGTTTTGGTGAGGTGGGTGATGGTTGGTAAATCGGCCTATATCGTCTCTTTAAGACTCAAAGACCAGTGACCTCGAGTGATGTGATATATTTCTGTCATTTTCTGGGCATGAGATTGTGCAATAATAAAGTGGCCAATTTTTACCAAAAAGTTTGATTTGAATCGTTGGATTTAACTGAATCAAAATTTGGTTCTGTTTTCGTCCTCTCACAACTGAATGTTGTTTCCAATACTTTTATAGTGTGGCTACTGAATTTAAAATATGATTTGTTGTCCTATACAGTTTTGTTGATTTTCATGCTATATTAATGTGTTTATGTTAATATGTGTGAGTGCCATTTTTTGCGAAGTTGGTGACCATGTATTTTGCGTTACTAAACCAAATTTTTAATGTGGAGTATAATATGCCTATGCAAAACGTAAACAACATTATTTTCACTAGTGTGCACAGAAGGACATGGGCTATTGAAAATGAAGGGATTATCTCTCATTGGTGAAAACGCGGTAATCAAAAGTTGTCTTTCCCGACATGACTCCCTGAACCTATTTATCATATATCAATAAGTAATATTGTGGAATCGGGAGGGTTAACCGCTTTATCGAATTGGTTAAGGTTAACGTAAAAGTTCGGCGATTCGGTTCGTGTCTATATTTATTAGTTTGTACGGACGGTTTGAATGGTTCTACGGTAACAGTTTAATTTCAACTTTTTAAGTGTTTAGTACATATTTAGGTCCTGTACAAGGTGTCGGTTTGAGGTGTATGCTTGACCCTCGCTTGGTCGGAGTTGTTTTGCTTTTTACTGGTTTTGTAGACTAAATAGCGAAGTAAGATAGAGTATGGCTATGTTCCCATGTAGCCTTAATTTAGACTTGTTACTTTATTTTTTAGTGAAAACTCTCGTACTTATTTTCAGAGTGTTCCCATGTTCGAAAACGAAATTGTTACTTTAAAATGTGATTGTAGATTTGGGTACAATTTGTGACGGTTGTAGACAATTATAGAACTCGCGACAATTTTTGAAGTTTGCAATATAGTGACAGTTGTAGATGCCTAACCTCTCATCGTTATTAGTGTCAATAACACTAAGTCTGTTGCTACTTTTTCTGGCCAAAAATCATAAAATAGAGTTAACAACATTATGGAAGGACAAGGACTACAATCTGCCCCGTCTCCTTGCACTAAATTACTATTATTCATTTTAATTTTGCACTAACACTAATAAATCGTTAACGCTAGTAAATATGAGAGGTGTAGTTTTTGGTGACATTGTAGATACTTCGGGTCGACGACGTTACGTAGTCATGCTCATGTGCTTATATCGATGACATTGATTCAAAAACTTTCGGCCATGGCTTCTCGATTCCGTTTTTTCAACTTTTCTCATTCCTCTTGCCATCAAAATATGACCAAAGGTATTCAAAAGAATCATTTTCCAAAGCTCTTTCATTGCATACCAATATTGTCTTGTTTTGCTCCAAAAAGTGAGAGATAAAATTGATAGAGGGAGAGGGAGAGGGAGAGAGGTGTCTTCATATACTTCGCTTTTGTGAAATGGCAGCTGCTGCTCGAGATCCTTATGCGGCACCTGTACGGAAAAAAGTCAGGTTGCAAAATTTTTTTTTGTAAACTCGTGCTTTGTAAAAATGTTTTAAAATTTTACAACACACACAAACACATAATCCTATTTGTTGTTCAACCGTTACTTCAAATAAAATCGACTTGCGATTCATTTTCAGATAAAGTTTGAAGATGACGTTTCTTGACGTGGCAGTGGGTCGAAGAGAGCAAGACGACAAGCTGCGGAACATTTTACTTTTCAAGATGACGCAAATTGTACCATAGTTTTCACCATTTTTTGGTACGGCAGGAAATTATCTCGCAACGAGCTATGTTTTGGATGACAAAGACAATAAAAAACCCTTACTTTAACAAATGGGAACACACCCTAAGAGGGAGAGTGTTTATGTGGTGAAAAACTAAAGTTAATCTGATTATGTCATTGATGCTTTAATATGTCATTTGAGTACTTTGTGAGTACTTTGATATTGTCGGTCGTTACACATCGATCCTATCAAGTAAAATGTCGGAAATTTAGATCACCATAGATGGGATGATTACATGGATATCAGTTGACTAACTATAGCAATAATTGTCATGGCACTATTTGCCGGAAAAAAGGCCAATAGATGATTTATTTCTTGAGCGTTTGTCCAAATCGTTGTTAAAAAAACCCTTTCTCCTTGTCTATGTCAGAATCTAATATATTAGGATAAGGGTAATGGATGAAGGTGTAGCCATCTTAGGATAAGTGGTGTGCACGGCATATGAAGAATAAGTATGCATATCATAAAAACATTCTTATACTTTGTTTGTCCGCACAAAAAACACAATGTTAAATCCACTCTACATCTATGCACTAGACTCACGTACAAATCATTAACTTCCATAAAGTTAAAAATCAAGATCCAATTTATTACACCACTTGTGATAGAGTAGCCTTCAGGGCGTAAAGGGGGGAAACAACAAAAATAACATTAAAAAATGCTCGAAATTTAAAAAAATAAAAAAACAAGAAAACTCTACCAAAACGATTAGTTACCAAAAGTAACACAACCATCTACCTTAATGACACAAGTACTAATCTTACTGACTACTTGTGATAATTGTCCATACGAGAGGTGAAACCTACACTAGATTACCGACAACCCTGACAAGCTAATTTTCGTAACCGCAAAGGTCATGGATGTGGACCGGATTCCTTGGTGGAAGATTTGGGAGATCTTGCCTTTGCCATTATACTATGCCGAAGGAGGGTAACGGTTTGAACTCGTTGAAGGACAACTAATACACATTAGTAGCAGAAGCAACCAAAAAGCTTGATGGTGGAGCCCCAGACCTCTGGAATAATAAAAAAAATTTGCGCAACGGAATAATCGTGAAAGAATTTGTCGGAGGACTTGTCAAAAGATCCGAAAATCTCCCCCATATGGGACTATCTAATCTATGAGGTCTTAGTGAGGGTAATCTCGTTCCTTGGAATCTACACCGTGAATCACTATTAGTGTATAGAAATTATTAGAGTAAAGACAAAAAAAATGTTTTTAATTCTATTTTGCGTTCAAGGGTCTAAGCCAACAAAAATAACGCTAATTTATACATATAACACTAATTTGGATCACATTTCTATGTTGTAGCCGATATGACCTATGTTCACATAGTCGACGTTTTGAACATATGAGAACAGGTTAGCGCGATTTTCGCTTGTGTACATTACTAAGAATCAAATCTGAGTGTGACTTTCCACCTTAACTCACTCACTTTCCCGTTCGACGCCGTTATATGACACTTTTTCTGTACGTTTGTGTAATTAAAGAGAACGTTTGTATAATTAAAGAGCAGTTTTAGTACGGACTGCCACAACTTGTACACTACACCAACAAAAAACAGTCAAAACTGGAGTAATTGACACTAATCAAACCATACTTATATAAACTTACGCAGAAATTAAAAGTACGAATTCTATTTTAGGTTCAAGGTTTAGTATTTAATGCGTTGAATTAGTGTTACTAACACTAATGTAGTAGCGTTGAAGGCTGTACTGTTGCCATGCCCATATGCAATGCCGTATGGGAAAAATATGTGTACTCGTTGTACTAAAAATATGTGTGTTCACTGTACTAGAAATATGTGCACTCGTTGTACTAAAAGAAAGCGTACTCGTTGTACTAAAAATATGTGTACACTTTTTATTAAAAATATGTACTCCAAATTGACTATTCCAAGCGTATGCGTACTGATTTTCGTCCCAAGTTACTCCCACTCCGCACATCACAAACTCGGATACATACACGCGATTACGGAAATGTAGCCGAGGCGGTAATCTTCGAGGAACCTTTACTTAATAGGGACACTATCTTTGGAATGGATGAAAAATAGGTTAATCACGATAACACCATACAATCAATATTATCTACTGTATTTTATAGCTCATTTGACAATATTTTAAGAGGTGCCGGAATCACGTTTGCAGATATATGTTTGAGCAAATTTCTATTGCGTACTAAAGTGACGCTCGTATGTGGCTTAGATGTCCATTTTTGTTGTCGTTGTGGGTATTAAATCAGCCGTCCGATGCTTTCTATAAACCATCAAGAACCACACGACCTAACTCAGACTGATTGCAAAGTGGAGAACATAGTTTTATTTGTGCACATGTGTACAAATAGGCTACATGTGCACAATTGGCACCCAAATTTGTTGCCTTTTTTTTGGATTCACAGCAATGTAATCAGTAGTGTTGTGTATCGGGTAAAAACTTATCGCGATAAATTCGATATTCGACATATCGCATATCGAACGGTCAGAGGGCTCGATATATCGCTCCGGGCTCGAATTATCGCGATATATTTGGTGGAGGTTGGTGTTCGTATAGATTTAGTACGGAAATTGTGTACAGTAAATCGTACTAAAGATCCCCCCCCCCCCCTCTCCCCCTCGGATGGTTCAAGGCGCGCCACCAGGGTTGGGGGGGAGAGGGAGCTTTTGAATTTTTTTTGGAACTCAACGTTGCTTTGATATATAGCGGTATAAATTTATTTGCATATCCAGCAGATATATTGGGAAAACATTGCGATATTGGGCTTCAAGATATATCAAGACGACTCATCGATTATCAAGTACCAAAAGTGAATATCAAATACCGGCAAGGGGCCCTCGATACACAGCACGCGAAAACAGGTATTGTACTTTACACATCTTACAAGGTAGGGGTCATAAAAGTCAAAATTTCAAATACCCGAATCCGAGATTTTTTTTTTTTTCAAAATCTGAACACACAAAATCCGACCGAGTTATTGCACGCTCCTAAATTGTTACCCGGTACGCGTTTACACAAAAAAAAGCTAACCAAAACTTAATTTCTCAAGATAACCCGTACCCGCCCGTACATGAATAAGTACAAAATTACATCGCTCTTCCTACACTCGTTTTCTTCCACGAATACCAAGAGTACAAAGTACAATAATGTTCGATAGTATGGACACTACAGTACATTACTATATTTTAGTGGTACGCACCTTGTCGTGCATGACAGTACAATCGTGAATGGCATGCATCACATCCCGCGTGGGTCACCAATAAACACCAGAAAATGAATGACCATTACATATGTACAGTATTTGTGACCACAATCAGAGTACAAAGCATATATACTGCAAGAAATAATAAATGAATATGCCCGAAAAACAAGCAAATTATTCCGAACACCTGGACTTAGCAAGGAAATAAAAGACAAACAATATCGGGTAAGTAAGGATGGAATTTTGCGACAGTAGCCACTAGGGGCTGAAGTCATCAATATTCCCTACAGGAGTCCAATGAGCTGGTAAGAACCCTTCCTTAGCCGGATGAAAGAGCCAAGATAATCGGTATTCCTCCAAGGCCAGACAAGGTGAGTACCAGCCCGTACGGTCAGCGTCCAGACAGCAAGAAAACACCAAATCCACAGACACAACTCACAAATCACAGCAAGTAGAAGATAGTATGGAGGGAAACCTTGCAGGCTGGCTTGCGCCGGTAGATTAGGTAAGGTCTTAGTACAAAGAGAAGGAAAAAACTCAGAGACAATCACTAGCATAAAACTATGGGTCTGAAAAAGGAAAAAACCTTAACTCAAAAACTAGCCTGTCACTGAGTTCGACAAATCCCGAGAATAATGCTTGTCAGAAAAGGACAACCTTCCAATGTTGGATTCCCGTACTTAATTTGCAAAAGTTACTATCTCGCCAAATGGCATTTATCCTATGCTTTCACTAATCCGTACGGCTACACTAATTCCTACATGTCTTTGAGTAGGCAGGTTTATATGTTAAAACGCTGCCAGTTTCAAGAGACGACCGCTGCGTGGCCGCCTCGGACTGCCTTACATCTACACCTCGAGGATAAAAACCCTCCCTAAGCTAAGCAAAAATGATGCATGAACCTCCAAGGGTTCATGACTTCAAACACCTGTCAGGTTTGTAGCCGTTTGAATTCTTGACGTCTGATGCCGTACCGCGGTCCAGTTCCACCCTGATTTCACATCGTGTTCCCGTAGTACTGTACGAGAGTATATTCCGACCTTTTTCCCGTACGAATCTCTAGTTGTACTCTCGGATATGAACCTGTCACGTCACCGAAACTTCAATTAGTACCCGATTTAACCACAATACCCGCTGACGTCTTACGGCATGACAGCTGTCGTGCATGACAGTACAATCGTGAATGGCATGCATCACATCCCGCGTGGGTCACCGATAAACACCAGAAAATGAATGACCATTACATATGTACAGTATTTGTGACCACAATCGGAGTACAAAGCATATATACTGCAAGAAATAATAAATGAATATGCCCGAAAAACAAGCAAATTATTCCGAACACATGGACTTAGCAAAAAAATAAAAGACAAGACAAGATCAGGTAAGTAAGGATGTAATTCCCCCCCCCCCAGCTCCTTAGCCTGCGGGGGAGCTGGTAAGGACAGCTGGTATATCGCGACACCCGTGGCAAAACCACTGTCCAGCCGGGATAGTGTGTAGAGGTGGAACCAAACACTCTATATGGAATCCCAGATTGCAATAGTCACATAGGAGCATTAACGTTTCTCCATCAGACCGCCGGCAAAATTGGCACTCAATGGCCTCGGTAATTGGCATCCGCCACGGGTCCATGCTGTGGGAAAGATCGGGAAGATAGCAAGGGGCGCAATTTTTCGAATGCTCCCGCAATGTTCGCGTGTCGGCCCCTTGTAGGCTTAATAATCCATTGGGGTTGATTTTTGTTATCCTCAAGATGTGAGCTGACACATTCGTGTCGAGTGTATCAAAAGTTTGCCGTCGCAAATAAACGTAATCCCCCACCCGAAAGGGTTTTTGTTTGTGGTCGGTAGCTGCCACTGCGAGTCGTCGCAAACCGTAAGGAGTCGCGATGTTGGGCAATCTGCAGGTTTTCAAAAGCCATGGGCATTTCTCTAGCAAAAAGCAACGCTCGGTTAGTTAGTTCTTCCAAAAACAAAGAATCAGACATAAGAGGTAGAGGTAAGCTCGCGGCTTTCTGTACATTCCTTCCTAATAGTGGTTTTCGACCAAACAACACATAATAGGGGCTGAAATTTGCCAGGCTGGCCTGTACAGACATGCGATAACCCATGACAATATATCCCAATGATTCATCCCACACTGTAATCTGTTTTTCCAAGCAATGTTTACGCAAAGCACGCTTAAAGGTTTGTACAGCTCTCTCTGCCAAACCGTCTGCTTGAGGATGATCTCGGCTCGTCCGTCGGTGATCGATTAACGCCTCGTCCAGCATCTCCTGAAATTCACCGCGGAACTCGGTTCCTTGGTCGGTAAGTACTTCTGCGGGGGCTCCATATCGGAGAAGCACATGCTCTTTGAAAGCTGCCGTGGTGAGTTTGGCAGTTTTTTGTGAAAGGGCCACAACTTCCACTCATTTGCTGAAATTTTCGATCATAATCATAATGTACTGCTTGCCCCTTCGAGAAATGGGAAACGGACTTGCAAGATCACACGACCACCTGTAAAAGAGACCCCGAATAGGCAAGGACTGAAGGGAGGTCTGTCGGTTAGAAAATGAAGTTCGTAGCCGGTCACAGGTGCTGCATTCCTGCAACACAGCCGCCACATCAGCCTGCATGCCGAACCACCAGTACCGTGCTTGTACCAAGCTCAAAGTCCGTTTGGTGCCATAGTGTCTAAGGTCAGTATGAATCTGGTTAATAAGTGATAGTCGTTCCATCGGTCGTGGGAAGTGCCGGTGACTTCCATCCGAGAGAAGACGAATAAGTGAGCCCCCCATCCACAAGTAACTCTGGGCTCTCTTACGAACACGCTCCTCTTCCATTTGTACGGTGCCCGCCCGAAAAGACTGAGTGGATAGGAAAAAGATCAAAGGGCTGTCCCGCCATGGATCGTGTTCAGTTTTATGATATGTAGGTGCGGAAAAATTGTAGATCAGATGCGCTCCAGCCGATAGGGAGGCAACCGTTTCGCCCTCAAAATCTTGTCGAACCCCATTATCAATGGAGTAGGGCAAAGGATTCCTGGAAAGCCCGTCGGCATTCAAGCTGAGGAGCCCGGGTCGGTGAATATTTTCCATATCATATTTCTGTAAAATAAGAGCCCAACGGGCTAATTTGCCGGATAGCTTGTCATTGGTCATGAGCGAATGCAACGGTTGATGGTCAGTAAGAAGGGTAAAAGGCTTGCCATAGAGGTAATGTCGGAAATGCACAATACCCCAAACTACGGCAACGCACTCCCCCTCATAACTACTGTAATTTGACTCCGCTTGGTTGTTGCTCCGACTGGCATAAGCCACCACATATTCCTCACCTGTGAGTTCACGCTGAGTTAGGATGGCTGCAATACCGGGCTTACCAAAGTCCGTCTGTAGGCAAAATGGCAACTTATGATTCGGGGGACGAAGAATAGGAGCGGTGGACAGTGCGTCCTTTAATCCCTGAAATGCCTCGATCTGAGAGGGTCCCCACGTGAACGGGACAGATTTCTTCAAGAGTTCATTTAATGGAGATGCAAGTGTGCTGAAACTAGGAACAAACCGTCGGTAATAATTGGCTAACCCCAGAAATGCACGCAAGCTAGTCAAATCAGTTGGGGCCGGTAGTTTACTAATTGCTTCCACTTTGACTTCTAGTGGAGTAATTCCCTCAGATGAGATAAAGTGCCCAAGGCATGGAACCCCTTCGGCCCCAAAGGTACATTGGCAGGATGACATTTAAGTCCTACCTTTTTTAATTCCTTCAACACCCACTCTATATGCACTGCATGTTCCTTTATAGAGGCTGAAGCGATGATTAGATCGTCAATAGAGCAACGGGCAAACTTACATCCCCCCAAAACTGAGTCCATGACTTTCTGGAATACTGCTGGTGCATTTTTCAGTCCAAAAGGCATAACCGCCCATTCCCAATGTCCGTCACTACCCCAAAATGCAGTTTTGTGTCGATCTTTTTCCTCTATTTCGATCTGATTAAATCCCTGTGATGCTAAAATATTTAGCTCCGCCCATGTGATCAAAAATGTCCTCGGCCAAGGGCATTGGATGTCGGTCTTGGATTGTACGTGAATTCAGTTCTCGATAGTCCCCACACATGCGACGTTCTGTAAAATTCCCCTCCGCGTCTTTCTTGCGAGGCATGACGGTAGGAGCCGCAAAGGTGGAATCGGACCTTTAAATCAGACCTGCCTCTTCTAACTCTGCGCATCGTTTGTCCACAGATTCCCATTCAGTTTCGGATAGGCGATGCTTGGGCTTAAATATAGGTCTGTCATCTTCCAAGTCAATAGACATTTTGTAAGTGGTGTGTCGACCTGAGTCTTTCACGGAGAAAGCAAATGCGTCTACGTTTCGGTTTGACTTCATTTAACAGTCCGTGTTCAGTTTCTGTCAGTCCAGTTCCGAATTTCCATGTCAGTTTTTCAGGCGTGTTAATGGTCATAGCTTCCATGGCTTGTGCAAATGCCAGCTGTTCATCTGCTATCAAGGAGTGACCCAACTCTTACTCGACAAGAAGCTGATGCAAACAATTTACTGCGTGATGCCAATTTCTAGACGGAAATGCAGCTGTCCAGTGTGGTGATGTCCGTACCGGTACCTGAGATCTAGCGGCCGTGTATGCTGGGAGAGACCAACTCATGTGACTAGGGTCCAAAAAATCATAAACAGTGTGATCTGTGTCAGACTTAGCGGGGAAAGGAAAAAGATCGAGCTGAAAAGTTGTACCCCAAAGAGAGGGTGAGGATTTGGATGCTGTATGTTTAAATGGTGAATGCCCCCCCTAGGTGATTGAGAAGGATTCTTCTGTGCGTATCGGCTAGCTGCAAACCCCATGCCAAAGACGAATGACAATGATTGGGGGTCCATGACTCGACCGAGTAAGATGCAACGCTGCCGCTCGGTGAGTCCTGGAGCAGCAATGGTGCCTGAGATGAAATGTAAAAGATGTTCTCGTTCTGCGGCAGTAGGTTTTTCTAAGCTGCCTGTATGAGTATTCTGAAGCATGTCCGGTCCATTATGTGAGTATGCGTGAGAATGTGGATATGCAACTAGTGTAGGCAGTGCACGTAGTGGTTGGCCCGGGATGTTAAGACCAAATGCAGGAGGATAGTCTGTCTGTATACATGTCTGGACCTTATGAAATGGAAGAAGTGCATCCTGAATGGAAAGGTTAGGTGGTCGGACAGCGAGGTTAGCTTCTCGGAGCCGACCCATGTCCACCAGGTTAGTCCACTTGGAACGAACCCGGTGGGCCAACGAACCGTGGCGTGCGGCATCGATAATTAACGGTGGTCCAATCAATGATTCAATGCGTTTGTAATCTGCGAGAACCGTGGGTCGGGGATCATTATAAGCTGCGATATTTTCTGGGATGTATCCGAAAGAACGATCCAGTTTTTGGAAGAAGTGGATCAGACGAACCACCTCGAAGAACAGCTTAGTACGCGGATCTGCGAGACCTAAACCTTTCCCGGCCCTAGACATACCCTAACATTCCCATCCGGCAATGAGGAGATCAATTGGTTCCAATTCCATTAAATTGTGATTTCCTATTAGCCGGATATCTTGTGGCAACGCCGAATGCATATCGTGAAACGTAGACTGGGGTAATAGATGAGGATAATGTTCGTGCAAGACCTGACAGTGTTGCAACTGAGCGCGTCTAGCCAAGGGGTCAATATCTACGGAATAGTAATGCTTTATCAGAAGACCGTTCCGAAGGCAAGAAAGAAGTGAAGTCCCTATTCCTGCAAAAAGGTCTAAGATAACGAGACCGTTTTGGTGAGGTTGTAAAATGATCGGTGTCCATTTAATGGGCAAGAACTCGGAAGGATCTATCGTAATGGAGGGTGGATCTGGAATACTAGATAAGGGAATTGGTATAGTAAATTGATATAGTCGGTCAAAATTTGAAGAGTCAATGGTAAATCCGGGTGTACTAAATAATTCTGGTAAACTCGAGGAATCTGGTGAGATTTCATCCGCTGTTAGAGATTCAAGGATGTCTGCAACTATGCCAACTGCGGCATAGGCTGGCAAGACCAGCGCCGAATGGGCCGTGGTAGGCATGGGTTGCCGGGCCGAGATAAGGGGTAAGCAAATTTTACGTTCCGAAAAGTTGTTCGGTCTGTACGAAAATGTTTGATCGTGCATATCAACCCCCACCCCCTACGCGGAAAATTACGTCTTGGCCGACAAGGCATTCATAATCACTACACTTGGTGACGAAGGCGTGGGCATATATTTGTGCTAAATTTATCTCTGACTGACTCTGAAATTGGAAACAGACTGATTCCTTTGTAATTCCGAGGACCGGTTCTGTGGTACCTACGGAAGTCAACAGACGTGTGGTAGTGGGTTGTAGCTTTTTTGCCGTAAGACCTATTTTGATTGCAAAATCTAAACCGAGGATAATTGGCTTTGCGCCTGTATCCATGAGAGGAAGTGCCGGAGCAAACCCATTCACTGTGAACACGCCCAATTTGTTATCTAGAAAACTGATGTGAGGAGTGAGGCTAGAACGCTCTTCAAAAGTAATAGCTTGAAGGGAGAGAGCATGACGATGGTTTTGTAATGCCTGTAACGCAAACGCTGAAGGAGTAAGATCTACATGTTTTTCGTTGATATCCAACTCGAGGAGCATGGTGGACAAGATTGACAAACGTTCTTTGACCTTATAAGTGTCTTGTATGCTCCTCTCTAGGATTGTTAATGCTTTAGCGGTGATGCTAGAGGATGTTTCTGGAATCGGTGAGCGGGGTTCTTTAGCAAATGATAGTGGAATACGTGTGTTAATGGATTTTGACTCGCGATTATGATCGGGAGTCCCTTTAAACTGAGCTGCCCGCTCTTGAACAGCGAACCCCCGAAGAGATCGCCCAGCGAAAGAGGGCATATGGACCACGGTTCGAGCCATTCCAGTTAATTGCGGTTTGACCTGCGCCATAAGCGCGGCAAACTGTTCTTTCATCATGGTCGCCACGGTAGCTTGCATCTGGGCTTTCTCTCGATCCCTACTACTGATTTTTGGAGGGTTGTCTTTCTCTACCCCCTTGGGTGGAGTAACCAATTTTGCCGATCGAGCAGGTATACCGCCGTTTTTGATTTGATTTTGATAACTGAAATCGGGATTCTTAATGTGACATCGATGTACATAATGACCCGTTTGATTACAATGAGTACACGTGGCAGTCTTATCCGGACAGCCGCGTGCGTCGTGACCGCTGTTACCACATCGAAAGCATATACGAACACCAGGGGGTTGTTGGTAATGTTCCCATGGCTGGAGCCCTTAGGGGTCTCGTATTGGGCCATGGGTTGCGTGGATTAGGATTAGGATTCGGGTTTGTATTAGGAGAAGATTTGGGTCGCTCATGAGCGTCCCACCAGCTGGTCTGCATTTCATACCGTACGGCATACTCTGCAGCCTGCTCGAAGGTAAATTTGAGGCCATATGCCTCAGTCAAATGGCTTTGAATGAAACGTCGAGATTGGGTGGGAAATTGCCCCACAAATTTCTGAACTGCCTCTGCGAGTGCTTCGCGTAATGTTTCTATACGCGCCCGCAATGCCGGGGCGGTTTCGCCTGGGCGACGTTCGAAATTCATTAGTTCTTTAACTTGATGGGGGTTCTGCATTCGGTACTCTTCCTGTAATAAACCGAAAACAAATGATACTGGATCCCTTAAAGGAACCAACATTGCAGGGCGGGCCGGAAATCCAACCCGAGCCGCAACGGCGAACTGATGAGGGACCTCAGGTATTTTAGGTGAAATTTTGTTGCCTGAGTCATAAACTGCGGGTACAACAACTTGGAAAAGAATTCTGCGGGTACAACAACTTGGAAAAGAATTTCTGGGTTGCCTGTTATGGCTAAAGATCCAGAATATGCGGGTGCCAATTCTGTCATAACACAAATTGCCGCATATTTTCGTGTATATAGAGATAGGACAGATCCCCTAAGGTATCGCCCAAGTAACGAAAAAGCAACCCGTAAATCATAACGGTCTTGATACCGGAATGCTGGATCGCGCATCTCGGTATCAAAAAGCATTCGAAAATGTGACAAGGACATAGTGTCCTTGAGACCCGAAAAACAAAACTGATTTCTACCTCCTCCGCTGTCTATGGACGAGGCCATATCCACAAAATAGGAATCGGAGTTAGTGTGTATATTTTCGCTCAAAGGAAAAAGCGAAGGTGGTAGATTTAGATCCCGGATATCAAGGGAGTCTATGTCTGAATCTTCCCCTCAGCTATGGGAAGAGGATGAGGAGACAGATGAAGTAGATCTATACGTGCTGGTAATACCAGATCTAGAGTCAGGTGAACCCGTAAAATGAGACTGAGCAGACTGACCAGTATGACCTAAAAGCTGGAAAGGAGGTGAGCGGGCGGGAATCAAATCCCGATCTGGTCCACAGTAAAAACTGGAGCTCTTAGTGGTACCGGTTGGAAACGGTAAATTGTTCCAGTCTGTTGGCATGTAAACAGACAGTAGTCCGGTCGTCCTCTCCGGATGCAACTAGATGTCAAACCCTACTCAAGGTCAGTGGGCATATGCCCACTGCCAGATCTATTGATCACGTCACACGTCACACAGGAAGTCTTTAAATTCAAGCAAACAAGAACCCACGCAACCAAGCACCCCCAAACGATTTGATCTATTATGTATCACAGGGGTTAGTCTAATCGTGAACACCCCTAACAAGGCTTGTCACAACCAGATCTAAGCAATACCACAATAAGTCACTTCAAGCCACTCCAAGAAGAAACATGTCACTTATGTAAGGCCACTTGTGGCCAGATTTAATAAAACAGGAAACTATTCAAGGCCCACAAGGCCAGATGTAGAAAACATGAAACTATCTAAGGCCCACAAGGCCAGATGAAATAAAACAAGAAATTATACTGGCCCAACAAGGCCAGATGTAATAGACAAGAAGTCGCTATCCAAGACCAATCACGGTCACATCTAAAGAAAATGCAACCACAATGCCTATGTGGAAAGGAAGGCACAGCCTTTGGTCGGATCCTAACCCCTCTAGGTTATCGCGCTTAACAACCTATCACGCGTCTACAACCACAAGGACCCGATTACTCACTTGGAGCGATCGGTAAGGTCTCCCAGCGATGCTCCAACCTCCCTCCAATTCCGAATCGTCAGAAAGAGATCACAGCTCAGAATACCAACGTAGTTAGTAGCATGTTAGGGCACGCGCATCAGCACTATGCCACGCTCTGCCCGTCTATAAAGCAATGAGAATTTTCGTGATAATTCGTGCAACCTAATATTTATATATATATATATATATATATATATATATTTTTACTTAGGTTTTTTTTTTTTTTATGAGTTTTCAAGTTTTCTAGGTTTTCTGAGTGAGTTAATCCGGAAGGAAGAAAGAAGAGAAAACGATACCGGACAGTTCAACAATCTCAAATTCAGCAACTTAAAAACAAAGTAGGCAACAAATAAAATGGAATCAAAGCATAACAAAAATATTATACTTATTTTTTTTCTTTTTTTTTCTTTTATTTTTAATTTAATTTCAACAAATTCAATTCAAACTAGACAGAAGATACCAGGAATAAAGAAAATTAGAAACGAAACGAATGAAAATAAACTAGACAGAAAGAAAACAATTGACAAAAGGAATAAAGAAAATTAGAAAGAAACAAATTAAGTACGGGAATATTTGCGATAGTAGCCACTAGGCCCTGAAGTCATCAATATTCCCTACAGGAGTCCAATGAGCTGGTAAGAACCCTTCCTTAGCCGGATGAAAGAGCCGAGATAATCGGTATTCCTCCAAGGCCAGACAAGGTGAGTACCAGCCCGTACGGTCAGCGTCCAGACAGCAAGAAAACACCAAATCCACAGACACAACTCACAAATCACAGCAAGTAGAAGATAGTATGGAGGGAAACCTTGCAGGCTGGCTTGCGCCGGTAGATTAGGTAAGGTCTTAGTACAAAGAGAAGGAAAAAACTCAGAGACAATCACTAGCATAAAACTATGGGTCTGAAAAAGGAAAAAACCTTAACTCAAAAACTAGCCTGTCACTGAGTTCGACAAATCCCGAGAATAATGCTTGTCAGAAAAGGACAACCTTCCAATGTTGGATTCCCGTACTTAATTTGCAAAAGTTACTATCTCGCCAAATGGCATTTATCCTATGCTTTCACTAATCCGTACGGCTACACTAATTCCTACATGTCTTTGAGTAGGCAGGTTTATATGTTAAAACGCTGCCAGTTTCAAGAGACGACCGCTGCGTGGCCACCTCGGACTGCCTTACATCTACACCTCGAGGATAAAAACCCTCCCTAAGCTAAGCAAAAATGATGCATGAACCTCCAAGGGTTCATGACTTCAAACACCTGTCAGGTTTGTAGCCGTTTGAATTCCTGACGTCTGATGCCGTACCGCGGTCCAGTTCCACCCTGATTTCACATCGTGTTCCCGTGGTACTGTACGAGAGTATATTCCGACCTTTGTCCCGTACGAATCTCTAGTTGTACCCTCGGATATGAACCTGTCACGTCACCGAAACTTCAATTAGTACCCGATTTAACCACAATACCCGCTGACATCTTACGGCATGACAACCTACAAAACCTTCAATTTTCAATGTTTTTTGCTTACCCAGCCGTACCCTATTTTTTTTTTACTGCGGTTAATTTCTTCAATATTTTGTAATATCAAGAGCAACACAAGAAAAGTCTCGATACTACATGGCCATACTGCAGAGGTCATAATCGGGTACCAAAATCCGTAACTGATCCGTACACAACCGACCGCTTCGGATATGGAATGGATTCAGGTGCCAAATTTTGGGGACAAGCCAGATTCGGCAAAGTGATTAAAAAAAAATATATATATATATCGGGAACAGCCGGGTAAACGCGGTCTTAAAAAAATTGTTGGATTCGGATTGATGAGATTTTGACTTTTGTGACATCTACCATACTATGAGATCAAGGACATAAGGAAAGAAATTATGTAAAACAATATAAGGCCGGACTTCCACAAGCCAGATTCAGTAACTGTACGGATACGTTTACTGATGGCCGTGTCTTCCATCAGGTCGGGTCAAGAAATACTAAAAAAAGCCGGTTATTAGAGCTTTACTGGTTATTTAGCGTTGCAGAATGCAAGAATCTGAGCTATATTATATACTTGGAGAATCTAAGCTACATTATATACTTGGAGAATCTGAGCTAATCATATACTTGGAGAATCTAAGCTACAACATATACTTGGAGAATTTATGCCATTATATACTTGGAGAATCTAAACTGCATTGAAACTTGGAGAAACTAAGCTGTATTAAATACTTGGAGAATCTGGAGGATATACGCTACATTATATACTTGGAGAATCTGAGCTACATCATATACTTGGAGAACCTGAGCTACTTTATATACTTGGAGAACCTGAGCTACATCATATACTTGGAGAATCTAAGATACATTTTATACTTGGAGATTCTAAGCTGCATTATAAACTTGGAGAATATAAGCTGCAGCATATACTTGGAGAATATAAGCTGCAGTATATACTTGGAGAATTTTCGCTACATTAAATACTTGGAGAACCTAAGCTACATTATATACTTGGAGATTCTAAGCTGCATTATAAACTTGGAGAATTTACGCTACATTACATACTTGGAGCTTGGAGAACCTGAGATACATTACATAGTTGGAGAATCTAATATACATTATATACTTGGAGATTCTAAGCTGCATTATAAACTTGGAGAATCTAAGTTGCATTACATACTTGGAAATCTAAGCTACATTATATACTTAGAAAATCTAAGCTACATTATATACTTGGAGAACCTAAGCTACATTATATACTTGGAGAACCTAAGCTACATTATATACTTGGAGAATCTAAGCTAAAATATATACTTGGAGAACCGGAGGTACATTATATACTTGGAGAATCTAAGCTGCAATATATACTTCGAGAATTTACGCTACATTATATACTTGGAGAATCTAAGCTACATTACATACTTGGAGAATCTAAGCTACATTATATACTTGGAGTATCTAAGCTACATTATATACTTGGAGAATCTAAGCTGCATAATGTACTTGGAGAACCTAAGCTACATTATATACTTGGAATATCTAAACTTTTATCACAAGAACAACTTGGTTGATTATTTGGATATGAACAATTCAGTTTGTCCAATAAAATCCAATCAGTTTTCGAGAAATTTATCATGTGCTTCATACTAAGGAAACCAATTATGTCTTTTGATACCAAACAATACCAATACATTGTCAATATATCACTTGCACCTTAATGTAATATCCACCCAGACGAATTCGGAACTGATTCAATAAATAATTTTAGGTTATAAATTTGAAGATTTTGTTAGTAGTATATTAAAGATTTGATCTAAGCAATAATATTAAGACCAGATATTACTATGCACTCGTATCTCATCCTGGATAAGTGGCAAAAAAACGGTATATCCCTTTTTTTACTTCAAAAATTGTTTGTTGGAACTTAAAAAGTAATAAGCAGTTCAATATAAAAATAAATATTTTGGTCAATTTTTCAGAAGAATTTGTTTCAAAATATGATAACAGGAATATTCGATAAAATAAATAAATAAATAAATAATTTACTAATAAGATTGTTAATATTCTTTTTTTCAAGATTACGGATGATTTACTCTCCTTTTTCAGAAGGTGCCGTGACATTCTGTACTTTTAATTATCAGAAACAAATGTCAAACTTTTTGTCTTTTTTGAAAACTCATCCAACTAACCTAAAAAAACCACAATAAAAAACAAATAAAAAAACCCCACGTTTGCTTTTCCATGTCGTCCTTACGCTCCATCTCCCTCCTCTCTCCCTCATTCTCCTCCTCCCTCCCCCTTCCGCTCTGTCCCTCCCTGTTCTCCCTTGACCAGCACTTTCTTACAATTTTGAGAATATGACCTTTTTTTTTTCTTTGAAGTTCTTGATCTTTTGACAATTTTGTGTTTTTATTTATTTTTGAAGTCACATAAATAGTGTGGTTTACAGTATTCATTATGCCCCAGTTTGAAGACAACCCTACACAATATTAAGTGTGGATTGAAGGGAGGGCAAAATACCTTGTCTGAAAGACAACCACAGGAAATATTTAGTGTGGATGTAAGAGAGGACAAAATATGTTATCTTAAGTACTACGCAGTATTTAGTGTGGATGTAAGAGGGGGCAAAATATCTTAAGTTCTACAAAGTATTTAGTGTAGATGTAAGAGAGGACAAAATATCTTGTCTGAAGCAACACACATTAATTAGTGTGGACAAAAGAGAAGGCAATATATCCGTCTGCAAAGGCACACAGTACTTAGTGGATCTAAGAGTGGGCAGAAAAAAATCTTGAGTGACACAATCCACATTATTTAATGTGGATTTCAGAGAAACACAATAAGTCGTCGACCGAGGGCAACATGACTTGTCTCAAAAGACACACAGAATTTGGTGTGGATTTTAGAGAGAGCAGGTACTTTGTCTGAAACAGTACACATTATTTAGTGTGGTCTTAAGAGAGGGCAAAGCATCATTTTTGGCACGATCCACTTTATTTAGTGTGGATGTACAAGAAGGCAAGAAATAGAACTAGCTCAATGTCAGAAAGAATTTTCTTGACCAAATATTTTAAACGAATAAACGTAGATTCTTCAAACCTAGATTACACACTATTATTAACGTGGATAAATAAAACTTCGAACAATAATTTTCACATAAACAAAGTACGCTAACTGCTGTAGTTGAAACTTAACATATTTTCATGGAAGCAAGGATAGTTATGTCTTTTAAAAAATAAAATTACCAAGTCAACGAGACTGTTCCATAAAGAAAAAAAAAATCAAACTTTTCTAAAAGCCTACATTTGTAATGAGTTTTTTTCAAACAAAAGACTCAATTGTCACCATTATGTACACGAAAAAAAGTAGAAAAAAAAAGTGAGAAAAAAAAACAGGCACATTCTCAACTGTGCATGTTAGAAAGATTTTATCAGCAATTTCTTAAATATATTTATTTTATTTGGTTGTTTAATTGTTTGTTTGTTTATTAATTGACTTCATACTACATTTAATTCCTATATCTGCTTCCAAATGTGCATACCTTCATTTCTTGTTCTTGTGTGCACACCTTCCATCATTCTCCCTCCACCCCTCCCTTTTTCCTTCTCCCCTCTCCTCTCCCCCCTCCCCCTCTCCCTTCTCCCTCTCCCTTCTCCCTCTCCCTTCTCCCTCTCCCTTCTCCCTCTCCCTTCTCCCTCTCCCTTCTCCCTCTCCTCTCCCCTCTCGTTCAGTGTTACATGGTAGATTTTGTAAATAACTGAAATAGTTTGATCTCAGTTATGCTTTCAGTTATTGTGGAACTGAATTTGACAGTCTACTTTTTCCTTTCTTTCCAGTGTACCAGTAATTCAATACTGTACGGTGTTTCATTAGTGCGGCTTTGTACGGACATCTATGAGTACCGAAACAGTACAGTACTGTACTGTACTGTACTGTAGCTCAATGAAAAGGACAAGCACTACGTCGGAGTGATATGCGTTAAAAATTTTAAATAATGTACTGTACTCTACAGTACAATACTGCAGAAGATTTTGTAAAGATTCTAAAGGAACGGCTTAGTACAGGTATCGAATTTCCAGAATCTTGAGCTGATGACGTGGAATACCAGATTTGTGGCTCCTATGTTCCATGTGGCAATTCAATCACTGTGACGGGGTGACCCCATCGAATCTTCTGAGAGTACAGAAACTGAGAAAAGCGATAAGTCTGACAATTGTTCTACTTATTTCGTAATGAAACGAATATTATCCATAAGTGGTATAATATGAGCACTTTTTCAGAATTATGATTGGCTGTAAGCCACATTCTTCCCATGTGTGGCGAACCTGCTCCTGAAGATCCTCAGCTCCAACTCGTGGCACTGGACGCCTCTGAAACCGCGGCCGCTCTCGCCACGTGTCAATAATGCATGCTCAAGATTCCAAGCGATCCGAACTTCCACAATAGCCAAATCGCCTGCTCATTCGTCAACCATCAGCCTCGCGGATAAGAGGACTATTATCCATGTTCACAACGTCGCTGTTAACAGTTACAAGAAACAGCAATATCTTTTCACATGTGAAAGCTTGATAATAATGACCAGGTCCAATCGATCATCGACCTTTTTCTCTCGTCAGATCTTCACCGCTCGATGAAGCTCCAGTCTCAACCTCACAGATCCAGTTCAATCTTCGCCATACTTTACGGGACACATCTAGACCGTCCGATTCAGTCGTATGGCAAGTACAAGAACATTTCAGGAGCGTCTTGTTGACATATAATCCATCTTGCTCTCTCCTCTGACATACTTGCTACCAGCAAATCTGCTGCAAACGTTTGTAACGAAACCGACGTCAATCAATCAAATACAGTAGCAATGGCTGCCGCTACAGCTACGTTTACTGGAGTCGCCGCTTTCTCCGGAATCGCAACTTCCGCTAAAGCTACATCCGGAAGCGCCCGCGTTTCCGTGAAAGCTGCTGCTCGTTCCGGTAACCTTCTTTCCTACAATGGCTTTGTTGCCGGTAGGAAAGATATGCAAAAGTTCAACAACATCTTCGAAGTTGAGCACGATCTCATTTCCACAGTTGCTGCACACGTTGCAAAGGCTGGAAAGGGAACCCGTGCTGTCGTTTCCATGGCAAAGAAGAGCGTAGGTGATTTAACCGAGGCTGATCTTAAAGGAAAACGTGTGCTCGTCCGAGCTGATTTGAATGTTCCTCTGGATGCTGACTTCAACATCACCGATGATACCCGTATCCGAGCTGCCATCCCTACCATCAAGTACCTTGTTGAGAAGGGCGCCAAGGTCCTTCTGTCCAGCCATCTTGTAAGTTTTTACTTCTCTGCAACTTTCTCTCTTTCAAGGTTCACTTTCCTGCCGATTTGTGGCAAATGTGATTATTTTTCTGATCTCTTGATGTGTCAACCGCTTGAACAGGGCATTTGATTCTTTTTTTGGTGCCATTCCATGAGATTGCATTCTGAAGGATATTTCTTTCACTGTTTCACTCTGCCGTGTATGCTATACCTCTATGGAAAGGATGATAAGCTGTTTTTGTTTTGGTGCTATTCTATGAGATCGTATTCTAGAATTATGGTTTTTTTTATTAACCAATCGGAAGTATCAGTGATTGACGTCACCACTCTCTTGATTTGCAGGGCCGACCCAAGGGTGTCACCGAGAAGTTCCGCCTTACCCCTCTTGTTGCCCGTATTTCTGAGTTGCTTGGATTCGATGTAAGCCTACTTTGCCAATCAGCTAAAATTAGTGAAATGCCTGTAATATCCCTTTCAGCAATGGACTACACTGTTTACTCAATCATTAGAAGGTTTGTTTGTTGTTATATTACAAGTGGGTGTACTCGATCCCTAATTAAACCACTTACATTCCAAATCTAATTGTGATCGCTGCATTTCATTCATTGAAGGAAATGCAAATTCAAATGTTTTTTATTGATTGTGTATAATATCTTAATTTCTGTGCGTGATAGATTTTGGTTTATGTTCTTGTTTGGTGTGTGAATTTCTCAATAATTGCTTCATCTGCCGATGTTTATTGCAGATCGTGAAAGCTGACGACTCGATTGGCCCAGAAGTCGCAGAGAAGGTTGCCGCATTGCCTAACGGCGGTGTCCTCCTCCTTGAGAATGTCCGATTTTACCCTGAGGAGGAGAAGAATGTTGCTTCTCATGCCAAGGCCCTGGCAGAAAATGCTGATCTCTTTGTTAACGATGCTTTCGGTACAGCTCACAGGGCTCACGCCTCCACTGCCGGTGTTACTGAGTTCTTGAAGCCATCAGTCGCCGGATTCTTGTTGCAGAAGGTGGGTCTCGGCAGTTTGATGGGTTTCACAAGTTACTTATGTTATGCAGTCTTAACTGGGTTCTCGTTCTTCACATTATTATTTTTAAGATGCACCGTTGTAGGCCCATGTGGCATTGGCCATTTGTGCTGGGCAAAACATCGCTAACATGCATTTTTAGTTCTTTGCAGTCTTAATTTCATTTTGCAGTCTTGACTTTGTTTCTATCCTTCGCCTACATATTTTGAGCTATGATGCTGTATGCCTTTTTCCAATTCTTCACCTTATTTTTGGCTGTGCTGTCGTTCCTTTTTTTTCCCCGTTCTTTACCTTGTTATGTTTGAGCTGTGCTGTCTGTGTGTGTTTTTTATCGTTTGTTATGTTATTATTTTTTTGCTTATGCTGTTGTATGCTGACTTTTTCTGTTCTCAACTTATTATTTTTGAGCTTGCGTTTGAATTGCAGGAGCTTGACTACCTGGATGGTGCTGTCTCCAACCCCGTCCGCCCTTTTGCTGCCATTGTTGGTGGTTCCAAGGTGTCCTCCAAGATTGGAGTTATTGAGTCTCTTCTTGAGAAGGTTGACATCCTCATTCTCGGAGGAGGCATGATCTTCACCTTCTACAAGGCCCAGGGTTTGAGTGTCGGATCCTCCCTTGTTGAGGAAGACAAGTTGGAGCTTGCTTCTTCCCTGATGAAGAAGGCCGCAGAGAAGGGTGTCCAACTTTTGCTTCCCACTGATGTCGTTGTGGCTGACAAGTTCGCCCCTGATGCTGAAGCCAAGGTAGCCTTCCAAACTATGGTTTCAAAATTTTATTTGACACTGTTGTCATTTACTCTTTGATTCACACTTTATGTTTGCAAAAATTGAAGTTTAAAGATTCTCAGAAAGACTTTTGCTACAGATGGAAAAGCTTTATCTTTTTCGACTATGCTATTCTTATCTTTTTTTTTGCACTGTTTTTGAATTGAAACAAGTTTATAATTTAAATTTTCAGTTTTCCAGGGAGGCTTGAGTGGCAGATCAGAGAGCTTGTTGTTTTCGATGCTTCTGTTTACCTTCTGCCTTCTTATTTTGTCTTACCTTGATTGTTTCTTTGTGCAAATTAACAGACTGTTGCTGCCACTGCCATTCCCGATGGCTGGATGGGACTTGACATTGGCCCTGATGCCATCAAGACCTTCAATGAGGCCTTGGATACCACCAAGACTGTCATCTGGAACGGACCTATGGGAGTGTTCGAGTTCGACAAATTCGCTGTCGGAACTGAGGTGAGTCATTGACCTGACAATGGATCATTTATTGTGATGGCGGCTTTGATATTCATTATCATTTTGCTGTTCAATTGAGTCGCTATCTTAACATATTTACATACAATTAAAATGTAGTGTGCTAAATTTGTTTGTTTCGATTTTTTTTTGATTTTGATTACCTGATAGGTTTGTTTGCACTTAAGTCAATTGGTGTAGCTACTGTCATTTTATCATTTGTCCTGATGTTTGTTGTTTTGTTTTTTTCTATCCAGACTTTGTCCTGATGTTTGTTGTTTTGTCTTTTTCTATCCAGACTGTTGCAAAGAAGTTGGCCGAGTTGAGCGAGAAGGGTGTGACCACTATCATTGGAGGAGGAGACTCTGTTGCTGCTGTGGAGAAGGTCGGTCTTGCCGAGAAGATGAGCCACATCTCTACCGGTGGAGGTGCTTCCTTGGAGCTTCTAGAAGGAAAGGTGTTGCCAGGTGTTGCTGCACTTGATGATGCTTTGGTAGCTGCTTAAATTTGTTAAGGGAGATTAGATAGTAAGCATTAGACCAGGAAGCTATTAGGATGTAGAGTAAATGACAGCACTTTTTGACAGGTAGAACTGCTGTAATTGATTACCAGCTGCCTTGCAAATTGGCTTGGCAAGTCTGGACGTGTAAAATGGAAAAATGGTTACTTACAGCTAATTAAGCTCTTTTGAAATTTTGGCATTAAGTGTTGAAGAAGTTTGGAATTTTTACCTGCCCATGTTTACCTGCCCACTCAATTTGGAATTTCCTTTTTATCCATTCTCTTTGGTTCCCATATATCCAGACAATTGTTTTGTTTTACACATTTTTGGTGTTTAACAAAACTACGATATAAAGTAATTCAAAAACTTGTTTTAAACGTGTCACAAACCTGTTTTAAATGTGTCAAAAACTTGTTTCAAATGTCGTCCTCTAGATTTCCTTCCAGTCGGACTCTATCCGGGAATATAAAAAGTGCTGATCTGTTCTGTTGCGGATTTAAACTTAGAAAATGAAAACCATAGCGACTTTCCCATGGTCTTGCAATACTATCAAACCATTGTAACAATATAAGCATGCGCTCTATAATGTAGCCATTAGGATAGGAAATTAGGGATCTTACCACACCTTTCATTTGTTGGCCCTATTCTTTCCTTTCTCAAAAACTTAATAGCAGGCAAAAAACATGATCGTCCTTTCTAGTAAGCCTTATTAAATGCCAAAAACATGACCAGATACTCTGCAAGCTTGAAGTGATGAATGTGCCATTTTTGATTTTTTTTGGCCATTTTTTAACCATAGATTACTTTTGAAGATACATTTTAGGCCACAATAAAGGTTACAAGGTGTTCCCAACCGCAACTATAAGTCACGAATTGTTAAAAATTCCAATTTTCAAACTCATGCCCAAGTGTGACTTTTAAAAAAACTACTTATTTTGACATTGGACCTTTCCATTGTATTTGTATCAGTCTCAATCCCCGTATGTTGAATAAATAATGAAGACATCTTTCACTTGTTTTGAATGTTAATAGAAAAAGTTAAATTGCTGGCAAACTTTGGGATCTTGTACATAGTTTACTGTTTCCCAAAAATGTTAGTTACTGAAGCTACAAGAAGTATATTTTATTTTATTATTTTATTATTATTGTTATTGTTAATTTTTTTGACAGGTTTTTTTTTTTTTTTAAAGATGACGTGAAAGAGACAATTCATATCAAATATCTAAAAACACACACACCTAGGGTAATTACATTATCGAAATTTACCATTGTTTTGTAACTTGAACTTGAGTAAATTGTAAACTTCATATAACTTTTACAGTAATTGACTGTACGGTTCCAACTTAAATTGTAGGACTAACCACAAGATGAGACTGAGACTAATGTACTGTGATTGTAATTTGTCAGGAATTCATAATTTGACATGATTTAAAAACGAATGTGGACAACCTTGTTTTAAAAACAAATAGCAAAATCTCCTAGGATCTGTAAGCCCAACGAGCATTTGATTGTACGATATATTATTGGTGATCTTTTACAATAAAAGTTAAAGTATTACGCTAAAGAAAAAGTACAACCATGAATGAACTGACAAAAAAGAAAAAAGTAAAAATGAGGAAGAAGTTGACTGTTGTGAGTTCCTATGTAAAACAAAATCTTGACCATGACTACAAAAAAGGAACAGAAATAAAAAGGGAAGACAAGATGGTAACAATTTTCTCTCCTCTAATGCAAATGTAAGTACTAAGTAGTTACTCCAATGTCCCTACGCCAAAAAAAAATAGCTTGACATAACAATTACAAAGAAAAAATGATTAAAAAAGGAGTACACAGTAGATTACAAATCCCATCCACTTACCTGCCAAACCTCTCCTTACTCTCCTATCTTTTTTCCCTTCCCTCCTTTCCCCTCCCCTCCCCTCTCCCCTCTCCTCCTCTCTCCTCCCCTCTCCTCCCCTCTCCTCCCTTCCCCTCCTTTCACTCGCCTCTCGTATTTTCTCCCCTGCTTTCCCCTCCCTGCACCTCCCTTTCTCTCCCCTCCCCCTTACCCCTCCGCCTAACCCATGACAACCGTTACACACATGAAAAGTCGGAAATATTTATTTTTGGTCAAAATCTCAGGAACCACAAGTTTTTTTCCATTGTTTGTTGAATCCTCCGTGTCCAAACTTTTCCTTATAGAAACTTTAATTTTTTTTAAGTCTCCTTTAATGATGTATTGAAATGAAAAAAAAAAAGCAATGTAAAGAGCAAAAATAAAAAAAATGCAGAAAAAAAAAGAAAAAGCAAAAAGTAAAAAGTAAAAAGCAAAAAGCAATGTACTCCAGGGTTTGTGCTGAACAAAAATTTAATATAAGGTTAGTATACCACCCATCACTTATTACAAATAAGTGAATTGTTAGCGTTAATAAATAAATAAGTTAATTAATTAATTAAACTATAACTAGCTACGCCAAAGCTATGGTGAAATTATGGATTATGTTTGAATTATGGATTTAATATTAGCTGCAATAAATTGTGTTTTGCCACTTGGATCATTGTGGGCCACTTGATTATATTCTGTTAACACCGGCATTTTATGAGTTTTTGGGTCAAAACAAATCGCCTCTATTTATGAATTAATGTTGTTAGCACTACAGTAGTTTATGGTTTTTGGCAAAAAAACTTTGATTTTTTACTTATGAATTAGTTGTATTGACACTAATTGATGTTTTTGGGTCAATAAAACCGTAATTCTCGAATTGATACTATTTCAACTACACCGCCAATCGTTATTAGCGTTGTGTACGCTAATTCCGTCCCGCTTTTTTTATTTTTTATTCTCTATTAGTGTAGTTCATTCTATTTTTTTCTTTATTCTATTTAGGGTTATTTTTAGTACGTTGTCTCTTAAATAGAGTGGTGTACGGTCAATGTCAGACCATACATAAATGTACCTTTTAAAGTGTTAAAAAGTACAATAAATTAGTTTTAGTAACCGCGGACGCATGAGAATGTGCGTTCTAAAAAGGAAAAAAAACCAGGTCGTAAAAAATCCCGCTCGCACATATTCGTCCGACAGCCGCGTTTCGACTGTGTGAATGTACGATTTGTGTACGATTTGTCAGATTTTGTACGTATACCTATATTAGTGTAAGCATGTTCGCGGCCGACATTTTTTTTTTCAAAGATCCAAATTACCATAACCAAACAATTAGAATGTATGATTTTTTCCAGAATTTTCAAATTCTTAAATAGCGTACACCACGGTAATTATTTTTATACGCTAAAAAAACTTACACGCTAATAACGATTGGCGGTGTAGTTTATGAATTTGCGTTGAAAAAAACCCTTTACTAAGAATTGGTGCTAAGCTATCATTAACACTATTTTTTGTTTTTGGGTAGATAAAGGCGCACTTTTGGTAAAACTACATCGTGTGCACCGTCGTTATTAGAGTTAGAAACACTAATTCGGTCGCGACTTTTTTTGGCCAAAAATCCCAGAAGTGTTAACAATACTATTTAAGGAAGTGGGCTACAATAAGCCACGTCAATATTATTAATTCTTATTTCGCATTAACATTGATAAATCCTAAACGATAATAACGATGCGCGGTGTAGTAATAAATTAATAATGTTTGTTTTCGGATTCGCCACTTCAAACTTGTAAAACACGTATAATACGCGTACATAACCGGTCCACCTAATTTAGCGTTTACGCGCGGTTTGACCTATGCTTCAATCGTTCTCCTCATGCACAATCGGACGGTAAAGATCTCGGAACTCCATAGTGACCGTCGGATCAAACTTGGACAAGTGTGCACATAAACAATATGACATTATGACTTAAACGGGGGTGCAAAAGCAATAATGCACGGTATCGTTTAGTTCGAATAATATCCCAATGTTATAACTTACCGCACGGTTGGTTAGTTCAGATCAGGATTTCAATACTGGATGAGTGGAAAAGTTCGTTAGTCACTTCCCATGGCATGTCATCTTTAGGTCTTAGGATTCGAAGTTAGCCACTGTGCAAACCCTAATAAATATAGAAACCTAGTAAAAGCTCAAATTAATAACACTTATTCTGTATTTCATTCTTGTAAGACTTGATTGCCGATACTTTCAAAAACTACTCATCTCTACTTTTATTGGTCGATGTGACAACTAAAAAGTTTTCAACTTCCAAACCCTAATTTGTTCTCATTTCAAACCTAATTCCAAACCTATTTGTGTTCATCCAGAACACAACGGAGTTTTCTTTCTCTCTTTCTCTTTATCTTCTTCCACTCTCCTTCTTTCCTTACCCCTCTCTTTAGCTCCTGCACTTTAATTGTTGACGATCCAAAACCATTCTTAACGACAAATACATCACATCCCTTATAACAACGTTCATATTTTTTTTCTTGCAATCTTTCTTTCATTCAATTTCTTCTATTTTTAAGTATCTTTCACATTCATACTTTTCACTCTCCATTTTTTGTTTTATGAACACACATGCAACATCGTTGAACGGCAAATATAGCTCTTTAAAGCTAAGACAAAACATTTCTTCGCATCGTGAAGTAGGTTATTTTTTCACAAAGTTTTCCTAGTTTTTTTCTGAAGAAATATATATTAGAATATCTTTTCTAGCAACTATAGACTTTGTAAAAATTATGGCAGCTTTTACACAAACTCAGCAACCTTTACCAGGAGGTCGCAAAACGCCGACAAAACAGCGAAATACTCAATCAAAACCACCGCAAACATCTCCGCAAAGAGGAGCAAAGAATCGGTATCCCTCACAGGACTTATTAGATGATCTTTGCAGGTAATAATACATCTCTCTCTCTATCTCTCTCTTTCTTTCTCTGTCCGTCTCTTCCTCTCTAGCTCTCTAGCCCCCCCTCCTGCTCTTTCCCGCGATCTCTTTCTTTCTCTATATGGGTGTTTGTTGGTTTCTTTCTCTCTTCGTACACTGAGTCTCTCAAGACCTCTCCCTCCGCACACATCGTTCTTTTACCCGTCAACCATTGTCTCTTTCGTCCCTTCTCTTTTTCCCCTCTCTCTTTTATGCTTTTCTCATGCTTTCTTTATTTGCACGTCTTTCTCACACTGTGTACATATATACATTCTCTCTGTCAATCTCCCACTTTATCCTTCTTCTGTCACTCGCTCACGCCTTCCCTGTATTCTCCCCTACCCCACTCTCCCTCTCTCCCGCCGCTCTCAAACTCTCTCTCTCTCTCTCTCGCTCTCTCTCTTTCTAACTCTCTCTCTCTCTCTTACACATCCTCCATGTTTTTCCCGAGATAAATACAAAACCGACAATTGAAGAACAATAATTTTTTTTTTTTTTTTTTTAATATTCTAAAGTTCCTATTCGACCAATACATTAGTATTTTTCACGCCACAAAGTTGCCAAAATTGACAGCGAAAATCCTATTAAAGAAAAAAATAGGCTCCAATGAGTTAAAATAAGTTAAAATAAGTTCCAACAAGTAATAAGTACTACGTTTCTTTTATTTCCATGGCTGGTCTTGCTTCAGATGACGTCACCTTTTTTAGTGTGGCTGGAAAAACGGCTCTTGTGACAGGTGCAAGTTCGGGCTCCGGTCGAATATTCGCTTTGCGATTGGCAAAACAGGTACAGTTATTAGGGTGGATAGAACCGTTTTATTTTCACATACGCTATCCAGATATTGCTTTAAGAATTGGGCACAATTACTAGTGTGAAATACATTTGTTTTTTCCTTTTGTGTGTGTAACAATTTGACAGTTCATTGACGTGGATTACTTCAATTCTCTCACTCTCTCTCGCTCCCCCTCTCCCTTTCTCTCCCTTTCCCTCTCCCTCTCCCTCTCCCTCTCCCTAACCCCCTTCCTCTCCCTCTCAATCTCCCGCTCCCTCTCCCTCTCTCTCTGCCTCCCCCTCCCCCTCCCCTCTCCCTCTCCCTCTGCCTCCCCCTCTCTTTCTCCCGTCATCACTTCTGTCTTGAATTCTTTTCATACGTTGACTTTTGTGTTTTTAATATGGTTTTCTTGATGGTAACTGTTGTGCGGAACCTTGAACATCAAGTCCTGAAACTTGTACTGAAATTAACAATTAGGTTTTTGTTGGTCTTTATGTGTTAAGATTTTTTTTCCCTAGTATTTAGTGGAAAATCATTCTTGTGGCATTCATTTCTTTGGGGTTTCAAGCTTGAAATCCGAAATTTGTCATTTTTCGTCTCACTGTGGAGATCGTCCCATACATGACATTTTTTAAACCTATCAAACCCTAAAATTCCTAGAGAACCTTAACAAACTCTGAAGAGTTGCAGGAAACCCTAATTATCCTACAAGCCTTTAGAAAACCCTCATAAAACCTGAAAATTTGCAGAAAACTCTGACAAAAACTTAGAGCATTCTAAAAACGATAGAAATTCATAAATAATTTAAACCTGAAACTAACTCTCGGTCTTCTCTTTTTTCCTCCGTGCATCTGGCCTCTTTTATGTTTGCATCCCTCATCTCCTCTCTTCTGTCCCCTTCTCTGCCCCATTATATCTTTCCTTTCCCGTCCCTCCATTTCTCTCTCTACTTGCCTTTTCAGCCTCTTTTTTTTTCTCCCTTTCCTTTTTCTCTCCTTCTCAGTCTCTTTCCCCTGATTATGATTTTTGTTTTTATTTTATCTTTTTCATGTTTCAAGCATATCTTCTTTTTGTAATAGCATCTGTACTTCGATCATTTTGATAATTTTGACTGTTTTAGAATGTTCATACATTCTTTTCTTAGATTTCATTTTAAAGACATCCCAGATCCCAAAAAACTCAAATACTTGCAATTTTTTTGAAAAACTGACATTACACACTAACTCATGTCTGCAAGCCTTTGTCGTTTGTTCTATAATTAGTAATATACTGTTCACTTTCGCCCATTTTCTTTTTATTTTCCTTGTTATCTTTTTCATCCCTTCCTCATGCCCCTCTTTTTTTTTTTTTTTTGGGCAGCCGGTTTGTACTTAATGTTCCACTAGAGGAACTTCAATCATTTGAACGGATTTTGTTCCTCATAGAACAAGCTCACTGGTTCTACGAAGATAACACTCGAGAACAAGATTCATCCCTCAAATCTTTCAATCTTAGAGAATTCAGTGCTTTAAGTATCCTTTCAATCCTTTTGAATGTTTCTGATTTCACTGGAAACTGAAAATTGAAAGAGAAGAGGGTGAGGTGGGAGGGGGTGGGGAGAGGGAAGAGGGGAGAGAAGATATTTGTCTTTAAAATTTTAGTCTCAGAGAATTTAACGCATTATCTGTTCAGCCGAATGTTTACTAGCATTTGGAAATATGGGAGAGAGGGGGAAGAGGGTGAGGGTGAGGATGTGGGAGACAGGAGGGGAGGGAGGAAAGGGAAGAGTGAGGGGGGGGGAGGGGAAAGGCTGGAAAGGATGAGAGTTCATGGCCTAATCCTTTCAAGGACCAATCAGATATGTTTTTCACGCTTCCTTAACCAGTTTCGAAGTGTTTCAAAAATGTGCGAGCCTTCAACCTTATATTAGCCAAGTAGATAATATATTTAAGGATTTTACATCGTATAAGTTTCAGGTGCCTACTACGGGTGCGATTATATTGAACGAGACTTGTGATAAGGTATGAAAGATTTATCCTTGTTTTTTTTTTTCGATTCTGTTCCATTTTTTTTTAATCCTCTATTTTCTTTTTCCTGGATCATATTGACTACTATGACCATTTTCCATTTTCATTAAAATATTTTGCACGATGTACTTTTACCAACCGTTCTTTTATGCTCAGCAGAAAAGCAAAATTATTGAATGTAAAAAATCTGTACACTGCGAATCGTATTTAGAGTAATGAAAAAATTAGAGTAAAAAAACAAAAAAAAACAATTAGAGTAATGAACTCTAATTTATGTGATAGAACTTTTTCACAGAGGAAGTTTACTCTAATTTATTTAAGTACTCTATATTGGGTTATGTCGGCAATAATTATCCGCGCTGAAGTTATGAACACTAAATTACGTAGACGTACAAAATCTGTCAGTCCGTATAGTTTTGACGTCAGTATGACGTTAGTATTATTTGTCGCGCTGAATGTCAGTTAATGTTCACTCTGACGACGATGCTGTCGACGGACGAGAGTTATGCGAACAGTTTTTTTTTGATGTGATTGATTTTTCGTTTAGTGCGATTTCACGTGCGAGCACGATTCTTTTAAATCATTATTTGTACCTTTTTACTTAAAAAAGTACACGGCGAATCGTTATTAGTGTCAAAGTTTGAATAGCGTAAAAAAAAAATTAGTGTTATTGATTCTAATTTAGTGCGAGAGACGTGGCAGATTATGGTCCACGTCCTTAAATAGCGTTGCTATTTTATTTTCGAAAATCATGTATACTAACTTCGGAAAAAAATTAAAATTTTAAAAACCCAAATTAGTGACTTTGACACTAATAACGATTCGCGGTGTACAATTTTGCATGGTCGAACGTCGTCTGTACTCCACATTATTTAAAACGAACCTATATTACAATTTTTTACGCTAATTAAACTTACCTAAATTAGAATAATGAAAAAAATAGAATCATTTACTCTATTTGATGTCATAGAGTCGAAATTTTGAGCGACCGAATTAGAGTAATTTACTCTAATTACGATTCGCGGTGTAGTGCCGCTCATGTTGTACTGGGCCAGTCGTCTTTTTGTTTTTTTCTCCAACTAGTGAATTTTGCTTGGACATCCAATAGCTTCCGTAAATTAAACTTAACCTCGTCAAATACACACCTTTTTGGACTGCTTCTATCCGGGTATTGTTTATGTTATGCAGTTGCTAGCCTAAGTCAGTGCTGAATTGAAGTTTTAAGTATCTTTCCACTTTTTGTTTTTATTGTATTCATAAATACATGTTATAAAGGAAAATATGTTTTAGTGTTACTGGGTATAAATATTCTTTAAAATGAAGTAACTTTATTTTGTGTGGCGTTAATGCTAATTTAGGTGCAAGCCACACAATCTGTCAGAAGTGATGCTAACCCAATCAGGTCTGTGTCATAAGATATATTTTCATATAATATGACATACATTATGTCAGCGCATTATGGTCTTTTACCACCAATTGTTCATTTCTAACACATAAAGTTACTTTTACACTTTATTTGTTACCTTTCGTGTAAACCCCAACCCGACTTATCAGTTCTAGTTGGAAAAATAGTGTAAATGGAATGTGAAGTAAAACGAGTATATAAATTTTGTCGATGTGGATAGTATTGGAGCCTCAGAAACACGAAATTGATTAGATAAATTGACAGATAATTGGACAGATAATTAAAGAGATAATTACACAAGTAATTAGACAGATTATTAGATTGGATAATTAGATTAGATAATTTTACACATAATTGGACAGATAATTTGACAGATAAATAGACAGATAATTAGATTAGATTAGAAACGAGATTAGATAGATAATTAGAGTATATAGTAAATTAGATTAGATAGAGAATTAGATAGGTTAAAATAGACAAAAAATTACCCAGATAATTAGACAGATAATTAGACAAATAACTCTGTTTTGTCTTTTAAGTTTTCTTTCCCAATTTTGTGTTTTGATATTTTTCCAGTTTCCTTCGTTGTCTTCCCTTCTATTTTTGGCTGTTACTTCTGACATATCATATTCGACCACTGCATTAAGAGAGGAGGATCTTGCCTCGTCATCATTGGTGGAGTTCGCTGGAAGTAAATTCTTCGCCATTTCGAACAACAAAACCCTTAAAATATAACCACCCTAAGAAATTAAGCAGATAGCAAGAAAGAGATGACGTGGGCGACGTACGATCCATGGTGGTGAAAAAGTAAGCGTGACTTTCATTGATCTTTGCTGAAAAACTGGAGAGAATTTCCGGATGGCGGCGCAGTCAAGATGGCGGTGGTTATCAAATTCCAAAGTGAACAAACAAAAAAAAAGACCGGTTGTGATTAGACAAAGAAAGAGTGATTTTGATTGGTCCATGAATATTACATTTTGTGAGGTCAGCCCGCATTTGGCGATACCTCACGACATATATCACCCACACCAAATGTTGTAAATTTATTATATTTTTGTCAATATGGTTACTCTATTTCATGTGCCATCATGGTTAGAAACCCATATTACAGTTAAAAGTTACTCCTTTCAAGGGTCATTTTGGTAAGTCGGGTTTTCTTATAATTAATATTTACTCTAAAACAGGCGCGATCCTATATTATAATACATTTTTTATGAAATTGGTGCTAAGTTCCCTATTTTAAATGAATACGCGAAACGTCGAACAACTGTTACAAACTTGTTACGGAAATAAAGGCAAACACGTATTTTTGTCGTTGTACTATAAAATTTTAGCATGGATATTAAGGTAAATGTACACAATGACGACGATGCTGTCGACGGACGACATGGATGCAAACGGCTTTTTCCGATGTGATTTAGTCTTTTTGTTTATTGCGATTTCACGTGCAAAAGTGACTCTTTTAAATCATCAAAATGTACCTTTTCACTTAAAAACTACAATTTTTCACGGTCAGACGTTGTCCGTACTCCACACTATTTAAAACGAACCTATATTACAATTTTTTACGCCAATTAAACCTTACTTAAATTAGAATAATGAAAAAAATAGAATCATTTACTCTATTTGATGTCATAGAGTCGAAATTTTGAGCGACCGAATTAGAGTAATTTACTCTAATTACGATTCGCGGTGTAGTGCCGCTCATGTTGTACTGGGCCAGTCGTCTTTTTGTTTTTTTCTCCAACTAGTGAATTTTGCTTGGACATCCAATAGCTTCCGTAAATTAAACTTAACCTCGTCAAATACACACCTTTTTGGACTGCTTCTATCCGGGTATTGTTTATGTTATGCAGTTGCTAGCCTAAGTCAGTGCTGAATTGAAGTTTTAAGTATCTTTCCACTTTTTGTTTTTATTGTATTCATAAATACATGTTATAAAGGAAAATATGTTTTAGTGTTACTGGGTATAAATATTCTTTAAAATGAAGTAACTTTATTTTGTGTGGCGTTAATGCTAATTTAGGTGCAAGCCACACAATCTGTCAGAAGTGATGCTAACCCAATCAGGTCTGTGTCATAAGATATATTTTCATATAATATGACATACATTATGTCAGCGCATTATGGTCTTTTACCACCAATTGTTCATTTCTAACACATAAAGTTACTTTTACACTTTATTTGTTACCTTTCGTGTAAACCCCAACCCGACTTATCAGTTCTAGTTGGAAAAATAGTGTAAATGGAATGTGAAGTAAAACGAGTATATAAATTTTGTCGATGTGGATAGTATTGGAGCCTCAGAAACACGAAAATGTTATCTGCGATATCCACGTGGTGTGTGCTTGCAGAAAAATCGTAAAAATCACGTTTAACTCGACGCTAGAACATGGCCACATTGTTTACTGATTTTGTATGCGAAATAAGTTACGTTTATAAGACCCCTGCATGTTAATGTAAATGTTTATGCTTATTCACTAAGGGAGTCAAAATAGCGTAAATATGTACAATATTTTGACGAAAAGACGTTAAATAGTGTTAATTTTCAGGTCACACATTTATATTTTGTAGTGTTCATATTTCTTGGTAGGTTTTTGTCCAGGTTATTCGCTCGACTGAAAATGGAACTGTGAACTTTGCATGGTTTCTCGGTCGTTATATGATGTCACAATGACAAATTTTGCACCAGAACGGACAAATCTTTATGGATTGACACAAACTTTCCGGAACTTTAAAAATAGTTTTCATTAATACTATTAAATAGTAGTTAATAAATACTATTATAGGTTCAAGGGCTAATTTTTGGGGCACTGCATAGTGTTATTAACCCTAATAATGATACATGGTGTAGTGGACTCATTGCTTTCAAATTTAAACATCACATTATTATACTAATTACTCATCATGATTCCTAAAATCGTGATATGGTATGTAAAGAATGTCGTTGGCGTTTTTATACTTTTGGAGCAAAGTTATGCTATTTGCTTTAGTAGTAAGTGGGCAAAGCGTTCATATTGTGGACTCCTTGGTTTGCTTACAGTAGTCGGTATATTTTATTGAACGGTTTGTCATATTGCAATTTCTGTACTCTTACATGAGCGATCAGTACAATTAAGCGGTACTAAGCCATTCATTACATGGTATAGTATAATGTGGAGTAGTCAATGGAATTTAAAGCCGAGCAACTTAATTGGTAATGATTACTCTATCTTTTATTTCACTGATGTTTTATAAGTCGTTTTTATATATATATTTACAAGCTTTTTTGGAGGTGGGGTTCAGTGTCTTTTGGTGAAGGGATGGAAAGCGGGAGCCAGTTGGGGTTTCCCGAAAGGAAAAAAAAACAAAGATGAGGAAGACGATAAATGTGCTATTCGAGAGGTAAGTTGTTTTTTTTTTTTCTTTTTCTATTTTTACTTTCATGACTTTTAGAGTATCATCTGTTGAGTTGTCTCTATTTTTCCAGAGCAGTACTATTTTTTTTGCTACATAGCTTTTCTAAATACGCCTTGTCAGATGCCACCTCATTTTTTTAAGGTTTATGTTTTTTTGCGTGACGAATGAGCGTTGCCAGAAATAGTGTGACGAATGGGCGCTTACAAAAATAGTGTGACGAATGGGCGCTTACAAAAATAGTGTGACGAACTGGCGCCAAAAGAAATAGCGTGACTAAAGTGCGTTACGACGTTTTGTTTGTAATTTTTGTTGGATTTTTGAATGGGTATATCGTGTTGTTCATAGCCATTTTCACCCATGAATGTACCCTGGGAAGGAACACAGACTACCCCAAAACAGCCTACTATGATTCCACTCAGAATTCTACTGAATTAACAAACCAAGCTGAAACTACACAATCACATAGTTTCTAAGCCACTTAGTATTCCCACAAATTCTCATATAAATATACCAGCCATAATTCCCACATCACCCAGTCAAAGTTGCAAAAAAACAGTCTGCCAGAACTTTGATAAATCTGACCAACTTCACAATGAAGCCCCAAGCAAACTAGAAACACAATAGGTCTGAAAATTTGCCACAATATTTCCAGTACAAGGAGGAACACACATGCAAAATTTCAGATAATTCTGCCAATACAAGTGAGAGTAATTCTCAGATGAAATTCCCAAAAAGGAGTAGAAACAGTTTCTGTCCAAAAGTTCCTTAGTCTAAAAATGACTAAGTCCTACAAATATACACTACACTTTACTACTAACTGTACGGAGGCATACCAGCCGTACGTAATCAATCAACTACGTCAATTAATGTGAGTGTACCTGAGATCTACACTAATAATTAATACACAGGACAAAACATTGCTAAATATTTACAAGTCTTACGAATTCCGTCAAACGAATCTAGACCGTCCAAAATAAATATCATGTGATGGACGCGATTTCGCGTCCTTCACCAAACTGACGTCGTCGCCGTCCATAGCTCTTATTCGACACCCTTGATGTCGTGAAGCATAATCACCAAAATCCTCTTGGCGAAATGACATCACTCCATCCAAATTAGTCCGTACCGGCGGCGTACTTCTTCAAAAACATTCCAGATCGGATAGCTTCGCGATCCGCCGTACATTTACATATTGTGTACCTTTCCTTACGCTATGTTCGCGCCACTCAAACAATAACGTACATCCCAAAACAATTAGTACCATAACTCCCACAATTCCCAAATCAATTCGAACCTCCACAGTAAATCAAGATAGCATTAGAGTAGCGTACTGTACCCAAGAAACATTGTGTACGCACGAAACAACACGCACGCACAAAACAAACTTTTCACACCAGCATATCGTGTGCAAATTTTTTTGATTTCCGTTGGTTGCCATCTTGACACGTATGCTCATTATCCAACATGTCATGGATAAAAAAAAAATCTAATTTGTGATGTACCTTGCTTGGTACATCACAATTTACAAAAAATTTCAGAGCGAATGCTTCGCTAAAAAACATCCAGCGGTCATTGTTAACTCCCATAATTTTAGAGAATATTGGCAAGATTTTTTGTAATGTTGTTTCCGTTAAAGAAAATAATAAGAAGTACGGCGTAGTACGGAGAGGTCTGAATTTATGTAAACAACCTCACTTTTGATCCAATGGAACTTCACCCTTTCTCCAAAATGTGACGCTATTTGTCTATCTGCGTACCGTCGAAAGTGAAATTCCGTAATTTTAAATGAAAATTTACTCTTCTCGCTGATGTCCGTATGTGGTAATATTCAATCTCGTACTCTCCAATGTAAATTATCTCTTCGCACAAATTCCGTACGCTACGTACACTTCAATGTACATTAACTCTCCGCGCGAATTTCGTACGATCTAAAATGAACCAACTTTTTCTCAGTATGTAGCGCAAATCATTACGTTTCAAATTGTATTGTTTTGAAACGTAATTAAAAAAGAACGTACGTTAATCTATCTATTACCTACGCTTTAACCATAGGTTTTGATTTACGTTTTAACGTATCTGGTGTTAAAACGAGCTTATTCTTAGAGCGTAACCCCAAATCCTCAGCCTTACCCTAAATCCTACAACGTAACCCTAAATCTTACAGCCTAACCCTAAATCTTACAGCCTAACCCTAACTCCTACAACCTAACCCTAAATCTTACAGTTTTCTATTTCGTTTTTGTTTTTTTTCCTTTTTTTTTCTTTTTTTTATTTCATCATTTTTTATTCCTACACTTGTTTTTCTTTCTACTCCTTTCTTTTGAATGAATTTTTTTTAAAGGTTTTTCTTATTATTTTTTTCTTATTCTGTTTATTTATTTTTTCTTCTTCATAATTTGTTTTTTTTTCATTGTTTTTTTGGCGTAAGGGAATTTTCCAAATTTTACCTAGTATTGTTTGAGGGATCGCATTTGGAAACTGTCAATATATTGTTCATTCAAAAGATGACGATAGCAATATAGGAATAAAAACCCCCCCACAATATAGTGAGTCAGATAGAGCACGGATCATCCTAGATACATTTAAACAACGTAACCCAAACACGTTAGAAGCTTATTAAGTTGGGATAAATCAATATGAAAAAAATTGGAGTGGACAAGGGCAATTAATCAACAATGGCCAAGTTATCTTGGATGCGGATAAGTTAAGTGTTTTTCTTAATGCTTTACCGGAGAGGCTTTTGCATCTTAAAGTTATTTTACGAGCGAAAGCGGATAACACCTTCGGATTCACCGTCAATTTTATCAAAATGTCGGAGGGAATTCCATCGGCTTCTTCAAGTGGAGGAGGAGGAGTTCTCAACTCTACTACTCCCGAAACCCCGGATCTTAACTATGCCGGTGGTAGAGGAGGTGGTAGAGGAGGTGGCCCGAGAGGTGGTGGTGGCGGCGAGGCAACAAGAGGGATCAAGGTCGTCCACCGAAGGTCCCTTCGGATCTTTCCAATGTGACATGCTACAGGTGTAACCGGCTTGGACATTTGTCTTCATCTTGTTTGGATAAGGACAAGCAATGTAATTTTTGCGGTAAGTGGGGGCATACGATCTCTCAATGTTATGCAAAGAGTGGAGATTCCGGAAGTGGAAGAGGAGGTAGACGAGGTGATAGAGGCGCCCGAGGTGGCGGCCGAGGAGGAGGCCGCGGTAGTGGTCGTGGTTACGGTAATGTAAATTACTTTGACTATGGTAATGAAACCGGTGATGAGTTTCCGGTTCTTAATCTTACCCTTGATTCAGTAAGTAGTGGAGGAAATTAGGAGAAAGAGTGGATTATTGATATGGGGGCATCTCATCATGTTTGCACGGATGCCACCTAGTTTGATGTCATGAGGGAACTTACGGTTCCAAAGTTTACTACGGTTGCAAGCGGCCATGTCATTTCGGTTGGTACGGTTGGCACGGTTCGGCTTGATCTTCTTTCATGGGATAATGATGGGAAAGAGAGATTGACGGAGTATCGTCTACAAAATACTCTATATATTCCGGACGGTTCGGTTAATTTGTTAAGCGTTCCACAAATCCAAAAGAGTGGTGGAAGCTTACTTGCGAGAGGAGATCAATCTATTGAAATTTGGAATGAGAAGGGGAATGTAATTGGAGAAGGAGTTGTAACGGATGCGAATCATAGTCGGCTCTTATGGAGGAGGCCGAAATCTAAAGTTCCCACCGAGGGAATTTCATATCAAATTTCAGAGTTGAAAGGTGATCTTACCTTATGGCATCATCGGATGTGTCACACATCCGAGGTAAATTTGAAAAAGATGATTCGTCATTCTTCGGTGAGGGGTTTGGACCTTGCATCCGGTGAGAAGGTGAACGGATGCGGAGGATGTAGCAAAGGACGTCAAATTCGGAAATCCCATAGCATCGAGCTCAAAGTCCTTTGGAGGTTGTCCACATCGATCTTTGTGGACATATTAAACACGAGACAATTGGAGGTAATAAGTATACTTTGGTAATTGTTGATGACTTCTCTTGGAAGTCATGGGTGTATTAATTGAAAAAGAAATCGGATGCATTTGACAAATTTAAAGAATGGCATGTAATGGCTGAGAGGCAAATTGATAAGAAGCTTAAGTCCATTTGTTCGGACAATGGAGAGGAGTTTGTTGCTTTTGAGGGGTATTGTAAGGAGTGGGGGATAAGGCATCAATTCGCGGCTCCTTATTCTCCGGAGTCAAATAGAGTGGCCGAGAGGAAGAATCGTATCTTACAAGAAATGGTCCGTGCGATGGTTCATAGCTCTGGACCAGAGATTTTTTTGTGGGGAAATGCGATTCTTACAGCGAATTATATTTCAAACCAAAGACTCACTTCGGTTTCTGGAAGTAAAACACCTGAGGAGTTATGGAGTGGGAGAGTGCCCAGGGTTCATCATTTGAGAATTTGGGGATGTCATGCAACAGTTTATGTGGAATCAATTAAGAGGAAAGAGAAACTTGCACCAAGGTGTTGGCCGGGAATTTTTGTTGGTTATAGGGCGAAGGGGAATTTGTACCGAGTTTATGATCCGGCTCGTCACACCGTGGAGGAATCTCGGAATGTGGATTTTCATGAGGATCTCAAATCCGCCATGAATTCCGTGGGGAAATTTAAAGAGAATTTGGATTTTTATGAGAGTGAAATTAAGAATTATCCGTTCATTAGGGGTTTGGAATACGATGAGGAACCGAATGCAAAAACTCAAAAATAGAAATTGGGAAAATAGGTTGAAATTGAATTTGAAAGAAAGAGTGACGGATATTTGGATTCCCGTGTGCCTTCGAACATTCGGAAATCTCAAAGCTCTAAATCGAGTTCTAAATTGAGTGAGAAGGAAATTGAAATTGAATCCGAGGAAGAGAAAGAGGAGAAGGAGGAGGAGCAAGATATTAGAAGGAGCTCTCCGATTACAAAGGGGAAGAAACCAGAGAAACTTACTTACGATCGAAAAGGGGAAAATGCATCGAATTCACATTATTTTCTTTCCGATCATAAAGAGACTGAGTTTCTTTTGTAGCAATCACTTACGGAAAATATGACCTGCGACCCTCAATCTTATGTCGAGGCAAGGAGTTCGATCGACTGGGAGAGTAAGTGGAAACCAGCGTGGGAGAAATAATTTAAATCGGTGGTTGATAATCCAACTTTTGAGGAAGTGAAATTACCGGAGGGCAAAAAGGCGATTGATGCAAAGTGGGTCTTTAAGACCAAAACTAGAGCTTTGGGTGAGAAAATTAAGTACAAGGCGAGACTTGCTTGTAAGGGGTTCCAACAACGTGAGGGAATTGATTTTAAGGAGACTTATGCTCCCGTGTTGAAGTTCGACTCACTACGAATTATTATTGCACTTGCAGCAATGGGGAAGAAATACGTCCATCAAATGGACGTGGAAACTGCGTTTTTAAATGGGTATGCATTTATTTTTGGAGTTGCCGCGATCTTGTGGAGTTCTAGGCTATAACCTACAGTTGCGTTGAGTTCCACAGAATCTGAGTATATGGCTGCGTGTCATGTAGCTAAGGCTTCGATTCAGATTAAGGAGATGTTACGTGAGTTAAGCATTCCTATTGGTTGTATGACGATTTATTTTGACAGCATGAGTTCGATTGCGTTGGCGAAAAATCTTGTGTTTCACAAGAGGACGAAACACATCAGGATCCAATGGCATTTTGTAAGAGATTTAGTTACGGCGAACGAGATTATATATTCCTACGTACTGACAAAAAAAGAGGTAGCAAATTTTGCTGACGAAAGCAGCTACGCATGATGTATTTGAGAGGGGGCGACCAAAACTTGGATTATTTTGAAGAGTTTGGTGATTCCGACAATAAGAGGGGGATTATTGGGTTATTGTCGTTTTCGTGACATTTCGCGAAACGTCATACCAACATTTGTGTGCTTGACGCGAAGTGTCGCGTCATCATACAAAAAGTACTACGTTGTTTCGCGACGGTACTTTTGATATCCGCGAACGAAATGTTCTATTTCGTTTCGCGTCACTTGTTTGTTTCGTGCGCAGGTGTTTCAATTTGCGTGCAGGTGTGTTCGTGAAGTGACAAGTGTAAAGTCAATGTTTGGAGTTAGATGTTTCGAAGGAAGAAAGCGCGTGCGCCTTCCTTCGTGGAACTTTCATTGAAGAGTGCACAGTCACCTAGGGACAGACTTTGTCGCTACGCTAAGTTTTGCTTGTCATACCTTGTTGTCTCTTAATACGGAGTAGCGAGTATATAGGCAGCAATGTATTTGTGCAGAGTATTAAATCTTATATGATTGAATCATAGAGGATTAATCTTGGAGTAAGAGATAAGTTAAAGAGAAGAGAGAAGAGAGAGAAGAGAGATGATGTAAAGAGGCTTCGGCCAAGAACACTTATAATTCTTTTTGGCTCAATATTCCTCTTGTCTTTTATGAGCTTTCGCTATGTAAATGATTTATGTTTTGTGAATTATTTTGAGTGAATGTCTTTTGCTCAAGATCCTACAATTGGTATCGGAGCTAGTGCTTTGGAGATAGAGAGAGAGAGCGCATGGGGAGGAACAAGAATAGAAATACTCCTTCCCCCATGTCGACTTCAGAGAGAGCAAGAGAGTTTACTTTTTCGTGTTCTCAATTTGAGGAGACCCGGAATACGGAGAGAAAATTTGAAGAAATGTTTGATACACTTATGAGATATGTAGATTCCCGATTTCAAACTCAACCGAGTGAGAGCAAAGAAAACATTTCCTTTCCGGCTACCGATCCATTCATTGGAGGAGCTAATGAGAGTGAGAGAAAAGAGAGGATTAAGAAAGGAAAGTCGAAGATAGAAGAAGAAGAGTCTGAGTTTGACGAAGGATTGGAAAACGAAGAAAATTATAATATGTCGGGGAAATATGTGGCCTTTAATGGCACAAATTATGCTGTTTGGAAGAAGTTTATTTCAGGCTAACTTATTCTCAAGAAGCTTTGGAGGATTGTCAATGGAGAAGAGAAAATGCCACTCGAGAGTAAAGCACGTGCTAAATAGAGGTTGAAGGATATTGCAGCAACGACCAGTTTGATGAAAAATTGCACTTCTTCCGTGCTTGATCATTTCCTTGCTCACGGCACGGCCCATGAGTGTTGGCAAGCACTTGAGGAGAAATATTAGAAAGGCGTTTAGAACAAGGGTCAATATGTTTATACGGACTTTATGAATTTTAAAATCAAGTCAAATGAATTGATGGATGATGCCGTGAAGCGCTTCAATATTATACTCGAGCAATTAATCAACAATGGTCGAGTTATTTTAGATGCGGATAAGTTAAGCGTTTTTCTTAATGCTTTACCGGAGAAGCTTTCGCATCTTAAAGCTATTTTACGAGTGAAGGCGGATAACACTTTTGGATTCACCGTCAATTTTATCAAAATATTGGAGGGAACTCCATCGACTTCTTCAAGTGGAGGAGGAGGAGTTCTCAACTCTACTACTCTCGAAACCTCGGATCTTAACTATGCCGGTGGAAGAGGAGGTGGTAGAGGAGGTGGCCCGAGAGGTGGTGGTGGCGGCCGAGGCAACAAGAGGGATCAAGGTCGTCCACCGAAAGTCCCTTCCGATCTTTCCAATGTGACATGCTACCGGTGTAACCGGCTTGGACATTTGTCTTCATCTTGTCCGGATAAGGATAAGCAATGTCATTTTTGCGGTAAGTGGGGGCATACGATTCCTCAATGTTACGCAAAGAGTGGAGATTACGGAAGTGGAAGAGGAGGTAGAGGAAGTGATAGAGGTGCCCGAGGTGGCGGCCGAGGAGGAGGCCGCGGTGGTGGTCGTGGTTTCGGTAATGCAAATTACTTTGACTATGGTAATGAAACCGGTGATGATTTTCCGGTTCTTAATCTTACCTTTGATTCGGTAAGTAGTGAAGGAAATTTGGAGAAAGAGTGTGTTGAAATTTATAGATTTCTAGAGTATTTTCTAGGTTTAAATATGTTTTTATAAAAGAAAAAAAAAAAGGACGGACAGCCTGCCTCCACCTCCGCTCTCTAGCCCCCATACTTGCTGTAGTCACTGAAGGAAAGAGAGAGAGGTTGATCCATGGCTGCCTTAGTTCAACAGACAGCTATTTTTAGTAGGTTGAATCTTATATGATTGAATCATAGAGGATTAATCTTGGAGTAAGAGATTATTTAAAGAGGAGAGAGAAGAGGGAGAAGAGAGAAGAGAGATGATGTAAAGAGGCTTCGGCCAAGAACACTTATAAATCTTTTTGGCTGAACATTCTTCTTGTCTTTTATGAGCTTCCGTTGTGTAATGATTTATGTTTTGTGAATTATTAAGAGTGAGTGTCTTTTACTCAAGATCATACAATAAACGGGGAGAAGAGTCTCATTTCGAGGATGATGAAGAAGTTTCCGGAACATTTTACAGGAATTTGTAGTACGCGTAAGTTTTTTTTTTACCTCTTTTTGTCAAACGTTCTGATCGCATAATTTTAATTTAATTTTTATCTTTGTCATTTAACCCCCTCTTTACAGACGGTGTTTTTCTCCTTTTTCCTGACGATTGTCTGTTTTAATACATTTTTTTTTTCTACCTCTCCCTCTCTCTCTCTCATTTTCAATCTGCCTCGCCTTCTCTCTAACTCCCCTCTCCCATCCTCTCCCTCTCTCTCCCTCTCTCTCTCCCTCTTTCTTACTCTCCATCTCCCTTTCTCTTTCCCACTCTCGTTCCCTTCCCCTCTCTCTCTCCCTCCTCTTCCCACTCTCCCTCTCCCCAAATCTCTCCCATTCCCACTCTCTCTCCAGCTCAATCTGCCGCTCCCTAACGCTCTGCCTCTCCCTCTCTCTCTCCCTTTCAATCGGCCTCTCCCCATCTGGCTCCCTCGCCCCATCTGGCTCCCTCGCCCTCTCTCTCTCTCCCTCTCAATTGACCTTTTTCTAACTGTCTTTTCTCTCCCTCTCCCTCTCTCTCTCCCTCTTCTTACCCTCCATGTCCCTCTCTTTCCCACTCTCTCTCCCTTCCCCCCACTCTCTTTCTCCTCTTCCCACTCTCCCTCTCCCCCAATCTCTCCCATTCCCACTCTCTCTCGAGCTCAATTTGCTGGTCCCTAACACTCTGCCTCTCCCTCTCTCTCTCTCCCTCTCAATCGACCTCTACCTCACTCTCCTCTCACTTCCTTTCCCTCTCTCTCCCTCTATCTCTCCCTCTTCTTACTCTCTATCTCCCTCTCTCTTTCCCACTCTCTCTCTCTCTTCCCACTTCCATCTCCCCCAATCTCTCCCAATCCCACTCTCTCTCCAGCTCAATCTGCCGCTCCCTAACGGTGTGCCTCTCCCTCTCTCTTCTTCCCTCTCAATCGACCTCTCCTCATTCGGCCCCCTCGCCCTCTCTCTCTCTCTCTCGCTGAATACTGTTTCCCTGTTTTTAGGGTAAAAAATTATCCAAAACTATCACACAATCTGATTTTTTTTTCTTAATCGTTTCTTCTAAACAGGGTACATGAAGGCTAAGCGATGGTGGATCGAAAGGGGATCGACGCTTGCGGGGATACGAGAAACATCAAGGACGCTCTCTTCCTCGGGTTTTGGGAGAAGATCGGTGGTGGTTACCAAAGCATTTCCAGGAAGAGGAAGGAAGGAAGCTGCATCGGTGACAATTGTACAGAACGAATTTATCGAAGACTTCCACCGTTTCAATCATTTCGACGGCGAGGAAGTAGAAGCTCCTTGCCCAAGGGCTAGAGAATTCCTCCAAAACATTGGAGGGGCAGACAGTCACCAAGACACCATTTTAAACGAGGGAGGCATTAGTGGCAGTGAGATTTGAAGAATGTAATAGAATTATATTTATTGTTTTTTTTTCCACAACCGTAGTTTAGAAAGGGTACTTTAATGATAGACTACGAATTGTATTGATACTTCAAATAGATTATTATAGACAGTTTTTGAAGTGTAGTAGCCCTTCTCCTTTTGAGGCATACCAGAATTTATATTTGTATTTGGTTTTGGGATAATATATTGACAGTTTTACCCGTGCTAACATGTTTTGCCATTTTTATAATTTCCAATGTGATGCCTTTATTTATATTCATGTGTGTATGACTTGAGATGCGGATAATAAGGTGCGGGAAATGGAGTATGCTTAGGTGAACATAATGTTAACATTACAAAGTGAATGACGAATCTGCCTCACAAAAGAGGGAGGTAGAGTGTAAGAAGAGGGAGAGAGAGAGTAAAAAGGGGGAGAGAGAGATGGAGAGAGAGGGAGAGGAAGGGAGAGGAGAGTTAGGGAGAGGTAAATTGAGAGGGAGAGAGAGAGAGAGAGGGCGAGGGAGCCGGTGGGGAGAGGTCGATTGAAAGGGAGAGAGAGAGAGGGAGAGGCATAGCGTTAAGGAGCGGCAGATTGAGTTGGAGAGAGAGTGAGATTGGAAGAGATTGGGGGAGAGGAAGAGTGGGAAGAGGAGAGAGAGAGAGGGGGAGAGAAAGAGAGTTGGAAAAAGAGAAGGAGATGGAGAGTAAGAAGAGGGAAAGAGAGAGGGAGAGGAAAAGAGAGGAGAGTTAGGGAGAGGTCGATTAAGAGGGAGAGAGAGAGAGAGAGGGTGAGGGAGCGCGATGGGGAGAGGTCGATTGAAAGGGAGAGAGAGAGAGGGAGAGGCATAGCGTTAAGGAGCGGCAGATAGAGCTGGAGAGAGAGTGGGAATGGGAGAGATTGAAGGAGAGGGAGAGTGGAAAGAGGAGAGAGAGAGAGAGAGGGGGAGAGAGAGAGAGTGAGAAAGAGAGAGAAATATTAATTTGGGTGGAAAGGGGATAGGTAAGATGCACAAAAACAATATAAGGATGCATTTAACACAAAACACAGGCGGGCTAATTTTCATTATAGAAAACCTATACAATTTTTTCCTAAATAGAATGATAATTTCCCACTAATCCCTATCCATTATTCATCTAACATCTCCATAACTTGTAATTGTTCGCTATCTATTACAAATATCTCTAACTCTACAATAATCCTCACGTTTAAGACTTATACATGAAATTCTACCGCCTAAAGCAAAATTTAAGAAGTAATAACTCCTTTTACTATGTTGTTGTTCGCTTAATCCCTGGCCCTCCACTTCCTAGAATGTGACAATATGGAAAGTCAATTTAGATATATATTAAAAAAACAAAAGGGGGAGAGATAAAAGGGGAGGGAGAGAGAGTGGGAAAGAGAGATGGAGTGGGAGATGGAGAATAGTAAGAGGGAGAGGGAGGGAGAGGAAAAGAGAGGGAGCGTGAAGGAGAGGTTGATTGAGAGGGAGAGAGAGTGGGAATGGGAGAGACTAGGGGAGAGGGAGAGTAGGAAGAGGAGAGAGAGTGGGGGAGGGAGAGAGAGTGGGAAAGAGAGATGGAGCTGGAGAATAAGAAGAGGGAGAGAAAGAGGGGGAGAGAGGGAAAGGATGAGAGAGGAGAGTGAGGGAGAGGTCGATTGAGAGGGAGAAAGAGAGAGCGAGAGAGAGGCAGAGCGTTAGGGAGTGGCAGATTGAGCTGGAGAGAGAGTAGGAATGGGAGAGATTGAAGGAGAGGGAGAGTGAGAAGAGGAGAGAGAGAGAGGGAGGGAGGGAGAGAGAGTGGGAAAGGGAGTTGGAGATGGAGAGTAATAAGAGGGAGAGAGATAGGGAGAGAGAGGGAGAAGATGAGAGAGGAGAGTGAGGGAGAGGTCGATTGAGAGGGAGAGAGAGAGAGCGAGAGAGGGGCAGAGCGTAAAGGAGTTGCAGATTGAGCTGGAGAGAGAGTGGGAATGGGAGAGATTGGTGGAGAGGGAGAGTGGGAAAAGGTGGGAGAGAGAGAGGGGGGGGGGAGAGAGTGTGAGAAAAAGAGAGGGAGAGGGAGAGTAAGAAGAGGGAGGGAGATGGAGAGTAAGAAGAGGAAGAAAGTGAGGGATAGAGAGGGAGAAGAAGAGAGAGAGAGTGAGAGAGTGAGGGAGAGGGCGATTGACGAGATGTGGGAGAGGGAGAGAGAGAGGGAGCGAGATCGAACTTACGCATTCATTTCGTCATTCCCCGTAAAAAAAGGAGCGTTCCTCCATGACATGGCGGCAGGCGGATTTGTCTCGTAAATGTGCAGGAGGCGGCGGAACACCGACTGGCATCTTGCCCAAAAAAATGGCGTCATTTTAACAAATTGGAATCGCGAGGTTCACGAGTTATCCTGTACAAAAAAAGGGTGTGGCTGGGATTCGTATATATATATATATATATATTATTTTATTTTTCTGTGTTTTGGCCGTATTTGCCGTTTGATTTTATCGTTTCTGAATTCGAAGGCGTGTCATGCATTCAATCCTAAATACTGTGTGTTTACTCTAATATGTACTCGTCCTAACTCTAATTTGTTGGCAGTTTATAAAACATAACCCATTTTAGGGTGAAATTAAACTCTAATATGTCGAGCTTGTCGTGAGCAGGTCTTTTTTCAGCGTTGAGTTTCTTCCTTGATCCCGAAATAGAGTAAGTTTTTACCCCAATTGTTTTGATGGATCCTCAATAGAGTGAATCGACAAGGAATTGGCGTGAACATTCACTCAGTTTTCTGCATGGTTAGAAGTCTACAGTTTCGCAACGTAACATTTGTTTTTTTTTCGCATATTTACATGTTATTAGTTCACATTGGTTACCTGAAAAAATTACATTTCAACGTATGCGAACGGACTGTTGCAAACTCGTTTTCAATTGTATTGCAACCGCAGTTTCACGTGCGATCGACTTAAGTTCCAGTCATGTTCCTTATATTTTTATTTAGTGAAGTACCGTGATGTAGCGGCAGACACGTTTGTACACCACACTATTCAATAAAATCATAAATTAGAATTATAAAGGCTAATTTTTTAGAACGGTAATTAGCGTAAGGGAAAATTTAGTATTTTTAATTCTATTTCAGGTTCGGGAATCAAAATTTGGGGGTGCCGATATAGAGTTCATAACGCTAACAACGATTCACTGTGTACAGTTGGTCGTTTGAAACATTTGAATTGCCTTCATTTGCGGCGTTTTTATAAGGGCAAGGTTCCATTAGGGGAAAAATGACGTTGTTTACTGAAAGCCGTACTATTTCGTACAGTGCCGTACCAAAAAAAAAAAAATGTCAGAAAAATAAGGCTACTGAATGAGGAATTTGATTCTCCATGTGTATGGGCGTTAATGTGGACCTTCGGATGCATAATCGGATATGACATCGTCTGACACTTTCAGTTCGCAACAAGTGACCCCGAGTAGGTCAATTCTCAACGCCTGAACGAATTGCATCGTGCCTCGTGGAAAAGTGAACAAATATCTACGACGACCGCGCGACCAGGTGGGTACACGTCGCACATGACATGTGCCTTCCGCTAGGGAGGATTCGAGGCCACCAGAAGCCGCAAGAAAATCTTTGACGGAGGATATTTCACACGTCTGTCCCCATCCACTAACCATTCTGATATTTTCGTACGTTTTTACAAATCCTAAGTTTCATCCACCCGTACAAATTTTATTCAATACGTCGTACAAGTCACTTTTTACCTTCGTTGATAAAAATGTGTGGTCGCAACTTGCTTTCAAAGATTCTGTAAAGATTACCAGAATCACGTTCATCTACAACGTGGACCAATAAAACTGTGCTACGCAAATAAAATGTCGGTTACTGACCCGACACAATGGAACGGTCGCTTCAGTAAACGAATTTTCGACGTTTACTGCGACCGCCTAATGGAACAATGCTCTAATTGTGTGTTTTTTATTGGCTAAAGTGAGTAAGGGTGGACTTCCATTAGGCTTCCCAGTAATTGTACGGAAAATTTTACTGAAGGGCGTGCCTTCCATTAGGTCGCATCTGTAAACGTGCGTGGCTCATTCTAGTTGGTATCACGTAAGTTAATATTCAATGCTTAAAATCTTAAAAGAATCTTCAAATGCAATGTCAGAACGCAATATCTGTACGAGCGAAAGGTAATATCTATACCAGCGAAGATAACATTTGTACCAGCGGAGATGATTAATGACTCATGCAGAGGGCATTTAATGTACTACATAAAATTTCAAAATGCAACGACAAAAAGGCGGCGTCAAACTTTGATGGTGTGAGCGTGACGCGATAATTTTTGCGGATTCGCAGCCACCCTGGCGGAAGGCACATGGCCCTTGCAACGTGTACGCACATACGTGCGCGCTCATCGTGCATTTTTTTTACCCGTTCCACACGGCCTATTTTTACACGTTCTGTATTCGAGAACTTTCCTCACTGTGCACGGTCTTAAAAAACTGTAGGGTTAGTAACGTGGCGTCACAGATAAAAAGTGTAATTGAATCGGACGGTCCTATTTGATGCCTACAACCTTAGACAATTTTGTGTAATGTTGTTTTCGTTGAAAAAAAAAATATATGTACGAACTTGTACGAAACGGTACGGCCATCAGTAAAAACCCCACTTTTTGGCTAATGGAAGTCCACCCTAAGTCTGCGTTCATTAAATGGAGTGTAAAAAAAAGCCGCCTGTGATAAACAGCGACGCTAATAACGATTCACAGAGTACAGTACACTGTGAATCATTATAAGCGTTGAGAAATTATTAGCGTTAAAAAATAATTAGCGTTATTAACACTAATTACGATTTTCAATTTTTTTGAAAAAAATGTTTAATACTAATTAATCATTTATTCTAATTTTGGTACAACGTATTTGCCATCAGGATCTTCACAGTATAATAGATAAAAGTACAAAATCTGACAAATCGTACACTATCGCGTCTTTTGACTCTAATTTTTTCATAACTCTAATTTGGGTGTTCGCGCAAATAAATATTATGCCAAACATATCTTTACACTAAAATAGGTACGATCTTATTATGTCTCTTATTCTGAGCGTAGTTTTACATGCGATCGCGATTGTTTTGATCCATGTTTCGTACTTTTTTACTTAATAAAGTACCTTTTTGTACAGACTGACACGTCTGTACACCACACTTTTCAATGATATCATAAATTAGAATTATGAACGCTAATTCTTTAGAACCGTAACTAACGAAAAGGAAAATTTAGTATTATCAATTCTATTTTAGGTTTTGGAATCAAAATTTGTGGGCACCGATATAGAGTTCATAACGTTAATAACGATTTGCGTTGTACTATACCGCAGCAATTCACACTATACCTTCGTAAACACTTATCATTTCGTCAATCAGACAACGGCAATGGAAAGATGAGAGACCGAATGTAAAATGCCATTCGAAAGTCGTCCGAAAGATCGATTCCTGATTGGTGTGAAATATTTTAGTGCGCACCGAAGACGTCGTAGGCTTCCTCACCATACACGACGGCTCTTAAACCTAGTTGTCTTATTCATACGGATTTGGACTTTTTCTCAAAAACTAAGTAGTAATCGTGACTTTTGTATTTTTCGTAAAATTTGTTTAATTTTTCGCTGTATGGAAAAATGTACGGAATTTAAAAAAAATGGATGTTGCACCAATTGCGCGACCGATGTTTGAATTTTTGCAGAAAGGGCCTCTTTGAACAAGAAGCTGCTATTGAAGATGCAATAGAAGCAATCAGTAAAGGTACCATTGGAACCGCCTTCAACGCTTTCGCGGACCTCACCAGAAGCATCCATGCTTAGAACTCGCAGAATAGAGTGGGAGCATGTTAAGGCTCCAGACGGGGGGCTACTTGGAAACAACCGAATATGTATATATATCTACTACAACTTCGAATACAATGGTCAAGCAACTAGGATTAGAAACCACCTTCTTGGGAAAGTGAAGAGTGGAGGAATTAGAGCTTGCCATTTATGTCCGGACGAGGTGAAAGAGGAGTTTACTACATCGAAAATTGAGAGACGTGTTATATCTGATTTGGATTATCTCAATGTGTGTCTTGGTGGATCTAGCTAGAGCAATAAGGCATAAGGTGTTCAAACAACAATAACCAAATTATTTCAAAGGCATAACAAGAAAGAGGTAGATGTAGCATTGGACAAGGCTTTCTTTGCCAACGGCTTGCCATTCCCACTATAATATGACCCCTATTTTAAGGGAACAGTTAAGAAGACCAGGGAGATGTGGGGTTGTTACAAGTTCCCTCACAAAAATGCCATGAGAACTCGGCTCTTGGCAAAGACAAAGGCAACTGTAAAACAAGACTTGGCGAGCTACATGGCGACGCTAGAAGCCACCGGTGACTTGATCACATCATATGGATGGGCAACACTTGATGACAAGCCTCTGCTTAACATTCTAGCTGTAACCCCCAAGGGTGACATGTTTTTCACGACGGAAGACATTAGTGGGAAAATTAAAGATGTAGATTACGTTTGTAAGGTGTTAGAAAAGGTAGTTCTTGCAATAGGGGTCGAGAATATGGTGTAAGCTGTGACAAATTCTGCCCCTGTAAACAAGGCTGAAGCCTCATTGCTCGTGAGTAAATACCCTTCGATCACCTAAAGGCCATGCGCGGCCCACGTATTGGACTTACTGTTGGAGGATTGGGTCAAGTTGCCATTTATTTCAACACATGTCCGAGAGGCAAAAGAGGTGCTAAAATTTATTACCAATCATAACATGAGTGCTGCCATGTTCAAATTTTTTTTTGCACTTCGGCTGTTGAAACCTAGAAAGACGAGGTTTGCGACAAATTTCGTTATGCTCGAAAGATTTTTACAAGTGAAAGACCGCTTAGATGTTTGATGACAGTTAGAAGTACTGGATGGGTAAGGAAGCATACAAGATCGAGGGGCTAAAGATTAAAGATCACATTTTGAGCCCAACATTTTGGATGAGAGTGACAGAGGCTATGGTAGTTTTAAAGCTGGTGGTGCGACCAATGAGGGAGTGTGATAAAGTGGCCCCCAACGTGGGGAAGGTTTATAATAGTTTTTATACCGTTGGTTTGTTTGTACCTAAGTTATCTATTGATGGAGGTGAAAAAAATTATGAAGCCCTACAGGTATTGGAAGAACTAGAGACGTTCATGGGCAGATGGGAGATGGCTCATAGTCCCATGTATGCCGCCGACTTTGTATTCGATCCCGAGTACCAAAGTGTTACCTATGGGCAGAATAAAAATGCGATAATAATGGAAGGCTTTGAGACAATGCTTGAAAAAATGTAACCAAATGTGGAGGAGTAAACAGAGGCCCGCGTTGAGTTGTCTAAATATAGAGGTTTCGAGGGTGTTTTTGGAAGGGATGTAACGAAAGCTTGTGTTAGGAAAATGCAAGGGTGGAAATGGCGGCATGAGTTTGGAGGCGTCACCTTGATCTTGTAGAAGGTAGCTATTAGAATCCTCGCCCAATGCTCAGTTGCCAGCGCAGGTGAGAGGAATTGGTCAACCTATGACTATATTCACTCTTAGAAAAGAAACAAGCTCAGAGCTAATAGGGCCAAAGTTATGGTGTGGGTCTTTAGCAATCTTATATTGTTACACAAGAGTAGGGATATCAGTTATGAAGAGTCCATGGTAGTTCGCATGGTGTAACATTTGCAAGTCAATAGAAAGATGGTTTTTTTCTCTTCCATGTGAACTTGTATTTTTTCATTATTGACATGTTATAATAAAACCATGTTGAATCAGCGACGAAGCAACCTGGTCGCTGGTCCCTACAGTAGTTCAACGGTGATACCGCTTCGTCGTTGGTTCATCAACTACCGTCAAAGAAGCTTGGTCACTTGTACAAGAGCTTGGTTGCTAACTCAGCGCCGTGGTTGTCATGTCGCTTGTTTTTTCACTTCACCTTTTTTTAGCGTATGCCATATCATAAATTTAAAATTTGAAACTTTCAAAAGTCAAAAAATGTATGGAAATGTACAAGTATATAGTCAAGTACGCATTTTATAACATATTTTTCATCATTAAATGCGTATCGTGCGTAGTATTCGTACGAGACAACTATGCTCCAAAACTATCTCCTCGACTCGAGGACGCTTTATTAGCACATCCAGACAGCGTCATGAATACGTTTTTTCTGATTCTGTTACCATGAAACTTCATCTTGAGATCTAGACACGGCGACGAGGTCCTAATTGCTTTGTATTTTCTCTTCCCACGTGCCAATTATTTGTCAATCAACTAGGAGCCAATCAGTCATGTCAAAGTATGGCGAGACTTAGATTTCGCTATAGCTCACATCTCTAACAAAAGCAATTGATTGAATAATCGACATGCGCCATCGCGGCCTCCGCTTTGTGTGGAGCCACACCGTATATTGCTTTTAGTGTTAATAAATTTTCCGCCACATAAAATATCTTTTCTCTGTACACTTTTGTCCGATTTTCAATTTAAGATCATAAAATCGGAAATTGAAAATCTTAACATTCTATCGCGACCATAAGATCTAAAAAATGATATGTTTGTACGTAAAAAAAATGTTTTAAGAGGCGAAAAAAAACATTAAAACTTATATTGACTATCGGTGTACAATACATAAGAGTTGGACATTTCCAAGCTTTTCATTCGTTTGCAACCTTTCGGCCGGTCCAGCTAAAGATTCGTTAGAATTCAACGACCGTAGGATCCCCAATTTGAACAAAATGTCGGTGGCACCTTCACCGACATTTGGAAACCAATTATTAGTGTTGTGAATCGGTAAGGATTTGCCAATAACCGATATGGGCCTTTTTTCGGGGACCCGATAATCGATATATTGGTACGATATATCGCTATCGGTCTTATCGCCGATAAGTAGCCGATAATATCGGCTACTTATCGGCGATAATACCGATAACGATAACTATCGGCGATAACTGTACGAGCCGTACAGATAAATGTACGGCATGTACAATCAATTGTACGTCTTATTCCCCCGACGCGCCCTACTCACAACCCCTGAGGTACCTACCAATCAGATCATTTGCAGAAGCCGAAAGTATAGTAGTGGGCATAAGATGTGTACGACTTCAGTACGGCTCCAATTAAGACGATGTACCCTTCACATCCGACATCGTGGCTTTGTTCCTTTATTTTTTGGGATCCAGTGGAAACCTGCCACGTGTCAATCCGTTGGCTTTTTTGGCAAAAGCTGCCAAAAAAGCCATTCCGAGATGCAGGCGCTCACGCTGACCGTCTGCTCGTATTTTCTCATTGAATGTCGTCCGTTCGATTCCGGCGGCGCGCATAATGTTATTTTGCATCCGTTGTACTTTGTTTCCGCCGTCTTTTTACCGTTCCATGATAATGAGTTTATCAGTACAATTCTGTACGTTCTCGTAAAATCTATGTTCAGTTAACCGCCCAAAAAGTACTACAAAGTGTAACGTATTTTTTTGTCAAAATTCGTACATTTCTTGTAAACAACCGTACTTTTTTCGTAAATTTACCGTTCGGTTTATCGGACAGAAAGCACTCCGGACAGAAAGTACAGAAAGTACAAATATATCGGGACCGTTGACCGTTCAATAACCGATAACTATCGGTATCGGTGTTATCGCGATAAGTTTTTTACCGATACACAACACTACCAATTATGTTTTATGGTAAAAACAAATTTATGTAAAAGGTACACGTAGAGCCAAAAACGACAACATTCGTGTCGGCTTTACTTAACTCTATTTACAGAATCGCACAAATTTTTTTTGGTGGATGTCTTTCGGATGATCTATTCGTATCTTAAGATACATATATATGATGCATTCACACTAGAAATGGATGATGAATGAGATGAGTAGTGTTGTTTATCGGTAAAAAAATTATCGCGATAACACCGATACCGACAGTTATCGGTTATCAAAAGGTCAATGGTCCCAATTTATCTGTAATTTTTGTACTTTCTGTCCGAAGTACTTCTTGTTTGGTAAACTGAACGGGTTATTTACAAGAAATGTACAATTTTTTACAGGAAATGTATAAATTTTGACGAAAAAATACGTTGCACTTTGTAGTACTTTCTAACCGATCAACTGAACGAAAAATTTAGGGGAACGTACGGCAATGTAATGATAAACTGATGATCATGGAAGGAAAAAAGGATGGCGACATAAAGTACAACGGACGCAAAAGAACATTTTGCGCGTTGGAAAAATCGAACGGACGGCTTTCATTGAGAAAATACGAGCGGACAGACATCGTGAGCGCCGGCATCCCCGAATGGCTCTTTTGGCGTCTTATGCCAAAATAGGCGACAGATTGACACGAGGCAGGTTTCCAATGGATAGTAAGGAAAAAAAAGGACAAAGCCATGGCGTTGGATGTGAAAGGTACATCATTTTAACTGGAGCCGTAATGAAGTCGTACATATCTTATGTTGGCTACTGTACTTTCGGCTTGTACAAATAATATGATTGGTAGGCACCTCAGTTGATAGGGGTTGTGAGTAAGCGCGTCGACGGAATAACATGTATAGTTGAGTGAACTGGCCGTACATTTATTCGTACGGTCCGTACATATATTGTCAATAGTTATTGATATCGGTGTTATCGCCAATAATAACCAATGAATATCGGTTATTTATTGGCGATAACAATGATAACGATATATCGTACCAATATATCCATTATCGGCTAGCCGAAAAAGGCCTATATGGGTTATTGGCAAATCCTTACCGGTACACAACACTAGAGATGAGTAAATGTTTGTCCTTTTTATTTGTTTGGAATCGGCCTTGACGTCACCTCACGTCAACAAAAACGTCACGATGTGATTAATCTTGCCGTACGATTAGTTCCTGATGACTCAAATCCGTCGGTACCAAACCATTAGTAAAAAAAGGGGAGGATGTTTCGTCAAAGTTCCAGAGAAGTTTTAAGTTTACATTTTTTTACGTTCTATTTTATATGATTTTGATTGGCTATTTGTTTATGGGTTAGCATTTTAGAAAATTTCGTTACAGTACGGATCATTCACTTGGGATACGACTTTATACTTTTTAAATGTCGGATCTCTGCATGCCGAAAATGTTTTCCGGAAAAAAAGATGACTTACTACAGTTGTCAAGTTTGACGCACTTGGCCCATTGTTTTGTCCGTCAATACGCTCCAAATTTCAAATTTTGTCCGTCACTATGCTCCCTAAATGTTGACAGCCGAGAGGTCGACCTATTTGGCGCCTTTGTTTTTGTTTTTTTGCGGAATGAATGGTACGAGATCATACGTTTCCTCATCTCATTCACCATCCATTTCTAGTGTGAATTGCTACATAGAGACGACCACTTTTCGAAGTACCACGTGGCATGATTCTCTGTAGATGTTGACGCATGACGCCAATCATCATTTGGTTGTTTTTCTTTGTCGGATATCCGACTTGTACTTTCTTTCCGTCTGCCTTTGAGCGTGACCTCAGTTACCGTACAGTGGGCAATTTAGTTGGTTTCGTACGCTTTCTAACCTTTCCGCACTCTCGTACTTTTTGCTGTTCAAAAGTCATTTATAATGCGAATCTGTCACTATTGTCAAAGGTGAGCATCGACCGTTCGTTTTTTTTTTCGATTCAGCGTCCCTTATTGTTTTTTTTCAGGTCACTTTTATCGAGAATCTATCAAGAGTCTCTTGAACTCCCTGAGTAATCATGGACCGTTGGATTTTTAACATCTTGGCGAAACCTCCGTGAAGCAGTCTTACTATGAAGCGATTCGATAACCGCCGCCCATCATCCTCAAAGTCCGGAGACGCTGACGTCAGCCAAAGCCACAGCCTCGGGTTGGGTATGATCATTACGAGTTCTAATACTGACACGTGTCACGATGGACAGCCAACGATTTATTTACACGTCGTAGAGGCGACGTGACTTTGGAAAGAAAGGGTGGATGGAAATCCGCCCGAAATTTTTTAAATTGAAAAAAAAAAAAAAAAAAACTGGAGGAAATTGTTTTTTTGTGATTGTTTATAAAAAAGTGGAGGTTATGACAAAAAAAAAGTAATAATAACAATAATAATGATGAGCAGACATAACATATGTGATATATAAAATTTAAATGTTGAATAGGAAAAAAAAAAAAAAGGGAGGAAAAATTTGCCATTTCATAATTCCACGTATCATATACATGTAAAAAAACATTTCAACAAAAGTTGGAATCAGAATTAGTGTGGATAACGAGTACACTCGTGCCAAAACGCACAATGAAATATGAATTCGGCCAACACTATTAGTGGTGAGAATATAGACAATATGGACAAAATGCCGTACCGCGATGATCTGGGATGTTTTGGAGACATTGTTAGTTAACAAATTAGGTTGGGCATCACAATAAACTGAGAGGAGGTAAAAATAACCATGCGAACTTTTCATCGACGGTAAGGTATTTCGAATCACATGTGAAAGGATCGATAATAAACTAAGAGCTCAATTACACACAATTATGGCAGTAGAAGCATTCAGAATACAAAAGATCAATCAACATTGAAAAGACATTTCGAAAAAAAATCTCACATTAATACAAAAACCGAAATTACAATTTCTCTTCTATCTCTTTTTTTCCTCCATGTAAGTCTCCAATCGATTGTTGATTGATTGATTACACCATTACATGGTGTCCCTTAAATAACACACCATCCATGGAGCGGCACGTGTTAGCGTGCGCCGCCAAAAAACCTCTAGAAATCTGCTTCCTATCCGTAGATTAAGCTAGAACACTGTAATTCTCACTAACTCAAACATTGCAAAACGACAAGCAAAGACGAAAGTACTAGACAAATGTAAAGTACTATCTTACTAAACTTTCACTACGTAACATTTACGTGCAAAAGTGCGCGCCAAACGAAACGCGATTTCGCACGATCGTGCGTAACAAATTTCGCACGCGAAACTTCCTACGAAATTCCCTTAAGTGAAAGTGACGTTTCGTACGAAAATCTGTACGAAACGAACCACCGTGCATACTAAACGTTTCGTTAGAACTTTATGAAACGTACACGCATAATTTCGGTAGTAATTTGACCCTTATCCCGTTTCAATGGTACCCACTTGTTATTTTGACCCCACGCTGTCACCTAAATACACCCATCGCTATAACTTTTATAATATAACTCCAAATAGCGTGATTCTTTCGCGGACGTCTACCAAATTTAGTACTCTAAAATCATAATACCTAAATACCCTTTTATAAACAAGTTCGATCAGCTATTAGTGTTACAAAACCCCCTTAAATAATAAATAATCAAGGAAAAATCGTGATTTTTTACCGAAATCGGGGGGAAGGGGGTCCGCGGCGCGTCCGGGGAATATGACGTGCAGTTGAGTGTACTGGCCGTACATTTACATGTACGGTCAGTTCATATATCGCCTATAGTTATCGTTATCGGTGTTATTGCCAACAAAAAACCGATAAATATCGGGTATTTATCGGCGATAACACCGATAACGATATATCGTACCAATATATCGATTATCGGGTACCGGAAAAATGGTCCATATTGGTTATCGGCAAATCCTTACCGATACACAACACTACACCTTTAATCGTTATTAGCGTAAAGAAATTATTAGTGTAAAGAAAAAATTAGCGTCATTCATTCTAATTTAGTGCCAGCAGACGTGGCAGATTATGGTCCACGTCCTTAAATAGTGTATTTTATTATATTTAAGGTATTAATGTCAAAATTTTGGGGTGCCGATATAGCGTACATAAGGCTTATAACGATTCACGGTGTAGTAAATAACGATGTAGGAATGTTGATTCGTTAATAATGTAGCTGAATAAATGTGAATTATGTTTTCAATATAGGAATGTTGATTCGTAAATAGTGTGGCTTCATTTGGCCGCGCATGACGACGCGTCATTTCAGTTACACCGATATTTATACGCCGGTACGCTTTTTTATTTTGTACGAATTTTGTTTCGTTTCGTGCGAGTTTATACATGTTGTACGTTGTCCTTTAATTTGTGTCCAAGTTCAGTGTAATGGTTCGCGGTTAGATTCCATTTTTGCGGCGAAGTCAAATGTCGGTGTGTGCTCTCACAGTGGAGCTCACGTGAAGTGAGGAACTACACCGTGCATCGTTATTAGTGTCAAAGTCACTAATTTGGGTCCTTAAAATTTTGATTTTTTTCCTCAAATAGGATACATGATTTAAAATTTTCCTTGACGTTAATTAAGGTACCGTACAAAATAGCGTAAAAAACGAAAGTACATTAATATATAAATAGTGTGGTGTACGGTCGATGTCAGACCGTACATAAATGAATCTTTTCAATTGAAATTTTACAAAAAATGAATTAAATTATACGCGCACGCATAGGAACGTGCGCTCAAAAAACGGGATTAGTTAGACACGTAAACTACACCGTGATTCGTTATTAGCCTTATGTACGCTATATCGGCACCCCAAAATTTTGACATTGATACCTTATATATAATAAATTACACTATTTCAGAACATGGACCATAATTTGCCACGTCTCCTAGCACTAAATTAGAATGAATGACGCTAATTTTTTCTTTACACTAATAATTTCTATACGCTAATAACGATTCAAGGTGTAGGCTATACATGTACGGATACTTAAATTTCACGATGGCGTACGATTTCTAATATTTTTTGTACGGATACGTATATAATAGTACGACAAATATTCCATTTTTGCTGTTCCCAAATTAGCATAATACCGAAATTAGTAGTGTTGTGTATTGGTAAGGATTTGCCGATAACCGATATGGGCTTTTTTTCGGGGACCCGATAATCGATATATTTGTACGATATATCGCTATCGGTCTTATCGCCGATAAGTAACTGATAATATCGGTTACTTATCGGCGATAATGTCGATAACGATAACTATCGGCGATAACTCTACGAGCCGTATAGATAAATGTACGGCGTGTACACTCAACTGTACGTCTTATTCCCCCGACGCGCCCTTCTCACAACCCTTGAGGTACCTACCAATCACATCATTTGTACAAGCCGAAAGTACTGTAGCCGGCATAAGATGTGTACGGCTTTAGTACGGCTTTAGTACGGCTCCAGTTAAAACGATGTACCTTTCACATCCGACGCCGTGGCTTCGTCCCTTTATTTTTTGGGATCCACTGGAAACCTGCCACTTGTCAATCCGTTGGCTTTTTTGGCAAAAGCGGCCAAAATCCGCTCGTATTTTCTCATTGAATGTCGTCCGTTCGATTCTGGCAGTGTGCATAATGTTATTTTGCATCCGTTGTACTTTTTGTCAGCCGTCTTTTTACCGTTCCATGATAATCAGTTTATCAATACAATTCCGTACGTTCCCGTAAAATTTATGTTAACCGCCTAAAAAGTACTACAAAGTGCAACGTATTTTTGCGTCAAATTCCATATATTTCCCGTTAAAAACAGTACATTTCTCGTAAATTTACCGTTCAGTTTATCGGACAGAAAGCACTCCGGACAGAAAGTACAGAAAGTACAAATATATCGGGACCGCTGACTGTTCGATAACCGATAACTATCGGTATCGATGTTATCGCGATAAGTTTTTTACCGATACACAACACTACCAATTATGTTTTATGGTAAAAACAAATTTATGTAAAAGGTACACGTAGAGCCAAAAACGACAACATTCGTGTCGGCTTTACTTAACTCTATTTACAGAATCGCACAAATTTTTTTTGGTGGATGTCTTTCGGATGATCTATTCGTATCTTAAGATACATATATATGATGCATTCACACTAGAAATGGATGATGAATGAGATGAGTAGTGTTGTTTATCGGTAAAAAAATTATCGCGATAACACCGATACCGACAGTTATCGGTTATCAAAAGGTCAATGGTCCCAATTTATCTGTAATTTTTGTACTTTCTGTCCGAAGTACTTCTTGTTTGGTAAACTGAACGGGTTATTTACAAGAAATGTACAATTTTTTACAGGAAATGTATAAATTTTGACGAAAAAATACGTTGCACTTTGTAGTACTTTCTAACCGATCAACTGAACGAAAAATTTAGGGGAACGTACGGCAATGTAATGATAAACTGATGATCATGGAAGGAAAAAAGGATGGCGACATAAAGTACAACGGACGCAAAAGAACATTTTGCGCGTTGGAAAAATCGAACGGACGGCTTTCATTGAGAAAATACGAGCGGACAGACATCGTGAGCGCCGGCATCCCCGAATGGCTCTTTTGGCGTCTTATGCCAAAATAGGCGACAGATTGACACGAGGCAGGTTTCCAATGGATAGTAAGGAAAAAAAAGGACAAAGCCATGGCGTTGGATGTGAAAGGTACATCATTTTAACTGGAGCCGTAATGAAGTCGTACATATCTTATGTTGGCTACTGTACTTTCGGCTTGTACAAATAATATGATTGGTAGGCACCTCAGTTGATAGGGGTTGTGAGTAAGCGCGTCGACGGAATAACATGTATAGTTGAGTGAACTGGCCGTACATTTATTCGTACGGTCCGTACATATATTGTCAATAGTTATTGATATCGGTGTTATCGCCAATAATAACCAATGAATATCGGTTATTTATTGGCGATAACAATGATAACGATATATCGTACCAATATATCCATTATCGGCTAGCCGAAAAAGGCCTATATGGGTTATTGGCAAATCCTTACCGGTACACAACACTAGAGATGAGTAAATGTTTGTCCTTTTTATTTGTTTGGAATCGGCCTTGACGTCACCTCACGTCAACAAAAACGTCACGATGTGATTAATCTTGCCGTACGATTAGTTCCTGATGACTCAAATCCGTCGGTACCAAACCATTAGTAAAAAAAGGGGAGGATGTTTCGTCAAAGTTCCAGAGAAGTTTTAAGTTTACATTTTTTTACGTTCTATTTTATATGATTTTGATTGGCTATTTGTTTATGGGTTAGCATTTTAGAAAATTTCGTTACAGTACGGATCATTCACTTGGGATACGACTTTATACTTTTTAAATGTCGGATCTCTGCATGCCGAAAATGTTTTCCGGAAAAAAAGATGACTTACTACAGTTGTCAAGTTTGACGCACTTGGCCCATTGTTTTGTCCGTCAATACGCTCCAAATTTCAAATTTTGTCCGTCACTATGCTCCCTAAATGTTGACAGCCGAGAGGTCGACCTATTTGGCGCCTTTGTTTTTGTTTTTTTGCGGAATGAATGGTACGAGATCATACGTTTCCTCATCTCATTCACCATCCATTTCTAGTGTGAATTGCTACATAGAGACGACCACTTTTCGAAGTACCACGTGGCATGGTTCTCTGTAGATGTTGACGCATGACGCCAATCATCATTTGGTTGTTTTTCTTTGTCGGATATCCGACTTGTACTTTCTTTCCGTCTGCCTTTGAGCGTGACCTCAGTTACCGTACAGTGGGCAATTTAGTTGGTTTCGTACGCTTTCTAACCTTTCCGCACTCTCGTACTTTTTGCTGTTCAAAAGTCATTTATAATGCGAATCTGTCACTATTGTCAAAGGTGAGCATCGACCGTTCGTTTTTTTTTTCGATTCAGCGTCCCTTATTGTTTTTTTTCAGGTCACTTTTATCGAGAATCTATCAAGAGTCTCTTGAACTCCCTGAGTAATCATGGACCGTTGGATTTTTAACATCTTGGCGAAACCTCCGTGAAGCAGTCTTACTATGAAGCGATTCGATAACCGCCGCCCATCATCCTCAAAGTCCGGAGACGCTGACGTCAGCCAAAGCCACAGCCTCGGGTTGGGTATGATCATTACGAGTTCTAATACTGACACGTGTCACGATGGACAGCCAACGATTTATTTACACGTCGTAGAGGCGACGTGACTTTGGAAAGAAAGGGTGGATGGAAATCCGCCCGAAATTTTTTAAATTGAAAAAAAAAAAAAAAAAACTGGAGGAAATTGTTTTTTTGTGATTGTTTATAAAAAAGTGGAGGTTATGACAAAAAAAAAGTAATAATAACAATAATAATGATGAGCAGACATAACATATGTGATATATAAAATTTAAATGTTGAATAGGAAAAAAAAAAAAAAGGGAGGAAAAATTTGCCATTTCATAATTCCACGTATCATATACATGTAAAAAAACATTTCAACAAAAGTTGGAATCAGAATTAGTGTGGATAACGAGTACACTCGTGCCAAAACGCACAATGAAATATGAATTCGGCCAACACTATTAGTGGTGAGAATATAGACAATATGGACAAAATGCCGTACCGCGATGATCTGGGATGTTTTGGAGACATTGTTAGTTAACAAATTAGGTTGGGCATCACAATAAACTGAGAGGAGGTAAAAATAACCATGCGAACTTTTCATCGACGGTAAGGTATTTCGAATCACATGTGAAAGGATCGATAATAAACTAAGAGCTCAATTACACACAATTATGGCAGTAGAAGCATTCAGAATACAAAAGATCAATCAACATTGAAAAGACATTTCGAAAAAAAATCTCACATTAATACAAAAACCGAAATTACAATTTCTCTTCTATCTCTTTTTTTCCTCCATGTAAGTCTCCAATCGATTGTTGATTGATTGATTACACCATTACATGGTGTCCCTTAAATAACACACCATCCATGGAGCGGCACGTGTTAGCGTGCGCCGCCAAAAAACCTCTAGAAATCTGCTTCCTATCCGTAGATTAAGCTAGAACACTGTAATTCTCACTAACTCAAACATTGCAAAACGACAAGCAAAGACGAAAGTACTAGACAAATGTAAAGTACTATCTTACTAAACTAGGCATATAACAATTATAGATGGGAAATTAAACGACAAATGTTTCGGGAAACAAACATTATATAACTTTATCGAAACGTACGTTAAGGTACTTTCGATACATTCTAGAAAGTACAACTCGTCGTGAAATCGAACCGATTCCGCACGCGTACGATTCTTTGAAAGAATCGTATGGATACCAAGTACTGAAAACTAGTGTTGGGTATCGGGTAAATTCATATCGCAATAATTTCGATATTCAATATATCGAATATTAATCGAGCAAAATTCTCGATATATCGTACCAGGACAAACATAAATTATCGCGATATATAGTATTTTTTTATATTTAATATTTAATATTTTTATATAATATGTTATTTTAGCGAAAATGACAAATTGTCTGATACGCCTAGTATGACGTGATTTTCATCGCGTGACTTAAAGGTAGACGCCGCAAAATATTATCGACAAAAGATACTTATTTTGTGATTCATATAATTACTTATTTGGGGTATGGTTACATTAAGAGACCTTTGTAATAGTACGGATAACAAATTTCAGTATTACAGAGGCCTCGGTTACATCACGTATCGTCTGTAAACAAGTTTTTACATACGTGTTTTGATATGAGTGGTTCTTTGTAAGCTAACGATCAAATATCTAAAATCATCAAATATTTGAAAACTGACCATTTTCGTATGGAAATCCGTACTTTTTACATGTAATTCACAGGTGTACCGCGTCAATGTACATCAGAGGTCTCCTTTACTCAACTGACTTTCAAGAAAAAACCGAATTTCTTTCCGGCAAATATTTTACGGTTACCTTGTCCGAAGGAACGTGAGTTTGGAGACATGTGAATTTTTTATTTATTTTTTATTTTTAAAAGCCTCGATATATCAGCGATATTTTGATTTTCGATGTATCGAAGCGATATGTCGATTATCAGGTACCTAAAGTTCGATATATATTGAATATCTCCAAAAGGTCCTCGATACCCAACACTAGTGAAAACAACAACATTAATGTCAATAGAAAAATTTAGCATTTCTAGAAATGTTGTTACGAGAGTGTTATTTCTTGGCTTGGATCACTTCTTTCATCTTAGATGACCTAAGTCTTAAAAAATGTCCATACCTGTTCTTGTTTTAAGTTTGCTACAAGGAAAACCTCTTTTATATCGTACACTTCAATCTTTTCCTTTAAACATTCCACAATTGTTTTATTGACAAAGCACATTCAATGTCACCATGGAATGTTCTTGAGAAATGCCCACGACAAAGATGTACGGCCATGTACTTTTCACCTCGAAACACATCCCTCACAAATATCTTCTCAAAGTCTAAAACTGTGTGATCCAATAGAACTGTAACGTTTCAAATACACTTATAGGACTACTTTATAGGGAGGATATCAATGTTTTCCTTCCCAAAAAAATGTAATATAGCTCTCTTAAAAAAAAGTATTCCTTGAAGATTTCCAAGTTCCATCTTTAGTTTGTAATCCTTTGTGGGTCTCGAACAAATCGGTATTTCAAAATTTCATGCTGATTTTGAAATTTTGACAGTTGCCCAGTTTAAAACCGTACCAATAAACATCGGCTTTAACCCTTTTTGTCCCTTTTGCTATCGCTCGTTTTCTAAAATGTAAACACTTCCCTTTTCATTCGGGAATATATCCTGTTTATGTCTACTGTCACTAAAATCATTCTGCGTTACACAACAATGATTCGCAATAAATGGAACACACTCTTCTTTTTGATGATGAAAGAAACTCTACAAGGAAGAAAACTAAAAATATCATCCACTTTCCAACCGAAAACTTTAGTGGGGAGTACATTCACATTTAATGTGGAGCTTCACACAAATATGTATCTTGAGGATTTGCTGTTTGAAATGCATATCTCAACCTTTCTACATCTGAAGTATATGTGGATGATATGGAACCAACAAAAACAGGAGCGAGCATAAAAACTATTTTGTCCAGTTCAGCTTCCCAAAGACTTCGAACATGGCGGTCCTTAGTTGACGATGGTCATCTCACTCTCTTTTTCTTAAGTTCAGTCTCTAGACGAACGACGTGTACGAGTTTATTATTATTATCTAAAAGATTATTCATCAAATAATCCACCTGAGGAAGAAAAAGCCCATAAAAACGTACAAAAGCAAAAAACACAATTGTGTTACCTAGTTGGTTATCAACTTTGAAAATCATATTTTCCACTAAAGCTTGTACTTTAAGCTGAAATGAACTAATATCGGTGTTTTTCAATAGGCCGCAAACAATTAAACAATTGTCCATATAAAAAGTGGAGCCCAATGATCAAATAATAATGTCGTTAAGTTTTCTGCGACAAGAAGATATTTTTTTTCAAAAAACAAACATAACACTAAATTCAACATTAACATTGCCAGGAAAATAACGAACTTTCCAAACAATAATGTTGTTGCTTGGATTGACCACACCTTTCATCACAGCATACCAAGTCTTAAAAAGTGCCCATACCTCTTCACGCTTTCCGTTTGTTGCAAGAAAAACCATTTTTACGCCGAATACTTCAATCTTTTCGTTCAAACATTATGCAACTTGTTTGATAGGCGGAAAATAATCAGCGTTGCCTTTGCAAAAACTTAAAAAATCCCCACGACGAAAGTGCACCGCCATGTTCTTTTCACCGCGAAACAAATTTTTCACAAACAGATTTCCTAAGTCTTAAATAGTGTGATCCGGTAGAACAACAACATTTGAATGACACTCTTCGGATCGCTTTAAAGGGAGGATGTAATGGCTTTCATTCACAAGACGATTGTAAAATAACTCTCCCATAAACAAAATTTTCCCTAGAGATTTTCCAATTTTTGTCTTCAGTTCATCTTTTGTAACCCGAGTTTGATCTCCTGTTGGTATTTCAAAAGTTAGTCTTGATTTCGAAAATCTGAATGGCGCCCAATTTAAAAAATCAGCCTCAAAATGCGTAAAATTATTTTTACATGATGATTTAGAACGCAAAAAACAGCTTGATGAATGACCACCTCTTTCTCGTAAGATTTACGATATTTCTCAACAGTCATGAGTGACTTAATTCCATAACACGATCGGAAATAATAAATATTGAATATCAAATGTCGATCATAATGGTGGATAATAGTTTTTGGGTCCATCGATATAAGCAAAGTACGGGTGAGTCACAACAAACTGTGACCCATGCAAGATGCACAGAACTCGATTGCTCAACTGCAATAAAAAAAATTGAGAACATAAACACCGTATAAAATAAGGCTACATCACAAAATATATTAAGATAAAAAAAGGAAAAAATAATAATAATTGCGTTGGGTCAGAAAAAAAAAGTCCTCTATAAAAACTTGAGAAAACCATAGTAAGATGAAAGCTATTTTAACCTGAGATAATGTAAACGGAGAGAACAAAGTTATGTTGTTCTACAACCACCGGTGCAGGTGGAGGAGAGGCAGTAGTAGTAGAAGTAGACATGATACACTCTCAGAAGCTATCAAGAATTCAACCAAAAAGCTATTTTTAAGTGCTCACCAATTCTTATACAAGCATCCAAACCTCAAAAAACTCTAACACAATATAGAGTAGCATAAACAATGATAATTCCCAAAGTTTCAGCTCAATTGACCCGACAACACTCAAGATATAATACTCAAAAGTTTCCCAAAGACTCTGTGAAGTTTTACTACTTGGAAGTCTGGAAACATAATATGTTCTGAGTGCTAAGTCTTATACTTGTGTTGAACTGGCAACACCAATGTACTTGAGAGGTACATCAAACCACCAAGCTACCAGTGATCTCTCAAGCTACCACTGAGCTATCACTAAGCTACCACTGAGCTATCACTAAGCTACCACTGAGTTACCCACTAAGTTACCACTGAGTTCCCCACTAAGTTTACTAGAATTGTATCTATCGCAGTTGCTCTAACTTGTACAGAATAACATTAAGAATATCACACGTTGCGTTGTCCGTACGGACCATATCAAATATAATCGTAGTTGCGTTGTCCTGTCTGTGCTGCAGCTTCGCTGCTGCGCTGCTTTGCTACAGCGCAGCTGCGATGCTGCCCTACTCTGCTGTTGCGCTGCTCTGCTATATAGCAGCTTCACATCGCTGTCTATATAGCAGCTGCACTGCTCTGTGTGTATAGCAGCTGGGTTGCTCTGAGACTGAAAGCTTTCCAAAAAGACAACACTCCCCTAAAGCTTTAGACTTACTATACCGGCGCAGCTGCGGTGAAAATTAGCGCAGCATCGCAACATAGCAATATAGCAAATAGCAAGTCACGCAATCCCACTACATCACAATGGTGGATTTATCGCAGACTGGCAGTATAGCAGTGCAGCAATTCAACTATTCACTTAATCCCACTACGTCTTTATAATACTTCAACTTAGGAGCAGGAAGGTCTTTAGTGAGTATATGAGCAATCATTTTTGCATCTGGCAAATAACATAATTTAAGCACTCTAGAGAACACTTTTTCTCTTACAAAGTGTAATTGTACATCCATGTGCTTGCTTTTGAAGTGATGACTCGGGTTAGAAGCAATGGCAATGGCAGCCTGGTTATCACACCAAATCACATGTGGACCAACTTGCATGTATCCTAGTTCTTGTAATATTGATTTTACCCATAAGAGTTCTTTGAGGGCTGAGCTTGCTGCCATATATTCTGACTCCATTATCGACTGTGCTGTAACCTTTTGAAGTTTGCTGCTTGAGCAGCAAGTACCGTTCCCAATTTGTAGAACGAATCCCGTGGTGGAGTTTCGGCTAGGCATGTCGCCATAGCTTGCATCACTCCATGTTTGCAGCTCGACTTCTCCTCCGCCTAGAGTGAGTTTGAGATCTTTACTTCCTGCCAAATATATTAAGACTCTCCTTGCTGCATCAAGATAAGATTTTCTCGGATTTTCTAGACTCCTGCTCAGTACCCCGAGTGATGCAGCAATGTCAAGACGGGTACAGTTCATGAAATATATTAAGCTTCCCACTATCTGTCTAAAAGGTATTATTGTCATAGGATCATTCTCCCCTCACTCTAAATACACGCTAACAATGACACCTAGTTTTGTCTCTTCTCCCTCTAAAGTCTCCCAAAACTCCATTGGAGTTAAACATCCTTTTGCCTCCCGCATTCTGTACTCATCTATCATGTTTCTAATAGCCTCTTTTTGAGTCAATTTTATTTTTTCTTATTTTTGTCCCTCTCTACCTAGATACCCAAAATATATTTTGCCTCACCGAGGTCTTTCATCTCGAACTGTGAGTTTAGAGCAGTTTTGATTTTGTTAATTTCAGCCATTGATTTGCTAATTAATAGCAAATCATCTACATATGCTGCTATATATAGTATCCTATTATCACCCTTTAGAACGGAGACAGAGTGATCAGAACTTATCCTTTGAAATCCTAAGCTAGTCAAGAATTCATCAAGCTTTAGATTTTACTGTCTGGGGGCTTGTTTTATGCCGTACAAAGATTTTAGCAACTTGCATACTAAGTGCTCTTTTCCTAGGTCCACATACTTTTTAGGCTGCTCCATGTAAAAGGTCTCTTCTAGTTCTTTGTGCAAAAAGGCCGTCTTTACATCCATCTGATGTATTTCCATATCTTTTATAGCAGCTAGAGACAACAAAAATCCTAACTGTTGAAATTCTTTCAACCAGAGAAAATGTTTCTTCAAAATCAATTCCTTCCTTTTGATTATACCCCTTTGCCACAAGGTTGGCCTTATGACGTTCAATGGTGTTATCGGGATTTAACTTCACCTTGAATACCCATTTGCTGCCAATCGCTTTTCGGTCTGGAGGAAGGTCCACAAGCTCCCATGTTTAAGCCTCTATGATGGACTTCATTTGGTCGTTTGGTGCCTCAATCTAGTGATTTCGCTCTGGTGATGAGAAGGCCTCTTGGATGGTCAAAGGCTCCCTTGAGGCTGCCGAGTAGGCAAAGTGAGACGTTGCTTGCAGGCGGCTGCTTGATCTTCTTCCCCCCCGGAATTTATGAGGTTGAGATCATCGGATGCCGTACATTGCGCTGATTGCGCTGGTTGCGATCTGTGTGTACTGACCATTGTTGGTCCGTCTGGACCTAAAGTTGTTAATGAAACTCTGAGACCTTCATAAGTCCTCAGAGTAGACAGCTTCCAAGAAGCCTCTAGGATAATCTTGATCCCTTTGTGTTTCAGCAATAATAACTGCCACCCTGGCAGACAAAAACTCTGACCACCTGCATTCCTATGAAGGCAAGACTCCCCTGAGTCGATAGCAAAAAGAATCTCTGAATTTGCTTTTTTGAGCAGTAAGTTATGGAGGGTCAAAGTTGACTTTTTGTATAGAATCTCTTTGGGAGAGAGGGTCCTATCTCCTAATTTTTCTAAGTCCTATCTCTCTCACACTATCTATCTACTGATGTACGGAACCAATTAGGTTACAGTTCTGTACGCAAAAGTACAACTGCCGGTGTACTTTATATACGAACATTGTACGACATGGCCTAAATGTGGACACATGTCATATCCGGATTCGGTGCCATAATCTCTGAAGATTCCACGATCCAACGTAATTTTGCCACGCGTCATCCGATGTGGCGATGGCCACAAACCGCCAAAATCTTCCTCCGGGATCTCGGCGCTAATTGCGGCCGCCCGATTAAATTCGGATGTAATCGTAGCCGTAATAAATACATGCGCGGTATTTGTTTCACTTACGAAACAAATGCGCGGTATTGATTTTTAGTCCGTACCGTAATCCGTACTTTATATATTACCAGATCTATGTATCTCGTAATCTATTACAGTTAAATGATTTATCGTACGTATACATATTTAATTATTTATCAAACTATATACTATGCAACATTAATCTTAGACTTAACGGCTAAGGCTACCGGCTATTTCCTGTCTGCCGTACGGTAGGTACAAGGATCAACTCGTGTCGCCGGCACATACCTTTTAAATAAATAAACCCTAACTATTATAAATTTCTCGTAAACCTCAGGATAGCCTAGGTAGCCATTGCTCTAGCTTCCTCTCCAATTTCTCAGTGACTGCGACAAGTTTGAGAGTTGGAGAGAGAAGTTAGAGGTAGACTGCCTCGGCTTCTTTATTTCTTTTCAGACCTAGAAAATACTTTAAAACCATTAGTTTCTACAGTTGATAAACTTGGAGAGAGTCAGACTCCGGAGTCACCACCGGAGTTTGTGGAATCTACAGGACAATTTCTTGCATGCAATCTAAAATGACATATTCCTGTACCTTTTGTTGCCTTTGCTGCTCTGTCATTTGAAATAAATCGATGGAGTCTAGTTCATGTTTAACAATGATGTTCCTTGCTACAACTATTTTCTGCCTATCAAACACAAAGACTTTATAACCTTTTGAGTGATCATCATATCCTAACAAAATACCCGGTAATCCCTTCGGTTCCATTTTCCATCTATCTGTAGACGTATCCAATATAAAACATTGACTACCAAAGACTTTGAAATGGCTAACATCTGGTTTGCTACCTGTCCATATCTCGTAAGGAGTAGTATTTACCTCTCTTGATCCTATCCTATTCTTAATATAAACTGCACAATTTAGAGCCTCAGCCAAGAATTTCGGATCTACATTTTTATCTTCGAGCATTGACCTAGAGCTCTCCGTGAGAGTTCTATTCAGTCTCTCCGACAACCCATTTTATTTTCGGTGAAAATGGAACAGTCAGTAGATGACTAATGCCTTCCTCGAGTAAAATGGTTTCAAATTCCTTTGATGTATATTCACCACCATTGTCCGATCTGAGCTCCAAAATAGGTGAATTATGATGTTTTTCAGCCCATGCTTTATAGTGTTTGAAGTGACCGAACACTTCACTCTTCTCTTTCATGAAGTAAACTTTTGTAAACCTGGAGAAATCATCTGTGAAGGTGACCATATATTTTATCCCCTCGGCAGATGGAACCTTCGCCGGACCAAAGAGATCCGAATGAATTTGTTGTAAAAGTTTCGTTGACCGATGCTCAGACTCTTTAGGAAATGGCAATCTGTGGATTTTGCCTGAAACGCAACCATCACAAGTTTTGACCGGCTCATTTGTGATTTATACACCCTCTATTTTTCCAGCAACGACCATTTTCCTCAAACTATCATAGTTTACATGGCCTAATCTTTTATGCCGTAACTCATCTGAGTGCAAAATAACAGATTTCAGAACATCATTCTCCTTGGTATTAGCCATATCCATGCGATACATCTTGCTACTATCTCTAGTACCTGTAACCGCAACCTTGCCATTTTTAATGTCAACCTGCCGACCATTTTTCAAATTAACCTCAAAGCCTCTTCTCTCTACCAACGACGTAGAAAATTTTTTTTTCTTAAAGTCACGCACAAATAAGACATTCTGAAGAGTCCTTTCAATTGCTTTTCCTTCTACATCAACGAGTAAGGACACATCACCCACAGCAAGAGTCTGGACACTCATTCCACAAGCATAATATATATTTTTCTCCGGCGTTGTTTTCAGATTTTTGAAGATGGCCTTGTTCCAGCACATGTGGGCTGACGCTCCTGTATCCATTATCCATCCAGGCTCCTTCGTGCCCTCCATTGCAACCGCCATGGCAAATAGATCCGTATCATCCTCTGTAGAAACCGTCAAAGTCTCGTCTTGGAGCGACGAAGAAGCCGAAAACAATGCATTTCCACGAGGTGTAGGTCCCGTGAAGCCTTTGTAAAACGGGCTTTGTTGCCATCCCGGCCTGTATAAACCTGTATTGTTAGCTTTTTTAATCCTAGGACAGAATTTGTATCCATGACCTCTCTCACTACAATAAAAGCATGCATTGTTGGATTGTCTATTTCCACCTTGATTAAACTGTCTGAACTGATTAAACTGATTCCTTTGCTAATTAAATTGTCCTTTTCTCTCAAAGTTTGAATAAAAAGCCTCTACTTGCTCAACATTGAGAATATTAGATGTAGTTTCCTCTTCTAGTAAAATATTGATGGCTAACTGTAAAGTCCAGCTAGCTTTATCTTTTTGTTTGAGCATGTCAGATGCTCCTTTCATACTACGAGGGAGACCCCTCATGAGCAATGCTGCCTATTGAAAAGGAGGAAACACCCCACCTGCACAAGCATGTGCATCTACAAGGATAAGAAACTTGTTAGAATATTCAGCCATTGTACCGCAAGTGTACTTATAGTCCCAAATTTTTCCATCCAATAGAAGCTCTTCCTGGACATTGGCCTTTTTATAATCACTTTTAAGTGATTTCCAGATATCAATTGCTTTTTCATTTTTATCTGCTACCATCTCACTATCTGGTCTATACTCTAAACTGATTATTTTGTTTTCTACTTTCTCTCTAACAAAGCTGAGTCTGATGTCCATGTGTTTGGCTTTAAAATGATGTTTAGGATTGGCAAAAATAGCGATTTTTGCCTGATTACCACAAAAAAATTTCAGCACACCACTCTTAAGGTGACCAAGCTCACGAAGCAAAGACTTGACCCACATCAATTCTTTTACAGCAGAGCAAGAGGCCATATACTCAGCCTCCATGGTGGACTGAGCAATAACCTTTTGCTGTTTGCTGCTCCAACAACAAGCCCCATCACCCACATATAATACATATCTTGAAGTACATCTCCTCATCGGAGCATCACCATAACTAGCATCACTCCAAGTAGTGATGTCAGTATTCTCCCCACCCAAATGCAACCATAGATCCCTAGTTCCTATCAAATATCTAAGGACTCTCTTAGCTGTCTCCTAATCCTTCTTAGTGGGAGCATTTAGACTTCTACTCAGCACTCCTACTGCTGCAGCTAAATCCGGTCGGGTACAATTCATAAAATAGATTAGACTTCCCACTACTTGCCTGTAAGGCATAGTCTGCATGAACTTCTGTTCATCAGGAGATAATTCCTCGTCTAAGACTATGACTCCTTCTTGCTCACTTAGTCCCAAATTTTTCCATCCAATAGAAGCTCTTCCTGACATTGGCCTTTTTATAATCACTTTTAACTGATTTCCAGATATCAATTGCTTTTTCATTTTTATCTGAGACATAGCTTAGTCCTCAGATATACAAAATTTCAGAATAGAACGAGCTTGCGTATTTTTCTTAGAGCATGACGGATCAGATTCATCCAGCGAACCATCTAAGGTATCTAAAAGATTGACATTCTCAAAATGTGTCTCCACTATATCCGCCCAGTAACCATACTTATCCCCGTAAGATAGGAATTTTTGATGACAGGCCCATAACGTGTTGTTCTACAACCACCGGTGCAGGTGGAGGAGCAGCAATATTAGTAGAAGTAGATATGAAACACTCTTAGAAGCTATCAAGAATCCCACCAAACAACTCTTCTCAAGTGCTCACCAATTCTTATACAAGTATCAAAACCTCACAAAACTCTATCAAAGTATAGAGTAACATAAAAAGTGATAACTCCCAAAGTTTCAGCACAATTGACTCCACAACACTCAAGATATAATACTCAGAAGTTTCCAAAAAACTCTGTGTAGTTTTACTACTTGGAAGTCTGGATACATAATATTTTATGAGTCCTAAGTGTTATACTTATGTTGAACTGGAAACACCAGTGTACCTGAGAGGTACATCAAACCACGAAGCTACCACTGATTTGTCAAGCTACCACTGAGTTATCACTAAGCTACCACTGAGTTACTCACTAAGTTACCACTGAGTTCCCCACTAAGTTGACTAGAATCGTATCTATCGCAGTTGCTTTATCCTGTACAGAATCACACTAAAATTATCAGAAGCTGTGTTGTCCATACGGACCATATCAAATATAATCGTGGTTGCGTTGTCTTGCCTGTGTTGCAGCTTCGCTGCTGCGCTGCTCTGCTGCTGCACTGCTACGATGTTGCGCTGCTCTGCTGCTGCGCTGCTCTGCTGCTGCGCTGCTCTGCTATATAGCAGTTGGGCTACTCTGTATGCTCTGCTGCAGCGTTGCTCTGCTGTATAGCAGCTACGCTGCTCTATCTGTATAGGAGCTGCGCTGCTTTGTGTGTATAGCAGCTGCGCTGCTCTGAGAAGTGAAACCTTTCCAAAAAGACAACAAGTTAAACATTTGGAGACCATAAAATACCTTAAAAACCTAAAAACACCAAAACATACCAATTGATGGAATATCAAAACAAGAACTTGAGACAATCACAGTGAAAGAGAGAGAGAGGCAAAGAAGGAGAGAGAGAAAGAAGGGATGAGGAAAAGAGAGATAGAGAGGCAATAAAACCGAGAAAGATAGGGGAAGAATGAGAGAGAGAGATTGAGAGAGAGAAAAAGACCTGGCCACTTTGATTCTAGGCCATGAGAAAGACCTCATCGTTAGGGTCCCACTCCATTGAGCAAGATTCGTTAGCCGATGCCGACATGGAGTTGTCATAGAGAGTTAACCTCGTGTGTTTGGTAGAGGAGGAATCAACAAGGATATTTGGAGAAAACATGGAGGAAAAGAGAAAAAAGGAGGATAAGGGAAAATAGTGAGTGAAAAAAAAAATGCAGCCTAATTAGGTTAAGTGTTTACAAATGAAGTTACCTGATGAGTTCAAGAACACTTTCAACCGTTTGTAGGACTTGCTGGAATAAAAGTGGATATGGAACTCAGTGGTAGGAATATTTCTCGTTCGGGAGAATACGATTGAGATCTGAAAGGGAGGAAATAGTGGGCAAGCCTTGGCACCTGGGACTAATTGGAGGATGAAGGATTCCCGGAGACCGGTCAAAAATTACAAAGGGGGGGAGAACAAAAATCATACAGAGGAGTTCAAACCAAGGGCTCCCAAGGGTTTATGTCATTTGTGTAAGAAACCAAGGCACAATATGGCGGAGTGCACTAAGCTAACCGAGCTTCGGATAAAGGAGGGGCAGACCCGTGGAACCCCAAGAAGAAAAAAAAAGGCCCTTGTGACACAAGTACATGAGGTGGAATCCAAAGACGAGGACCATGAGCTCCTATTGGATGAGGAGTTGGAAGCAACAAACGAGGTAGAAATTCCACAAAGCAGAGTGCTTTCGTTGGATTGAAAGTTGAAGCAAGTTCAATTGTATATTCAGGTGCCTCCATGCACATGTGTAAGGATAAACACTTGTTCACTAAGATAAGAAAGATTCCCACCGTAGAGATAGAGTACGGGGATGGGAGGATAGTCACTACTACTCTTATAGGATCGGTAGATCTGAAAGTGTTAATAGAAGGAAAGACATCCATATTAACATTCTCCAATGTATTGTTTATTCCAAAGCTGAACAAAAATATCATCTCTACGTCTGTATAAGATGATAAGGGTTTTGATACTAGCACTAAGAAAAGAGTCTTTACTGCTAGTTTTGAGGAGGAAGTCTATTTCACTACTGAAAAAGGTAGACAAGGGATGTTTAGGCTGATTTTAAACAATGAAAAGAAGAAACTTTATTATGTTGGTGTTCATGAAATTTTGATGTGGAATAAGAGGCTTGGGCATGTGAATCTAGATAAGTTAAGAGAGATGAAAAAGATGGGAGTGGTGGAAGGGATTTAGTTCGGTAAGAGTGAGAATCTAAGTGATTGTAGTGGATGTGCTCAAGGTAAAGCACACAGATTACCCTTTCTTAAAACAACCACCTATAAGGGAGAAACAATTATAGATTTAGTACACACTGATATTTGAGGACCGACCAATGTGCCTTCACCAGGGGGAAGATATAAATGATAACTATCACTGATGATTCGTTTCGGTATTCTAAGGTGTATTTTTTGAAAAACATGTCAGAAGCTCAAGATTGTTTTAGACAATATAAAGCATGGAGCGAAAAACTCTATGAAACTCCAATCAAGATAGTAAGAGTGACAATGGTAGAGAATATACTTCTAACATAATTTAGGATTTTCTGAGGGAAGATGGATTCTAACACCAAAAGACAGTTCGAGAAATACAGGACAGAATGTGGTAGCTGAAAGATTAAATAGGACACTAAGTGATAGTGCTAGAAGTATGTTGTCGGATAAGAAGATAGGAAAAAGGTTTTGGGCAGAATCAATCAACTATGCTAATTACCTCAAAAATAGAGATCTTACTTCAGCTATACAAGGTCAAACACCTTATGAGAGATCGACAAGCCGGAAACTAGACATATCTCACTTAAAGGTTTTGGGGAGACAAGTGTTCAGTCTAGATATAGATCAGTCTAATTGAAAGCTGGATCCTAAAGGAAACCAGGATACTTATTAGGATATGATGAGGATGTTAAAGGATATAGAGTTTATGATCTAAAAAGGGAAGATATAATCTTAGTAAAGCATCTAGTAGTTATGGATGAAGGAAAGTCTGTGGATCACTTCAAGTATACAAAGTCAGTAAAAATCAGATTTGCGTCAGAAAATTCTGATGACTTTGAGCTTCCTAACTATCCAAGTTTTAGAGAAGATGACATTCTTGCAGGTAAAAATCAGACCCAAAAGGACTTGGCTGCGGAAACTCTAGTGACAACTCTACCGGAAGCGGAAGACAAGGTAGAAATTGATTCAGAATCAAGGGACAGGGGAGAAGCCGAGAGTAATCGAAAAAAATCAAGAGAACCATCTTTTCCCGCCATAGATTTTGAGGGGGGAAGGAGAAGTAGGAAAAGATTGCAGGAAAAACAGGTTAATAACAAGGTTACAAAACTATCTCATCGAGATGTACCTCTAACTTTTGGAGAGGTTATCACTTGTCAAGAAAGGAACCGATGGAAGAAAGCTATTAATGAGGAGATGCCCTCAATTATGGCAACCGATACTTGGGAGCTAGTGGATTGTCCACCTAACCGAAAACCAATCGGTTGTAAGTGGGTTTACAAATTAAAACCGAACCTAGATAACATGATTGAGCGCTACAAGGCCCAATTTGTGGCAAAGGGATTTACACAAAAGGAGGGAATTGACTACGAGGAAACCTTTGCCACGGTCGTCAAATTTCCCTCCTTCCGCATACTTCTCAGTCTGGTAGCAGCGGAAGACATGGAGGTGCACCAGATGGACATCAAGACATCCTTCTTGCATGGAGAATTGTAAGACGAGATCTTCATGCGAGAACACAAAGGATTTGTGGGGGAAGGAGGGGAGAGTAAGTGATGCCGTCTGATCAAATCCCTTTAAGGTTTGAAACAAGCGCGTCGACGGTGGAATAAGAAGCTTGATGAGTTTTGTACTGGAATATATGTGGATCAACTCAGATCACTCAAACTATGTTATTGAAGATGAGGAAGGTGTTATATTTATTACAATTTATGTTGATGATTTGCTTGTTTTAAGTAAATCAATGGAAATAATTAATAAACTGAAAACCGATCTTAATAAGAGATTTGAAATGAAAGATATGAGTGAAGCAAAATGTATTTTGGGAGTTCAAGTAGAAAGAGACCGAGAAAAAAAGATTTTGAGATTGAATCAAAAGGAACCAATAGGGAACATGTTGGAAAAATTTCAGATGGATAAAGCAAATAGTTATTTAACTCCAATAGAGTTAAATAAGGGAAGTGAGGGGAGTGAGGATAAAGGAGTCATAGTCTTAATCAAGGAATTAAGTCCTAAAGAAAAAAAGTTCATGCAGACTATTCCTTACAGGCAAGTTGTGGGAAGCCTAATCTATTTTATGAATTTTATCCGGCCGGATTTAGCAGGAGCTGTACGAGTACTGAGTAGAACTCTAAATGCTCCCACATAGAGGGATTGGAAGGCAGCTAAGAGAGTTTTTAGATATTTGATATGAACTAGGGATCTATTGTTGCATTTGGGTGAGGTGAATACTAACATCACTACATGGAGGGATGCCAGTTATGGTGATGCTCCGATGAGGAGATGTACTTCTGGATATGTATTATATGTGGGTGATGGGGCTTATTGTTGGAGTAGCAAAAAGCAAAAGGTTATTGCTCAGTCCACCATGGAGGCTGAGTATATGGCCTCTTGCTTTGCTGTAAAAGAATTGATGTGGGTCAAGTCTTTGCTTGGTGAGGTTGGTCACCTTAAGAGTGGTGTGCAAATTTTTTTTTTGTGATAATCAGGCAGCAATCGCTATTTCTGCCAATCCTAAACACCATTTTAAAGCCAAACACATGGACATTAGACTCAGCTTTGTTAGAGAGAAAGTTGAAAACAAAATAATCAGTTTAGAGTACCGACCAGATAGCGAGATGGTAGCAGATATGATGACCAAACCTGTGCCTTCCCCTAAGCTAATTTTCTGTAGGGAGAAGTGTGGTCTAAAATTAAAGATTGACTAGAAAATAAGGGGAGTGTAGAAATTGATGGTTCTCTTTTAAGTATTTTCTAGGTCTAAATAGAAAGAAGCCGAGGCAATCTATCTCTAACTTCTCTCTCCAACTCTCACACACTTGTTGCACTCACTGAAAGTCGGAGAGGAAGCTAGAGCCATGGCTGCCTATGCTATCTTGAGATTTACGGATAGTAGATTAGTTGATTTTCGGTAGTATATTAGTTGATTTACTTATAGTAAAGCTGTCGGACCCTAGATTTGATCTTGATATCTATTAGCCGTTAAAGTCGCCAATAACGGGTAGCTCTATCCATTTAGTCTATGACTAGTGTTAGATTATATAGTGTTTGATAATATAATAAATATTTCTACTTTGACAAATTTAATTAACGAAAACTATTTACAAGATACATATGTTCAATTATGTTAATGTATGGATTAAGGTACGGATAAGACACCAGTACCACGCATTTGTTTTGATAGCAAAACGAATACATCGCAGGTATTTATTACGGCTATGATGAAATCTGCATATAATCGAACGGCCGAAATAAATGCCAATATCGCGGAAGAGGATTTCCGCGGTTTTTGGTCATCGCTGCATCGAATGACACGTTGTAGAATAACATTGGATCGTCGCATCTCTGGGGATTAAGGAAGCTAATCCGGATATAACACGTGTTGACATTTAGGCCATGTCGTAAAATATCTGTTCATAAAGTACATCGGTAGTTGTACTTTTGTGTACGGAAGTGCAATATGATTGGTGTCATATATCAATAGATAGAGTTTTAGAGAGAGATAGGACTTAGAAAAATTTGTTAGATAGGACCCTCTCTCCCCGAGAGCCTCTATATAAAAAGTTCAACTTTGACTCTCCATAACTAACTGCTCAGGGGAGCAAATTCAAATATTATTTTTGCTATCGACTCAAATGACTCTTACCTTCACATGGGTGGAGGTGGTCAAATTTTTTTTTGCAAGGGTGGTAGTTATTCTTGCTGAAACACAAAGGGGTTAGGGTTATCCTAGAGGCTTTTTACACGCTGTCCATTTTGAGGACCTAGGGAGGTCTTAGAGTTCCAGCTATCAAGAAGCTTATTTAGTTAGTGCCGACTCCAAATTGATACAAACCCAAATGATTGACCCCTTCAAAATCATAACCCCAATACAACTTTACCCCTTTGAAATAAGTCGACTTTCTGTGTGCTCAGTTCTGCCACAGAATGCTAAGTTAGAATATGAGTTTTGGACACATTCACCCACTTTGACTTTCCCTTAGAAATGTAACCACTCTGGCAGGGAAAAAATCTGATTGACTACTTTTTTGTGTAGCTTATACTCCCTTGATTGCGGAGCAAATAGTATCACTAAAAACGGTCCACCGGAGGAGTTGTAATTAACTGGCAAAGTTTGCCTATTTATATAGATGCTCTCTGGGAGAGAGGCGACTACCTGGCAAAATTATTCTAAGTCCTAAAACCCCTCTCTAAGCTCCCTAGTACTGAGGTACTGTCCAATCGTAAGACTGTACCATACACGAAAGTACAAGCACCTTCGTACTTTCTGTACAGACAATGTAAAAAAATTCGTGATATTTCATTCATATTTGAAACAAATGCGCGATATGTGTTTCGAGATAACTCGTAGTGCGTACAATACAAACTATTTCTATGTCTTATTATGCCGTGAAATGACTTAGTCTAACTATTTATGTTTATATGTTTATCATACCCTACATATTTTAACATAGGTCATAAACAACATGATAAAGCTACTGGCTACTTGTTTCTTGACGGACGGCAGGCACGAAGATCAAATCGTGGGTCTGTCAAGACAATTTTGATAAATATATCAAAAACTACAGCATGTCTCTCTCTATAGGCAGCATGGGCAATCATGGCTTTAGTTGTCACTCTAACCTACAGTCATTGCGACAAGTGTGGGGGTTTGGAGAGTGGAGCGTGAGAGTGGAGCGAGAGGCAGGCAGCTTTTGCTGACTTCCTCTTTATTAATTTTCCCTTTATTTAGACCTAGAAATTACATACATTTCAACACTCCCCTTTTTTTCTAGTTTACTTTCCTTTCAACTCCTACCAAATACATTTTTTTTTTCTTTTTCTTCTTTCTTTTCTTCGCAAAAAACTTTAAGTAAACAACCTCATATTCAAATATGTCTATTAGATGAGCTGAAATAAAAATTGCATCTCGTTGATCACACACTTTATTTAGCATCACACTTTTTCATAATTTGAACAAAAATTTTATCCACCTAATCTCTTTTACATCCACACCAAATCCAATTTTCCTCTTGCAATTCAAATAGTCAGCCCCGTCTCCAATCTGTAACACACACCCAAATGCTAATCCTTTTACAGGCACACCATCATGCATGGCATCACACCAATTAGAGATGTCAAAACCATTACCCCCCAAATTTATCCTTAAATCAAGAGTCCCCACTAAGTTCCTCATAAAATCAACATCTTCTGAACTCATATTTTTATCCATGATAATTACCCCATTTTCTGAACTTCCCCCACTCTCTCACACAAAATTCTTTCCACTATCACTTTCTATTTTTATTCCCAAAATATATTTCTCCTCCCTTAAACTTTTAATCAAATATTCCTCTTTTCCCCTATCCGTTAGAGCCCCTTTTAGATTTACTTCTCCCCTTTCCTCGCAATCCGTTTAAGTCTCCTTTTCCAACCAGTTTTCTATTTCCAAAATATATATGAAACTATCCTCAATAATTTGAACTCCCTCAAGCTTCTCCTCTCTCTTTAATTCCCTTAAACCTCCAAAAACGCACTGTTGCTTCTGTGGAATTTCTGTGTGCTTTTCTTTCTTCCCCATATTACCAATGCCGACAAGCTCCAAAAAATCTTCATCCTCTTTCTCCTCTTCCCCTTGTTCCAATTTCTAGTTTCTTCTAAACAAAGACATTCCTCCATATAGTGACCCGACTCCCTACAAAGGATGCAAACCCCTTTTTTCAAAGCTCCCCTTTCTTTTCCTCTCCCTCTATTTCCACCAAAATTCGGATAAGGTTTACCTTTGTCTTTCTTTCTCTCATCACGCTTCCGCTAATCACCGCCGATCCTCTCATCACGCTTCCGCCAGTCACCACTAGCTGTTAGTGCATTCACCGTGTTACTTCCCCTACGAAGCTCCAAAGTGCTTTCCCTCACAAGAATTATCCCCATGGTAATGCTCCAAGTCTATGAGGAGCCATATATTTCATGCATAAGGTTAATGATGTTTTTGTACTCATCTAGGAGTTTCAAGATTAGTGTGTTAATCTTTCCCTCCTCATATTCTACATATCCTGCACTAGCAAGCTCAACATATAACGCAGCAATATCATTGCAAAACTCTATCATGTTGCCGCCTTTATAAACATAGGCCCCTATTTTATGTTTTACTAATTGCTGCCTCTGTATAGTCTCACTCTTATAAATCTGTCTTACTGATTCCCTATTTCTGAAGACTTCGTTAGATTTAAAAGAGTGATAGTTATGGACTAGGACACATTTCTAAGTATGAGATGTTTTTCTATAGTGTTATTTGTTGTTCTACAACCATAGTAGCAGGAGGTGAGCTAGAAGCAGTTGAAGTGGAAGTATACATTTAAAGCAGAAGCTAACAAACACCCTACTCAACAACCAACTTCAAGATGTGATAGAATGCAATTCCTAGATCTATGCAGACTCAAATTCTACAAAACAATAGTAACCACAGTGTAGAATCACTCTACAAAGATCTAACTCAATTGATCTAGCCAACCATAAAATATTCACACTGCATATTCACAAAAACTGCCTTAGTTGATTAGTATCTTAAGACTTGGATAGACATAATTTGTCTAAGTCCTAAACTATATACTCAACGTGAGTATCTACTGGTCACACTAATTTAAGTGACTGTATTACAGTACTATTCTATGCAACGACAAAGTACTAAAACTATAATTACTATTCTAAGAGTACTTCCAAAACCTAATTTTGCCTTTTCTCTAAATCAGAATAGTGCGACACTATTATAAATTAGCTAAACTACAAAACCTTGTTTCCAGATATTTACAAATAGAAGGCCGTACATTAACTGTTCTTGGCGCTTAGTCAGCAGTGGTCCATAGTATTCGGCTGACTGTTGTCGTGTAGTACAACCACCTGATATAGTCCAAGTGTGTTTTGTCATTTGTGGTTCTTTCTGAGTCGCGTCTGTTAATTCAATGTCAATCAACGGCCTTTCTTGGTTGACCGTACCATACTTTTCTAGATATGCGGTTTGCATTCCTTTCGTTCAATTTCATCAATCTGCTCGTTCATCTCCCGACACGTGTAACTGGTCATCGTCGCTACTACGTGAAACTTGTAACACCCTTTTCCTGCCGACGCGTGTCTAGCTCGCCGCACAATACACTATCTTAGTCGTCTTTTACTGTAACACTATTTGAGGTAAGTATTACAAGTTTTCATTTCCCAAAATATTTGAAGTCTTTAAATTCCTCCTCACAGCTCTATCTACTGAGTAAAGATTTCCAATTTCAACTCTCCCCTAAATCTTTAGACTCAGTTACCCACTCAGCCCAATAGCTTTTCTACAAAATTGCAACTTAGGAGCAAGGAGGGGTTTGGTTAGCATGTCAGCAACCATTTTCTCATCCGGTAAATAACACAATTTTTACACTCTTGCAAACACATTTTCTCTCACAAAACGAAGTCTAACATCCATGTGCTTGCTCTTAAAATGATTACTCGTGTTAGTAGCAAAAGCAATGGCTGCCTGGTTGTCACACCAAATAATCTATGGACCTGTCTGCATGTATCCTAGTTCCTGCAAAATGGACTTAACCCACAAGAGTTCTTTGAGTGCAGAAGCTTTTGCCATGTACTCTGACTTCATTGTAGACTGTGCTGTAACCTTTTACTGCTTGCTGCTGCAACAACAAGTTCCATCTCCGATCTTTAGGACGAAGCCGGTTGTGGATTTCTGGCTTGGCATATCCCTATAGATGGCGTCACTCCAAGTCTGCATTTTCACTTCTCCTCCTCGGAGTATCAGCTTAAGATCTCAAGTCTTTACGACGTATCTCAAAACTCTTTTTGCAACTTCCCAATCTGCCCTCTTAGGATTCTGCAAACATCTACTAAGGACTCCTAAGGGAGTTTCAATGTCAGGTCTTGTACAAATCATGAAGTATATGAGACTTCCTAGTACGTGTCTATACGGCTTTGAAGCCATAAACTCTTCCTCCCTTGACTTTAGGCTCTCACTAACCATTATGCCTGAGTCTGACTCACCTCCATCAAGCTTTTGTCTAAATTCCATGAGAGTTACAAATCCTTTTCCATCTTTCATTTCATTTTTTTCAGCATATTACCTATTGTTTCTTTTTGGGTTAAAATAATGAGTTTTTTGTTTGTGTCTCTCTATACATGTATTCCTAAGATTTACTTAGATTCACCAAGGTCCTTCATCTCGAACTTTGACATTAAAGCAACATTAATTTGATTTATCTCATCCATACACTTGCTTAGTAAAAGCAAGTCATCCACATATACTGCAATATAAAGAATTCCATCTTCCCCTTGTAGGTCATACACTGAGTGATTTGAATTAATCCTTTGAAATCCTAGTCCAGTAAGAAATTCAAAGAGTTTTAAAATCTATTGTTTGAGGGCTTGTTTCAGCCCATACAAAGATTTTATTAGTTTACAGAGTAAGTTTTGTTTCCCTTTCTCTGCGTACATCTCCGGTTGTTTCATGTAAATGGTTTCTTCTAACTCTCTATGCACGAAGGTAGTCTTAACGTCTATCTGGTAGACTTCCATGTTTTCAATAGCAACCAAGCTTTGTAAGATTATAAGAGTGGGAAATCTGACAACAAGAGAGAAGGTATCCTCAAAATCAATACCTTCTTTCTGATTGTAACCTTTGGCCACAAGTCTGGCCTTGTACCTTTTGATGGTGTTGTCCGGGTTGAGTTTCACTTTGAACACCCATTTGCTGCCGATGGCTTTCTTGTCCGGAGGAAGATCCACTAGCTCCCATGTCTGCGCCTCCATGATGGACTTCATTTTGTCGTTTACCGCCTCGATCCCGTGATTTCTCTCCGGTGATGAGAAGGCTTCCTGAATTGTTAACGCTAATGTTGTAGCTGCGGAGAAAGCAAAATGTGAGCTTGCTTGCAGATGGGTGCTGGTTCTTCTTCCCTCCGGAAATTCTGAGGCTGAAATTGTCGGCAACCTGCTTTTTGTTTTCCTGTTCTGAGCTGATGCAGGTGACGAAACTGGATCTTGATTTGCTGATTCCACATGTGTAGGAAGTGGTGTAGATGTTGGTGCCGAATCTGGTTCTGCAGCCGGCGCTGCATCTGGTAGAGGGATCTGTGGAGATGTAGTTGTAGCCGGTGATTGTGACTGAAAATAAACAGGTTGAGTATGCTGAAAGATCACATACTCCTATACTTTTCCTGTTTGTTCACTTTCTGTTTTTCTGAACAGATCAATCGAATCTTGTTCATCTTTCAACAGTATATTTCTACATAGAATGAGTTTCTTCTTCACTAAGACATTTACCCTATAACCCTTTGCATTGTCATCATATCCCACAAAGATCCAAGGTAAGCCCTTAGCTTCCATTTTCCACCTAGTCTTCGATGTGTCTAAGACAAAACATTTGCTGCCAAATACTCTAAAGTGACTAACATCTAGTTTCATGCGTGTCTAGAGTTCATAAGGTGTAGTCTTAACCGATCTAGATGCAACTCTGTTTTTAATATAGACCGCACAATTGAGTGTTCAGCCCAGAATTTCAAATCTAAACCTTTGTCTGCAAGCATGGACCTAGCATTTTCTATGACAGTTCGATTTAGTCATTCAGAAACACCATTCTGTTCCAATGTGTACGGAACTGTCAAGTTATAACTGATACCTTCCTGGAGGAGAAACTGTTCGAACTCATTTGAAGTATATTCTCCTCCGTTGTCCGATGTTAGCGCCAAGATTGAACTCCGTGCAGCTTTTCTGCCCATGCCTTGTAGTGCTTGAAGTGTGTAAACACTTCACTCTTGTGCTGCATGAAGTAGACTCTTGTGAACCTCGAGTAGTCATAAGTGAATGTAACCATATAGTGGACACCTCTTGCTGATGGAACCTGTGATGGACCGAGAACATCCGAGTGGATAAGTTGTAGAACTTTGTCCGATCTGTGGTCAAATTGTTGTGGAAAAGGTAATTTGTGGATCTTTCCAAGTGAGCAACCATCACATGATTTCACAGGTTGAGAAGTAAGAGAGACACCCTCAACCTTTCATGAATTCACCATCTTTTGCAAGTTATCATAATTGATATGGCCTAATCTTTTATGCCATAACTCATTTACAGATGATACACTGGAATAGAGAACATCATTTTCTTTGTATTCAGCCATATCCATCCTATACATCTTGCTTGCATCTCTAGTTCCTATCAGTGCGACTTTATCAAGCTTTTTAACAACCTGTCTGCCTTGTTTGAGAATTACATCAAAGCCTTTGCTCTCTACCAAAGAAGTAGAAAAAAGATTCTTTTTGAACTCAGGTACATATAACACATTGTGGAGAGTTCTTTCTACCGACTTTCCCCCCACATCTACCATTAAAGATACATCACCGTGTGCTGAAGTTTGCACACTCATGCCACAGGCATAGTAGATGTTCTTAGGAGGTGTCGCCTTGAGGCTGGAAAAAATTGATTTGTTCCAACACATGTGTGTCGAAGCTCCTCTATCCATGATCCATCCTATATCTCTTTGACCTTCCATAGCTGCCACCATTGCAAATAATTCTGCTTCTTCACCTTCAGTGTAAGACAAGGGATCTTTTTCAGTTGCAAAACCTGAGAAGAGAGCAATTCCCCGAAAAGAGTGTCCAAAAAATATCTTATGATATGGGCTCTGCTGCCAGCCTGGACGATATAGGCCTGTTTCATTTGCCTTTTTCAGCTTCGAACACTACTTGTATCCATGTCCCTTTTTAGAGCAGTAAAAGCAAGTAGTAGATTGTCTATTTGGTCTATTGTTATATTGATTCAAACTCTGATTCCTATCGTGATTACTTTTATGATAAAGTAAAGTTTTTCTGTCAAAATCTGTGTTCAAAGCTTCTACCTTTCTCTCTCCATGAAGTATTTTAGTAGTTGCTTCTTCCTCAAAGATTAGATTGTAAACTAACTGAAATGTCCAGCTAGATTTATCATGAGTTTTCAGCTGGAAAGACACTCCTTTCATATTACTAGGGAGTCCCCTAACAAGTAGAGCTGCCTGCTGGAACTCAAGAAATGAGCCACAACTCAAGAAATGAGCCACAGACGAATGTGCATCAATTAGAGCACAAAAGTTATCACAATATTCCACCATACTCCCCCCGGAGTATTTATAGTCCCAGATTTTGTCCAGCCACCAGAAGTTCCCCTTGACATTAGATTTCTCAAAAGCAGTTTTTAGTGATTCCCATAATTCTTTTGCTTTCTTCATTTTGAGGCGAGACATGACCAAATTCTTGGAGATGCTGAGAATCAGATTGTTTCGCGCCAGTGAGTTTTTCTTCGCCCAGCTCGCATCTGTTTCACTTAAAGTACCATCCAAGACCCCATATAGATCAGCAGTTTCAAATGTGAATTCAACCATCGCCGCCCAGTATGCATACTTTTGGCCATTGAATATGGGAATTGTTGATGAAAGGCCCATAACCTGTTGTTCTACAACCATAGTAGCAGGTGGAGAGGCAGAAGCAATAGTAGTGGAAGTAGACATTTAAAGCAGAAGCAAAGAAGCACCCTACTCAACAACCAACTTTAAGGTGTGATAGAATGCAACTAAGTGATCTATGCAGACTTAAATTCTTCATAACAGTAGTAAGCAGAGTGTAAAATAACTCTACAAAGATTAAACTCAATCGATCCAGCCAACCATAAGATATTCACACTGCAGTTTCACAAAAACTGCCTTAGTAGATCAATATCCCAAGACTTGGATAATCACAATTTGTCTAAGTCCTAAACTATATACTCTCAGTGAGTATCTACTGGTCACACTAATTTAAGTGATTGTACTATAGTACTGTTTTATGCTACGACAAAGTACTAAAACTGTACTTACTATTCTAAGAGTACTTCCAAAACCTAATTTTGCCTTTTCTCTAAATCAGAATAGTGAGAGACTATTTTAAATTAGCTAAACTACAAAACCTTTTTTCCACATATTTACAAATACAAAGCTGTACATTAAATGTTCTTGGCGCTTAGTCAGCAGTGGTCTATAGCATTCGGCTGACTGTTATCCTGTAGTACGAAACACCTGATACCGTCCAAGTGTGCTTCGTCATTTGTGGTCATTTCTGAATCGCGTACGTCAATTGGATATTAATCAACAGCCTTTTTTGGTTGAGCGTACCATACTTTTCCAGATATGGGGTTTGCATTATTTTCGTCCGATTTCATCAATCCGCTCGTTAATCTCCCGACATGTGTAACTGGTCATAGGCGCTACTCCGTGAAACCTGCAACACCTTTTTCCTGCCGACGAGTGTTCAGCTGGCCGTACAGTACACTATCTTAGTCTTCTATTACTGTAACACTATTTGAGGGAAGTATTACAGGTTTTCATTTCCCAAAATATTCTAAGTCTTTAATTCCTCCTCACAGCTCTATCTACTGAGTAAAGATTTCCAATTTCAAAATTAATGTACTATATTTATGGTGATAAAGTCAAAATTTGGGGTTACAGAATTACACCGCGAATCGTAATTAGAGTAAACTACTCTAATTTGGTCGCTCAAAATTTTGACTCTATCACATCAAATAGAGTAAACGATTCTAATTTTTTCATTTTTATAATTTAGGTGAGGTTTAATTAGCGTAAATTTTTTTATTATAGGATCGTTTTAAATAGTGTGGAATACAGACGACGTCGGACTGTGCAATATTGTATTTTTTTAAGTAAAAAGGTACTAATAACGATTTAGTAGAATCACGCCTGCACGTGAAACCGCACTAAACAAAAAGACTCATTCACATCGAAAAAAATCCGACGGAAATGATATTCAGCGTGACAAATATTTTTAACGTCACAATGACGTCGACATATACCGGAGTGACAGATGTTGTACGTCAGTTCATAATTATCGCGCACATAATTATCGCCGACATTACCCAATATAGAATACCTAAATAAATTAGAGTAAACTTCATAATTGAAAAAATCTCTATCACCTAAATTAGCCTACATAACTCTAATTGTTTTTTTTTGTTTTATTACTCTAATTTTTTCATTACTCTAATTACGATTCGTGGTGTAGCGTATATAACTCTACACCGTGAATCGTAATTAGAGTAATAAAAAAATTAGAGTTCAAAAACTAAAAAAAAAAATTTGAGTACTGAACGCTACACCGTGAATCGCTGTTAGCGTACATGACGCTAATTGGGGTACCCCTTTTTTTGGGGCAAATTCTCAAATAGAATAAAGTACGCTAAATGTTTTTGCACGTTATTTGAGGTACCCCGCTCAATACGGTTCATAACTGTAATTTAGTGTCCTTTTAAATAGTGTGGTGTACGGACTGTCAGATCTGTACTATTTCGTACATTTTTAAATTTAAAAGTACAGAAAATATAATAATATATAATTGCGTAAATATTTTCCGGCATACGCAGATGTCAAAAAAACGCGACGGCGTACGATTTGAACAATTTCGTACATCTACATGTTTTAGTACTAACATGTGGGGACTAGCCAAAGTGCCATCAGTTGGAGGGAAAAGATTTATACTTACTATCTTTGATGATTGTTCTAGATATTCTATTGTGTATTTCTTGAAAAACAAATCTAAGGCTTCGCCTTACTTTAAGGAATACAAAGCATGGAGTGAAAAGCTTCATGAGACACCCATAAAGAGGGTGAGGAGTGATAATGGGGGGAAATACACTTCTTATGAGTTTGAGGAGTTCTTGAAGAGGAAGGGGTTCAACACCTAAAAACTTTTCCAAAGAATCTAGAACAAAACAGTTTAGCCGAGAGATTTAATCGGACATTAAGAGATAATTTCCGTTGTGTGTTGTTGGATAAAAAGATAAGAAAATGTTTTTGGGCAGAAACTATAAATTGTGCTAACTATCTCAAAAATAGAGTCCTTACCTCGGCGGTAAAAGGACAAACATCTTATGAAAGATGGACCGAGAGAAAACCTAATATTTCACACTAAAAGGTGTTCCAAAGTCAAGTGTTTAGTCTAAACACAAAAAAAATCTGATTGGAAGTTTGATTAAAGGGGAGAGCCGGGATACCTACTTGGGTATGAAAAAGATGTAAAAGGATATGGAGTTTATGATCTAGGAAGAGAAGACATCATTCTAGTAAAACACTTGGTAGTTATGGATGAAGGAAAGTCCACAGATCCCTTTAAATGCACTAAACCGGTAAAGATTAGAATTGAATCCGACAATGAGTTAGATTTGGATTCTTCTAATAAAACTTCGGTCCAGCCTGGCCTTGCAGAGGAAGAGAAAAATCTGACCGAGAGTGACCCTCTCTTGGAATCATAGTTTGCGATTCAAACCGAGGAAGAAAACAAGGAAATACCGGATATGGATGATGAACGTCCGGAAATGGACTTCATGGATAGGGGAATCCGAGATTACCCTCCATTCCAACATTAGAGTTTTAAGGCAGAAGGAGAAGCAGCAAGTGTCTTTAAAATAGAGAAGTGAAAAACAAGGTAACTAAGCTGTCAAATTTGAGCGAACCCCAGGCTTACTTGGAAGAATTAATAGTCTGGAACGTAATAGATGGATGACAGCCATTGATAATGAGTTGGCTTCCATTATGGAAGCAAAGACAGGGGAATTGGTGGATTCTCCTCTAGACAAAAAGCCGATAGGATCCTAGAGGGTATTTAAGTTGAAACTCAATCTGGATAACACTATCGAGCGATACAAGGCCAAACTAGTGGCAAAGGGGTTGACCTAGAAGGAGGGAATCGATTATGAGGAGACCATCGCTCCAGTTGTTAGATTCCCCTCAGTTCGGATTCTACTTTGTCTAGCGGCAGCGAAAGACACGGAAGTGCGCTAAATGGACATAAAACCCTCTTTCTTACACGGAGAATTAGAAGAAGAGATCTTCATGCGACAGCCGGAAGGATTTGTGGAGAAAGGAGACAAAAGTAAGGTGTGCAGATTGATTAAATCTCTTTATGGACTAAAGCAAGCTCCTCACCAATAGGACAAGAAGCTACACAAGTTTTTGACGAGTTAGGGATACATCTGAATCAGTTCAGATCATTCCATCTATCTATTTGAGGTCGAAAAAGGTATAATTTTCATTGCCATCTATGTTGATGATTTACATTTTTTGAGTAAATCAATGGAGAAAATGAATGGATTGAAAAAAAATCTAAAGAGTAGATTTGAAATCCACGACTTCGGGGAAGCAAGGTATATTTTGGGAATTCAGATGGAGGCGCATAGAGAGAAAAAACAATTAGACTAACTCACAAGGAAACTATAAGAAATATGCTTCAAAAAATTCAAATGGATAAAGCAAATAGTTGTACGACTCCAATGGTCTTAAAGGAGGGAAATGAGGGGAGCTCAGAAGAGGGAGTCATGATCTTAGATAATGAGTTAAGACTTGAGGAAAATGTTGTGATTAGAAAGCTTTAATACTCAGAAATGGGTCAATGAGAGAGGGATTAGTACTTATAATATTTTTGGTGTAAACACTTCAGTACTGACCCCTAATAGTGTTACACTAGTCTAAGGATTAAAGAGTGTACCATACTTCTACATGGACACGCGTCGGCATATGAGGACTTTGCAGGTATTCTAGAATGGCGTCGACACTCACATACACGGGTCGAAAATCAAACGAGCAAATTCGCAAAATCGGAAAGACGAAGTTTGGACGGGACATCGGGAAAATGTAATGTACAAAATCAGTATAGAACGTTGATTCGAATCATGTCAACGGACGCGATTCACATGGGACCACAAGTGACAAAACATGCCGTACGCACTCAAGTGTTTCGTACCGCACAGCAACACTCGGCTGGACGTATATGAACTATGCTACAATACACGACAAGGAATGAACTGCGGATACAAATCGAGTCGACGGACTCGATTCAAAATTGGACCATATTGGGATAGTGATTTGGACGCGTGTCGTCCACGGGGAAGATTTACTTTACATCTAACAGCGATCCGCGAATTCGGAGCTGACTTGTACGGACACTTAGATGGATTAGCAAATTGGTGACTAAGCAAGTGACACAATTTATGTACGGCTCCTATTTTTAAATATCTGAAACAACATTAATTTGTATGCAGTGAAATATTTTTTAGTGTTGCAATTGTGAAATTAGATAAAAGTCATTATTAGGGTTTGGACGTACATCCGGTATAGTAGATGTACCGTTGATGTACATTGTCTTTATTTGAGTACAGTAATTAATTACACGTGTAGCTATTTTATTTGTGTAGGGCTTAGTAGATAAACTTTGTGAGTATAAACTTGTAGGACTTTGTTAACTTTATCATCAGAATTGAGCTCATCAAAGTAATGGCAGACTGTTTTTCAACAACTTTAACCTGATGGTGTGATCATCCTGATTGATGTCTTTGTATGAGAATTTGTGGAGATCTTTAATGACCTAGAAAATATTTGTTTATGTAGTTTCAGCCTTTTCTGCTGTTTCTATAGAATTTTGTGAGGAGTCTACCTGGTTAGTTTGGTAAGCTCTCAGATGTTTTTGGGAAACTCTGCAGCTTATATCTTTTAGATGCCTTGGTGCATTTGGCTATTACTTTGAGAGGTTACAGTGTTTATGATATACTGCATACCGGTGCTGTTTCAGCAGTTTTTTGTTATCATGGAGTAATCTGTGGTGTCTGAAACACAGCTGTTTTGAGGTACTTTGAAGGTGTCTTCCGTGAGTAATCCATGGCTGAAATAGGCCAAGGACAACATAAAACGAGTTTATGCATACAATTCCATCCAGATAGGTTGTCGCTAGTTTTAATTATTTTATAAACTGTACTGGTCATGATATAGCATCAGTTGTGGGGGTACAAAGTAGGAGTAATCTGTGTTTTTTGTTATTGTGGAGTAATCTGTGTTGTCTGAAACATAGTTGTTTTGAGGTAGTCTGTGGGTGTCTTCCGTGAGTAATCCATGGCTGAAATATGCAAAGGACAACAAGTTATGGGTCCATACCCATGGCTACCTATATTTGAGGGATCTAACTATTACTAGTGGAAGAGTGTGCTCGAGAGCTACTTCGAAATGGCGGAGCTAAAGGATGTGGTGGATGGAACTTCAACCGAAACATCAAGTGGATGGGAAAAGAATAACCGTGAGTGTCTAAGGATTATCAAGAACTCCTTAATAAAGAAACTGGTAATGTCATTCCTAAGTTTAAGAATGCAGCTGAATTATGGAAGTGCTTAGATTGTACGTATGCAAAGACTTCAGTATATCATTCGCTTAGTAGTGTTACAAAAATAGTTGAATATAAGAATGTAGGAGGTAGTATCGAGAAACACTTTCTTGACCTAGAAGTATTCTTTGTAGAAAATGAATTGGTAGGAGGAAACTTTATAAATGCTCAACAAGCTCTCTTGTTAATGAGAAGCCTTCCCAAAGAATATAAGAGTGCATTAGATAAATTAACTTTAGTTGATAACAGAATGGAACTTTACTGTAGCAAGAAGAATTATTTTAGATGAAGAAGATTTGAAAACGTTTTTTGAAGGAAATATGGAGGTCTCTAAGTCTTCTTTTCAGAAAATTAGAAGTAATAGCGAAAATAGACCTAAAAATTGTTTTTACTGTAATGATTTAGGGCATACCTTCAGGGTATGTCCATCATATAAAAGTGCATGTGTTACAAGAATTTTCAGAGATGGATGGGACAACAATAGAGTTATACCCTCAACAAGAAGGGAACCAAGTGCTTTCATGAGTGAGGGACAAGCTTCAACCGATGACAAAAGGCCTACACCTTTGGTCCACAAATATGTTTACTTGCCGAGTGTTTATGATTTTCAAAGTATGGTAAAAAAGGAAGGAAAAGGGAGATTTGCACCCAAAAAATATGGAGTGGAGGATGAAGTAACAGGAAAGGTTTTGTCTACTGATAATGTTTTCGATGACAGATTGGTGAGTGACACAAACTTACAAAAAGAAGGGGTTACTGAAATAGCAGAAGTTGAAGGAAGTGAAGGGCATCCAAAAATGAAAGTGGAAGAAATTGAAAATAGTGTGGTCACGAAAGATAGTGTGGAGAAAGAAGAGAGTGAAAAAGATTTTGTTTTTGTGACTCTCTCTTGTGATAGATTGGTGAAATTACTTACAAGGGATTCTTGAAGATATGGAGTAAAGAAATTGAACACTTCAAATTGATAGAATATTCTAGATATACAACAAACTGAACTGAAATCAAACTGAAAGAAAGACAGAGAGAAGATGATAGAACCAGAGTAAGGAGGAGAAAGGATGAGAGAAAATGGTGGATTGGTTCAAGTCAACACAAATAGAAAGGAGAAAGATAAAGTGTCATCATGCAATAAAACAAAATTAAAACTTTTGATAATAACTCATGGGAGTGGTAAACTAATGAAAACCAAAAGTTAGTAACCACTTTACGTATAATGGGAGGCAACTTTGAAAACACACGTTATGAGCAGATCCAAGAAAAAAAAAAAAGATCAATCACAAACATCAGCTGAGAAAACCAACCCAAAGGACAACAAAAAAGAACAAAACTATTTGAGGTGAAAACCTAACCTCAATGGAAATATTACTTGTTTAAACGGAGGAAAATTGAGTATGAAATTGAACAAATACTAGATCTAATACTATGTATATGCTTAAAAATAACACATCCAAAACTTAGGAGGAGTGTTGTTTTTGTAAAGTTTTGGATGCTTTAGTAACAAAGGTTTTGAGAGGGAATTTCCGAACATATAATTTTTTCTAAGTCCTTGCTTCACGATGTACCTAAATTACAGTTGACAGCTCTGTAGACTTAATGCAATACTGAGTCTAAAGCTTTAGGGGAGTGTTTTGATTAGAAAATTTTTGTACTCAGTAAATGGGTCAATGAGAGAGGGATTAGTACTTATAATATTTTTGGTGTAAACACTTCAGTACTGACCCCTAATAGTGTTACACTAGTCTAAGGATTAAAGAGTGTACCATACTTCTACATGGACACGCGTCGGCATATGAGGACTTTGCAGGTATTCTAGAATGGCGTCGACACTCACATACACGGGTCGAAAATCAAACGAGCAAATTCGCAAAATCGGAAAGACGAAGTTTGGACGGGACATCGGGAAAATGTAATGTACAAAATCAGTATAGAACGTTGATTCGAATCATGTCAACGGACGCGATTCACATGGGACCACAAGTGACAAAACATGCCGTACGCACTCAAGTGTTTCGTACCGCACAGCAACACTCGGCTGGACGTATATGAACTATGCTACAATACACGACAAGGAATGAACTGCGGATACAAATCGAGTCGACGGACTCGATTCAAAATTGGACCATATTGGGATAGTGATTTGGACGCGTGTCGTCCACGGGGAAGATTTACTTTACATCTAACAGCGATCCGCGAATTCGGAGCTGACTTGTACGGACACTTAGATGGATTAGCAAATTGGTGACTAAGCAAGTGACACAATTTATGTACGGCTCCTATTTTTAAATATCTGAAACAACATTAATTTGTATGCAGTGAAATATTTTTTAGTGTTGCAATTGTGAAATTAGATAAAAGTCATTATTAGGGTTTGGACGTACATCCGGTATAGTAGATGTACCGTTGATGTACATTGTCTTTATTTGAGTACAGTAATTAATTACACGTGTAGCTATTTTATTTGTGTAGGGCTTAGTAGATAAACTTTGTGAGTATAAACTTGTAGGACTTTGTTAACTTTATCATCAGAATTGAGCTCATCAAAGTAATGGCAGACTGTTTTTCAACAACTTTAACCTGATGGTGTGATCATCCTGATTGATGTCTTTGTATGAAAATTTGTGGAGATCTTTAATGACCTAGAAAATATTTGTTTATGTAGTTTCAGCCTTTTCTGCTGTTTCTATAGAATTTTGTGAGGAGTCTACCTGGTTAGTTTGGTAAGCTTTCAGATGTTTTTGGGAAACTCTGCAGCTTATATCTTTTAGATGCCTTGGTGCATTTGGCTATTACTTTGAGAGGTTACAGTGTTTATGATATACTGCATACCGGTGCTGTTTCAGCAGTTTTTTGTTATCATGGAGTAATCTGTGGTGTCTGAAACACAGCTGTTTTGAGGTACTTTGAAGGTGTCTTCCGTGAGTAATCCATGGCTGAAATAGGCCAAGGACAACATAAAACGAGTTTATGCATACAATTCCATCCAGATAGGTTGTCGCTAGTTTTAATTATTTTATAAACTGTACTGGTCATGATATAGCATCAGTTGTGGGGGTACAAAGTAGGAGTCTGAATGATCCTAGGAAGAAAAAATGAGAAGCGCCAAAAGGTCATGCGATACTTGAAATGAACCATTTCTATTGTTGCATTTGGGAGGGGATAATACTGACATCACCACCTAGAATGATGCCAGTTATATGGATGCTTCGATGAGGATGTGTCCTTCAAGGTATGTGTTGTATGTTGGGAATTGGGTGCTCTAATGAGGAGGTGTACTTTAAGGTATGTGCTATATTTTGGGAATGGGGCTTGCTCTTGGAGTAGTAAGCAAAAAAAGATGATTGTTCAATCCACCATGGAGGCTGAGTATATGGCCTCTTGTTCGGCTACGAAAGAATTAATGTGAGTGAAATCTTTGCTTCAAGAACTTTGATATATAAAAAGTGGAGTGCAAAATATGTTTTGTGATAATCAAGCCACCATTTTGATTGCATCAAATCCTAAGTATCAATTTAAAGCAAAGCATATGGACATTCGGTTGAGCTTTGTTAAATAGAAGGTTGAGAATAAAATAATTAGTTTGGAATATAGACCGGATGGAGAAATGGTAGCAGATGTGATGACTAAGCAGGTTACTTCCCCGAAATTGATATTTTGTAGGGAGAAGTGTGGACTGAAGCAAAATATAGACTAGAAAATAAAGGGAGTATTGTAAAATGGGTATTTTATATTCTATCTTTTTTGGTCTATGATTATTCTATAGTTCTCATATTAGTCGTAGTCAGTGAGAACTGGCAGGCAGCGAATGGGTGTCTCATGCAGATAGGTAGGCATAAGTCAAAGCCCGTGCAAATGATAGCCATGACAACAAAAAGAATTTATCCTGCAACCTCCAGATATTTGTGGTATGGCGTAGCCATTTGCCTTATCTAAAAAGTTATGAAGCTTTACATACAATGTATGTGATAATTATTTGAATGGTGATGTGACGACATACGAAACAAAATGAACATGAAACATACAGTACCGCACAAAATACTGTACCATACAAAACGACATTTAATTTTCAACGAACGAAATCAAATGTCGTTCGCGATCGACGACTCGCAGAGGAGCCAAAATTCCAAAGTGGACATTTGGCATTTTGCAAACAAATGTCGGCGGATGATACGTGGCGCAAAATGGTTGGATAGGGGATATTACGGATGGGGAAAATATGACTCAAGAACTCAAAAGTGTTAGCCAAGCAACCATGTCGTACTATGGTTGTACAATAAGTACTGTGGTACCTCTACCTTCTTGTACCTTATAGTCATTTGATTTATTAGGGTACACTAGTAGTAGATTTAGAGAGGGAGCTTAGGACTTACAATAAAAAATCAAGTTAGCCGCCTCTCTCCCAGAGTGCTTCTGTATTTATAGGCCATCTTTAGCAAGCCATAACTAAATACCCGGGTGAGCAATTATTTTTGCTGCAAACTCAAGGGAGTTTAGGCTACAAAGACGGGTACTCATTTAAGCTTTTTACGTACCAGGGTGGCACTTATTCATTGCCAAAGTCAAAAGTGTAAATATTATCCTAGAGGCTTTATATAAGCTGGACATTATGTGGACCAATGAAGGTCACACATTTACAAGAACTAGTAGTGGAATCTCAAGTAACAAACCAACCAGAAGTGGAAGATGTGGCAGAGATTGAACCATAACCAACGGAGAGGGACAACCATCTATTTCAGTGGAATATTTTGAGGGATGAACGAGAGCAGCAAAAGGGTGGAAGTAAAACAAGTTAATAATAAGGTAACCAGACTCTCCCATGAAGATGAACCTCAAACTTATATAGAGGCAATGAACTGTTTGTAGAGAAACTGATGGAAGACAACCATTAATGAGGAGATGGCCTCAATTATGGCACTCGACACTTAGGAGCTAGTGGAATGCCCACCTAACCAAAAGCCAATAGGGTGTTAGTGGGTGTTCAAACTATAACTCAACCAAGATTACTCCATTGTGGGCTATAAGGCTTAGTTAGTGGCCAAAGGGTTCACCCAAAAAGAAGGAATTGACTATGAGGAAACATTTGCTCTAGTTGTCAGATTTCCCTCAATCCGTATCCTTCTCAATTTGGCAACAGCGGAAGACATTGAGGAGCACAAGATGGACATCAAGACAATTTGTTTGCATGGGGAGCTAGAAGAGGAGATCTTCATACGACAACCAAAATGATTCAAGGAGCAATGAGAGGAGAGCAAGGTATATTGATTGATCTAGTCTCTCTATGGCCTAAAACACATGCCCCGGTAGTGGAACAAAAAGCTTGATGAGTTTCTTACCGCTCTGGGATACATTCAGATCAATTCGGATCACTCTACTTACTTGTTTGAAAATAAGTAATGTATCACCTTTATTGCCATTTACGTTGATAATTTGCTTGTATTGAGTAAGTCTATGAATAAAATCAATAAACAAAAAACGGATCTAAAAGGTAGATTTGAAATGAATGATATGCGGGAGGCAAGATACATTTTGAGAATTCAAGTAGAAAGAGACAAAGATTGGAGAATATTCAAATTAACTCAAAAAGAGGCCATATGGAATATGCTCGAAAAGTTTCAGATGGACAAAGCTAATAGTTGTACCACTCCAAAAGAACTAAAGAAAAGAAGTTAGGGGAGTTTGGAAGAGGGAGTTATGTTTTTGGTTGATGAATTAGGCCTTGAAGAGTATAAATTCATGGAGACTATCTCCTATAGAGAGGTAATGGGCAGCTTAATCTACTTTATGAATTGCACTCGACCAGATTTAGTTGCACCATTAGGAGTATTGGGTAGGAGTCCAATGTTCCCACTAAAAGGAATTGGGAGGCAGCTAAGAGAGTCCTTAGATATGTGATAGGGACTAGGGATCTATGGTTACATTTGGATGGGGACAATACACACATCACCACTTGGAGTGATGCCAGTTATAGGGATGGTGTTATGACAAGATGTACTTTTGGATGTGTTGTATGTGGGAGAAGGGGCTTGTTGTTAGAGCATCAAACAGCAAAAGGTTATTCCTTAGTCCACCATGGAGGCTGAGTATATGGCCTCTTGCTCAGCTTTAAAAGAATTGATGTGTATCAAGTCGTTCCTTGGTGGGCTTGCTCATCTCAAGAGTGATGTGCAGAAAAACTTTTGTGATAATCAAGCGGCCATTGCTATTTATGCTAATTGAAACACCACTTCAAAGCTAAACATATGGATATTTGACTAAGTTTTGTTAGAGAAAAGGTAGAGAACAAAATAACAAGTTTAGAGTACATACCAGATAGTGATTTGGTAGGAGACACGACGACTAAACCTATACCTTCCCCTAAGTTAATTCTTCTACAGAAAAAAGTATGGTTTTAAAAAACAAAGTGACTAGAAAAAAAGGGGAGTGTACAAATTAATGTTTTCTTTTGATATTTTCTAGGTTTTGTTGAAAAGAGGTTATTAATAGTTCACTTTTCTATTTTAGTTAGACTCTTAAGGGAGAGAGAGAGAGGCTCAAAGACACGCCATGGTTGTTTCCTTATTTCACAAAGTTGTAAACTCAATTAGAGGGTATTTTTCCAAAATGTTGCTCTGGACCGAATTTGCACTTGCCATCTACGGATTTCATATAGTGTGACGCCTTAACCATTAAGTCGTTCATGCAACAATACAATCATCAGTTCTGATACGTACTCGAATTATGACACATTGGCTACTTCATACCAAATTGACGAAGAGGCGTATGTGAAACAATTCATGCATAGATGCAAATCCGAACAGTTTAAATTTAATTGAATGGACGGTCATCGTTGTAGCCCCCTCTCGGAATGAGCTTTTGGCTGCCTTTGGAGATAGCATCACGTTATACCACATGGGGCTACATTATTGGATGCCGAGGAAGATGGGAGGAGGAACCATGGCTCTGATTTCTCATGCATCTTTTTGAAAGCCATATCGAACAATGGCTACACAATAAGTTCATCCGCCACTGTACCTTCTTGTACTGTACATTGTTGCTACTGAACAAGGGTTAAATAGTATGTAGCCGTGAGTAGGCAGACGAGGATGTAGAGAAATATAGGTACCTCTCTCTAAGAGAGCTTTAAAATATAAAAGTCATCTTTGACCAACTATAACATACTGCTAAAGGGAGCAAATCGCTTGATTCTTTTTGCCATTGACCCAAGGGAGTCTTGTCTTCACAATGATGAGGCTCGTCAGAGTCGTTGCCTTCTAGGGTGGCTGTTACTCTTAGTGAAACCAAATGGGGTCAGGGTTATCGTAGGGGCTTAGTATAAGCTGCATATTGTGAGGGCCTATGGAGGCTATAGGCCCTCAGAGTTTGAGTACTGGATTAAAACTCATCTTGGTAAAACTAATACTGATAATTATCAGTTATCAAACATTGAAGGGTTTGAAAATTTCACTGTGTAACCAATATATTATTCTCATTAATAAGTGAAAAAAATATAGTATACTATTTTATGGAATTTCATGCTACGTTATATAATTTTTTATACAATATCAAGTGTGGCATTCCATGTAGGTATGGAGCCTATTTAATCTGATGTATGTTCTGATGAAATATGTGACCAAAGCCAAGCAACAACATCATTGTTTGAGAAGCTCATTTTACAATAATAATGTGGAATTCACCTCTTTGTATCATAAAGTATTGGAAATACCTTTTTGTGACACAAAAGTTAACAACATTGTAATTTGAACATTGGGCTCTTTTTTAAATATGATCGTTGAAAAAATATCGACATTAGTTCATTTCACCTTAAACTACAAACTCTAGAAGAAGCTATGTTTTGAGGTTGAAACACAACATCTTCATGTAGTTGTGTTTTTTCATATTTGCATATTTTACCTTTTCTTCCTCGAGGAAATTATTTGGAGAATAATATTTTCGACTTCTAAAATGACGCTACAAGTCATCCATCTAAAGAATGACCTTAAATGCGTAGGCTGAAATTACCATTGTTAACTTGGGATCACCGCAGGGATCTCTAGGAAGTCAACTGGACAAAGTAGTTTGTATCTATACTCTTGTTTTTTTGCAATCTATTTGTTTTACACATACTAGAGATGTTGAAAGATTGAGATATCCATTTCAAACATCAAATCCTTGAAATATATATTATAATGAGGCTCCACACTCAGTGTGAATGTCTTTTACACTTAAGTTTTCAATCAAGAGGTCAATAAATTTTTGAGTTTTCACCTATTTAGAGTTTCCATTTTCATCAAAAAGTAAAGTGTGTTCCATTTGTTGTAAAACATTTGTCAATAAAACACTAATCAACGCACAATGAGAATGACAAAAAGGTTATGCCAGAATGAAGACAGAAACGCGTTGAAATATTGTTAAAATATTGCTAAATACTTGCTCGAGAGTTAAATTGCAAAATGATTAAAGAAAGTGAACAAATAAGTGGTTTGTGCGAAAAAGGTTTAGGAACAAAAAAAAATTATTGATTAATTAGTGGAGGAACCTTGTTTAGAGTTATGAAAAAATAATGGTACTTTATGAATGTTACTATATGAGTGACGTTTGTGAGCGTTGGCACGTGTGTGAAGAAGACTTCCAATTTGCGATTGTGCATTGGTAAAACAACTATTGACTCATTTTTGCGAATACACGCTTAATGTACCGAATCACGTCACATTTTTCGGTTGTCATAAAGTTGGAGCCACTTAATGGAAATTGTGTTAATTTATACAAGAAGTAATAGTACTCTCAATAGAAAATACCCAAATCTCCATTCTATTCTCCATCCTGTCTGAATTGAGACATGTAGATCCTTGCCTTAATATCAGACCGAGAAATACATGAAATACATTTGTAGGGTACTGTTTTTAGAAATTTATAGACTCTCATTCGACCATCAGTATGAGAGAGCGATGAGATAATCTCGTCGCTGGAGTAGCGATGACCAGCGACGAAGTAGTATCACTTTTAGTATGTCAAAACGGCGTCACAATATTCCACGCGTCAGACGGAGAAAGCGAATCACTAAAAGGTATCCGTACGAACTAAATTGAAACATCCTACGGACAGAAATCAGCACGGATTAGATGGACAGACCACATGAAGATTCGATTGTCGGCGTACAGACATTTTATTGGTGCAGTAGAAAGTCGGTGGTAATATATCACCAGGTACATAATGTCGTAATAATTATAGTAGTACCGTTCAGGTTGAACAGTTTAGGGACAAACCAGGGTTATCCGCGACAGAAAATTGTACTTAGGATTAATTGTACCAGTTAGTAAAACCGGATAGTACGATAGTGTTTCTATAGTGATCCTATTAGTAGTTAGGTAGTTAAGTTAGACTTACTTGTATAAATTATGACTTAGACGTTTTGAAATACAACTTGTACAAGTTCACTGAAGGAAAGTGACTTTAAGGCTATTTTTTTGTGAATGTCACTATGTGACTGATCAAAGTTTAGGTATGAAACTATGTTAGTATGTTGTGTTAAGTGTGAGCTCTAATTGAGCGGTGTTGTGAGTCTAATTGGCTCTTGTTGTGTAGAGAGGCAGCTGGTCAATGTAGGCCATTTGTTTTGTACTCTTGGGATGACTTCTGCTAAAGTAGATGGGAGACCTGCAGCTTCTGGTACTGTCCCTGCTTTTCGTAGTGTCCTTACTACTACAAAACAACAGGTTATGGGCCCACAACCCTGTTGTTCTACAACCACCGTTGCAAGAGGAGAACCAGCAGTAGTAGTGGAAGTAGACATGAACACCAACATAAACTATCAAAGTACCTACTCAACAGCCAACTTTCAATTGACAAAAAATATGACTCAAAAATCCAATATACCTCAAATATATCACAGTGATAGAAAATACAGTAAACTGACAATTCCCAAAATTGCAGCTCAAATGACTTAGTAAACCATAAGATATGATATTTGTAAACTGCCCTCATAAAATCATATTCCCAAAAGTGGATACTACAAAATTGGCTAAGTCCTAAGTTATATACTCACACTTTGTATCTACTGATCTACACTAATTTTGGCAACCGTTACTACAATTTTTGTCTCGACTAATGACAAAACATCTTACCTATACGTCATTGTACCTTAAAAACCCTAATTATTATTTTCTAAAAACCTAATTAATGGAACACTTATTAATTACACTTAAATACAAACCAATGTTATTCAAATATTTACAGATATTGAACCATACAGAAAACATTCCAACTGTACACAAAAAATTCCAAATTCATAGTCACCGATAATCGCTAAAGTCTAGCCGAATGTGGTCGTGTAGAACAAAACACCTGAGTGCTTCGTCACTTGTGGTCCCACGCAAATCACGCTTGTGGTCTTTCATGAACCACGCTTATGGTCCCAAGTGAATCGCGTATGTTGGAACAAATTCAATCAATGATGGTATTGTCGAACTGTACCATTTATTTCCAGAATACCCGGTTTAGATCCCGTTCGTTCGATCTTGTGAATCATATCGTCAACTGCGTGATGCGTGTGGCAAACTGTCGGCGCTACTCGGAAAAACCAACATACGTTCTTTCATTGACACATGCCTCAGCAAAAGTACGATACACTATACTGTACTATTTGCTACAACAACGCTAATAAAGGTAAGTATTACAATAGACTACTAAGAAAATATCCTAAGTTATTTTTACCCCTATTTACTGAAATAAATATTTATAAATTACAACACTCCCCTAAATCTTTAGACTCAGTTACTCACTTAGTCCTATAGCATCTTTGTAAAACTGTAACTTAAGAGCAGGAAGGGCTTTTGTTAACATGTCACCCACCATCTTCTCATTCGGTAAATAACACAGTTTAACGACCTTTGCAAGTACTTTTTCTCTAACAAAGTGAAGTCAAATATCCATGTGTTTTCTCTTAAAGTGATGGCTAGGGTTAGAGGCAATTGCAATGGTTGCCTAGTTGTCACACAGGATAGATTAAGGACCAGTTTGCATATATCCAAGTTCCTGTAAAATGGACTTGACCCATATGAGCTCCTTCAAGGCGGAAGTTGCTACCATATATTCTGACTCCATTGTGGATTGAGCTGTATCCTTTTGCAATTTGCTACTCCAGAAGCAAGTTCCATCTCCAATCTCGAGAACAAAGTCGGTCGTAGATTTCTGGCTTGGCATGTCTCCATAACTAGCATTGCTCCATGTCTATGTTTTCACCTCTCCTTCTCCGAGTACAAGCTTGAAATTTCGAGTACCCGCAAGATATCTCAACACCCTTTTTGCTGTTTCACAATCTGCCTTTTCAGGATTCAACAGACTTCTACTCAAGACTCCCACAGTTGTTACAATGTTGGGTCTCATACAGTTCATAAAATATATAAGACTTCCAACAACCTGTCTATATTGCTTTGAAGCCATAAACTCTTCCTCCCTTGTCTCTAGACTCTCACCAACAATTATGCCTGAATCTGTATCAATTCCTTCCAATTTCTGCCTAAATTCCATTGGAGTTATAGATCCTTTCACATCTTTCATTTCAAATCTTTCCAACATGTTACCTATTGCTTCTTTTTCAGTCAACATAATCAACCTTTTGTTTTTGTCTCTTTCTACCCGTATACCAAAGATATTGTTGGCCTCTCCGAGGTCCTTCATCTCAAACCTAGACCTTAAAGCCGCTTTAATGCGGTTTATTTCATCCATTAACTTACTTATTAATAATAGATCAACCAGATATTCAACAATGTAAATTATCCTACCCTCCCCTTGTAGAACATATACAGAATGATCTGAGCTAATTCTCTTAAAACTTAGCCTAGTCAAAAACTCATCAACTTCAAATTCCATTATCTGGGGGCTTGTTTTAGCCCATACAAAGATTTCATCAGTTTGCACACCAATTCCTCATTTCGTTTTTCTACATACCTATCAGGTTGTTTCATGTAGATGGTCTCTTCTAATTCTCTATGCAAGAAAGCAGTTTTAACATCCATTTGTTGTATTTCCATATTTTCTATAGCCACTAGACTTAACAAGATTTTGACGGTAGGAAATCTAACAACTGGAGAGAAGGTTTCTTCAAAATCAATACTTACATTTTGATTATACCCGTTGGCCACTAGTCTGGCCTTATACCTTTCAATGGTGTTGTCGCGGTTCAATTTCACCTTGAATGCCCATTTGCTGCTGATGACTTTTTTGCTTAGAGGAAGATCCACCAGCTCCCACGTTTGTGCCTCCATAATAGATTTAATTTCATCGTTCGCCGCCTCGATCCAATGATTTCTCTTATGTGATGAAAAGGCCTCTTGAATTTTTAGAGGCTCCTTTGTAGTTGCAGAAAAAGCAAAGTGAGAGCTTGCTTGCAGACAGCTGCTAGATCTCTTTCTCCGCGGAAATGTTTTAGGCTAAAATTGTCGGTAGTCTCCGATTTGATTGCCTTTGCTGATCCGCGAACTGTGGTGTAACAGTTTGTTCCAATTGACCAAGAACTTGTGGTGAAGCCTCATGTGAAGTCGTTAAGGGAACTTAAAGAAGAGTAGTCCCATTTGGCTGTGGAAAGTAAACCCGCTGCGTGTGGTGAAAAATGACATATTCTTGGTTTTCCTTTGCCGGTTTGTCTGGCACTTGAAAAGATTCAACCGAATCCATCTCATCTTTAATCATGATATTTCTAGAGGTAACCACTTTCTCTTTCTCAAATACAAAAACTCTATAATCTTTGGCATTATCATCATACCCTATGAAAATTCCTTGTAAGCCTTTAGCATCCATTTTCCATCTACCCTGCGAAATCTCTAGAATAAAACACTTGCTGCCAAAGATCTTTAAATGACTAACATCGGTTTTTCTCCTGTCCAAAGTTCAAAAAGTGTAGTGCTAATAGATCTAGAAGCAATTATATTTTTAATATAAACAGCGTTGTTAAGTGCTTCAGCCTAGAAATTCAAATCTAGCCCTTTATCTACAAGCATGGACTGAGCACTATTGGTCACTCTCCTATTTAATCTCTCAAAAACACCATTTTTCTCTGGTTTATATAGAACTGTAAGATTGTGATATATGCCTTCTTGAAGAAGAAACTCTTCGAATTCCTTTGATGTATATTCTCCCCCATTCTCCAATCTGAGCGCCAAGATTGGAACTCCATGAAGCTTGTCCGCCCACGCAAGAAGGTACTCTTCGAATTCCTTTGATGTATATTCTCCCCCATTCTCCAATCTGAGCGCCAAGATTGGAACTCCATGAAGCTTGTCCGCCCACGCTTTGTAGTGTTTGAAGTGATTAAACACTTCACTTTTATGTTGCATGAAGTAAAATTTGGTATAATTTGAGTAGTAATCTATAAATGTAACCATATAGTGGACGCCTCCTGCTGAAGCCACTTGTGAAGGTCTGAGAACATCAAAATGTATTAGCTGTAGAACTCTCTTCGATATGTGGTCTGTTTCCTATGGAAATGGCAATTTGTGGATTTTGCCAAGTGAAAAAGCATCACATGATTTTAAAGGATGGGAACTAAGAGAAACTTATTCATTTTTTCCCGAATTCACAATTTTTTAAGCCTATCATAAATCATATGTCCTAATCTTTTATGCCACAACTCATTATCCGATTGGACACTGGAGTAAAGAACATCATATTTTTTTATATTCAGCCATGTCTAACCGGTACATTTTGCTGGCATCTGTAGTTCATGTTACTGCTACTTTCCCTTTCTTGCTAACAACCTGTCTACCTCTTTTCAAAAGGACTTCAAAGCCTTTGCTCTCCACTAATGATGTAGAATTTTTATTTTTTTAAAAGTCTGGAACAAACAAAACATTGTGAAATGTTTCTTCTACCGACTTTTCCCCCACATCTACCATCAAAGACATCACCCTGACTGAGGTTTGAACACTCGTGCCACAAACATAGTAAATACTTTTATGAGATGTTTGCAACATTTTCATAAAAGCCCCCTTGTTCCAACACATATGGGTAGACGCTCTCGTGTCTATGATCCATCCTATATCCTTAGGACCCTCCATGGCTGCCGCCATAGCAAATAATTCCGCATCCTTTGTCTCATTGAAGCTTAAAGACTCACCTGCATTAATTGCAAAAGCTGAAAAAATAGCATTTCCAAGGGTAAGATTCATAGAGAAGCCTTTGTGATATTGGCTTTGCTGCCAACCTGGCCTATATAAACCTGTCTCATTAAACTTTTTCAGCTTTGGATAGTACCTGTATCCATTACCCTTCTCAAAATAATAAAAGCAAGTAGTAGAAGATGGCCTATTTTGCCTCTGATTATACTGAGTAAACTGATTCTGATTCTGGTTAAACTAACTCTTGTTCTGATTAATCTGATTTCTTTTGTCAAAGTATGTGGGAATACCTTCAACCTTTCCCTCTCCTTCAAGGAGTTTAGTATTAGTCTCTTCCTCCAATATACGATTATATGCTAACTGAAATGACCAGCTAGCTAGCTTTATCATGACTTTTTAACTGAAGAGACACACCCTTTATGGTACTAAGGAGACCTCTAATAAGCAAAGCTGTCTGTTGAAACTCAGGAAATGACTCCCCAACAGAAGAGGAGCATCAATGATTGCACAAAAAATTGTCACAATACTCGACCATAGTACCCCTCGAGTATTTGTATCCCCATATTTTTCCAGCCACCAAGGGCTCTTTCGAACATTCGCTTTCTCAAAAGGGGATTTCAGTGATGTCCATATCTCGCTTGCCTTCTTCATTTTCAGTCGAGACATGACCAAAATTTTTGAAATACAAAGAATTAGATTGTTCCTTACCATTGAATTCTTTTTCGCCCAAGTTGGATCTGTTTCATTAAGGGAGCCATCCAACACCCCAAATAAGTCAGCAGTTTTAAACGATGATTCAACCATCGTCGCCCAATACGCATACTTTTGGCCATTGAATATAGGAATTCTTGACGAAAGGCCCATAACCTATTGTTATACAACCACCGTTGTAGGAGGAGAACGAGCTGTAGTAGTGGAAGTAGACATGAACACCAGCACAAACTATCAAAGTACATACTCAACAACCTCCTTTGAACTGACACAAAATATGACTGTAAAAGCCAATATGCCTCAAATTTGCCACAGTGATTAAAAATACAGTAAATTGACAATTCCCAAATTGGAGCCCAAAAGAACTAGTAAACCATTAGATATGATTTTTGGAAGATTCCCAAACACTGCCCTCATAAAATCATATTCCTAAAACTGGATACTACAATATTTGCTAAGTCTTAAGTTATATACTCACAGTGTGTATCTATCGATCTACACTAATTTGGGTTATCGTTACTACGGTAAATATCCTGACTAACGACAAAGCATCCTACCTGTATGTCATTGTACCTTAAAAACCCTAATTATTATTTTCTAAAAACCAGATTAATAGAACACTATTTTTTATTTACTAATCTACAAACCAATGTTATTCAGATGTTAACAGATATTAAATCCTACACAAAACGATCCAACCGTACACAAAACGTTCCAAATGCTTAGTCAACGGTAATTGCTAAAGTCCAACTGAATGTGGTCGTGCAGTACGAAACACCTGAGTGCTTCGTCACTTATGGACCCACGCGAATCACGTTTGTGGTCCCTCGTGAATCACGCTTGTGGTATTGATGAATCGCGTCCGTTCGAGCTAATTTGATCGACGATGGTATTGTGGAAATGTACTATATGTTTCCGAAATACGTGAGTCAGATCCCGTTTGTCCGATTATGTGAATCGAATCGTCAACTGTTTGACACTGTCGACGCCACTCTGAAAAACTTGCATACGTTCTTTTGCCGACACGTGTTCTTGCAAAAGTACAATACACTATGCTGTACTATTTGCTAGTGCAACACTAATAAAGGTAAGTATTAGGGTAGACTACTAGGAAAATATCGTAAGTTATTTTTACCCCTATTTACTGTAATAAAGATTTATAAATTACAATAAACCTAGAGTACCTAGGTTTGATGGAGACAACCACTTATATTGGAGAGGAATATGAAGCTCTACTTTGTCGAAAGAGAGCTCATAATTGTGGTGGACGATTCCCTTGTCGAGAAGGATCCTACATGGATCAAGAAGAATACATAGTGTTTGAGTGCGTTCATGCAGGCACTATCTTTGGAAATTGGAATGACACACATTCAGATAGACAAGGCAAAAGAAATCTATAAATCTTTGGAAGAAATGTATCAACGGACAAATGTTCAACGACAAATGATAATTGCTGCAAGTATTTTTGAGTATAAGTAAAATGGTGGTCGCATCTCAAATTTTTGTTATAGTGTTGGAAGCTGTTTTTAGAGAATGCGTAATCAAGAGGTTTTTTTCCAGTTGCACAACAAGCCACGTTGCTTATGAGATGTTTACCTGAGGAATATAAAGGCGCCTCTGATGCATTAAAGAAACTAGATCAATCATCATAGAATTTAACAATGGCAATTTAGTTAATGTTAGAAGAAGAATCTACTAATCTAGCAATGACAAGGAAGTAAGACTAAACAAGTATTAAACACTCAGCTTCAAAATAGAAATCAGTATCAGACAGGTGGATCAACTAACAAACCGTGGGCATTTTATTATTGTTTCAACAAGGTTTATTTCGTACGAGAATGTCTAGTTCTAAAAATAGACACCTTGTCAAGAAATTTTTGAGAGCGATGGAACAACAACCGACACTCTTCTAACAAGGGACAATATTATAAGCAACCAGAAAAGACATTTTTTTTTTTTGTTGAAAAAGAAAATTTCTTAAAAGAAGAAGAAGACAAAACTGACAAACATATCAACAGTTTTCAAATTGTGACAAAAAAGGAAATGTTTGCAATGATTAGTGCAATATTCGGACCAAAGAAGAACACCTACATTATGGACACGGGAGCATCAGCTCACGTGTGCGGCGACAGGGAGCTATTCGAAAATCTTAAGCCATCTCACCACAAAACATCTAGAATGCAGATGATAGTTATCTAGTTGCAAGCTCGAAAGGAAAGGTGAATCTTAAACTCAAAATAGACGGCTAGACGGTAGATATGACTCTGAATGATGTGCTATATATTTTAAAGTTCATTAATAAATTGTTTAGCATATCCTTGGTAGAGAGCAAAGGATTTGAAGTAAATCTGAAGCATGGGAAACAAGTAGTCAGTATAAATGGATTTTGTGCATCTGTAAGAACGCGAGGGTAAAATATGATGCATAGGCTTGATCTTGTAATTCTGTGACCTCAATTGGTACACAGAATATGCAGCTTAGTTGAAGCCTCTAGGATAATTTTAAGTGCCTCCTTTCTCCTTAGAACAACTGACACCTGTTGTCCATAGCCATTTCTAGCCATGGATTCACCCTCGGAAGCACCACATACTACCCCAAAAACAGCCTACTTTGGATACACACATAATTCAACAGAAATTACAAAACAACCTGAAACTATACTCACAGATAGTATGTAGTCTATAGATAAACCTCACAGAGTTTAAGACAAAAATAATAATGACAGTTATCACATCATCTAGTCAAAGTTGTAGAAAAAACAGTCTGCCATAACTTTGATTAAACAGACTAACTTCACAATGACGTAAAACACAGACCAGGCACACAATAGACCTGCAAATATGTGAAAATATTGTAAATTTAAAGAGGAACATACATGCATAATTTCAGATAATTTTGCCAACAGATCTGAGAGTAATCCTCAGATAAAATCACCAAAAATCACCATAAACAGTTTTGGTCAAAAATGTTCCTATGTCCTGAAATGACTAAGTCCTATAATATATACACTCAGGCTCACTACTAAATGTACGGAGGCATACCTGCCGTACGCAATCTAACAGCTACCTCTATTATTGTTAGTATACCCGAATAATTCGAGATATGTAAGAGTGAGTAAATTTACACTAATAACTAAAACACATTAAGACAAAACATTGTTGCTTAAGATATTTACAAGTACAAGCAATCTCACAAAATCGTATGCTGACTCATTCTGAGTCACTCAACGAAACTCCTCAAATTTTGTCAAGGAATCCGGAACGTCCAAAAACAAATATTGCGTGATTCACGCGATTTGGCGTCTCCACCAGTATGAAAAAAACAGCGGCATTTGACCGCCGTACGTAGCACTTATTCAGCACCCTCGATATCGTGCCATGTGTCCCGAAGTCCACTTGACGAAACGAAGTCAAACGACCAAATCTCCTTCGTACTGCGACATTGTCCTTCACCAAAAATGCACCTGCCAAAAATAAAGTACACCTGTCCCAAAAAGATTTTTTATATCGGCGACGTCCTTTTTCTATTCATGCCACTTGTCCCATTATGTTCCGTACGTGCGACGTACCATTTCAACCTCGTCGATTATCTAATGTCCGATCGCTTCGCGATCCGTCGTCCATTTCCTCTTTACACAAACCATACGTTCCAATATAATTTATACGTTTTCTCCCCCAATCCACAAATACATTCGAACCTCCACATTAAACTTAGTGGGTACTCACGCATTACAAATCACATTGAGTACGCACACAACCTTACATACGAATAAAATGTCATGTATGCACAAAGCTAACATTTCAAAATAACAACACTTTGGGAGACAAAGACTCTCACTGCCTTCACCCTTGTGAAGGCTAGAGAGCCCTATGAAAAAGAATTACTCAAAAACGCCAAACCAGGCGATTTATTTTCATGTGGTAAAGATGCTTTTTTTAAATATGCTCTTTGGGAGAGAGGCAACTACCTGTTCAATATCTTTAAGTCATAAACACTCTCTAGTACTAAAGTATGGAACCAATCAAATGATGGTATAGTACAATAAGGTACTACGGCCGATAACCTTCGAGTAAAACCATTGTACGATATGGCCATAGAGGGGATGCTTGCACCTCTAGACTATGTTCTTTGTTTCCCGTGAATATTACAAACCACTTACAGGGCGCCGTATATAAACTTGGCATTTTTGTCGACTCAAAACTTATCAGCTGGTTGCCCGTTTTCAGTGATTCTTATTGCTACGGACTCAAAGGAGTCCAAGCTACACAGGGAAGCAGTCAAATTGTCAGTTTGCCTTCTTCGACAGCAGTGGTTGTGGCTTGAAGTGGGTTAGTTACATACTATCTAGAGGCTTCCTCTATTTTGTAGACCAATGAAGGACACAGAATTTCAATGGGATGTCAAAGAGGTTTAGGACTTAGGAAACTTTGGTAGGTCTTCACCTCTCTCTCTAAGAGAGCTTTATATTAATTAGCATGTTTTGCCCGCTCAAAGTTATCTACTGGTTTGCCGTTTTCAGTGGTTCTTTTTGCTACGAACTCAGGGGATTCTAGGCTTCACAGTGATGAAGTCAAACTATCATTTTGCCTTCTTAGACAGTAGTGGTTGTGGCTTGAAGTGGGTTAGTTAAGTACTATCTAGAGGCCTCTTGTATCGTGTGGTCCGATGGAGGACACAAAATTGCAGGTTATAGGCCCACCCTCTATGATGCCCACTTTTAATGGATGTGGGTTCATCTATGGGAAGCCATGATGATGGGAGCTTTGTGCAAAAAATGATACTGGGGTATCGTCAGTGGACAAGTGAAACGTCCACCTTCGGGAACACCACCACGATTTGGAGGAGTTAGGTTTCCTGCTGCAACGGCTGCCTTAGCGGAGGAGGCAAATGATGGGGACAGTAGAGTGTCCAAAAAGGGGAAAGGGAAGGAGACATCCATTACTCTTATTGCCACACTAGCGTGAGCGGCGACCGTGAAGACCGCGGAGAATGATACTCAAATGTTGAAGAATGTAAACATGGCTGCCAAGAACTTTGTTTTGAGGAACCTCACTCAAGCTATCGCCACCCCTCATCTTCACATTTACAAGGCCGAGTAGTTTTGGGTGAGTTTGGTGGACATTTATAGAGCTTGAACTATTAAAGAGCTCTAATTGGATGGGCAAAAGCTAGTGAGCTACACTCACAAAGGAGGAAAGATGTTAGATTACTATAATGATCTTTCTTGTTTGTATATGGAGATGGAAATTGCTAAGTGGACAATTACAATGAAAATAAAATTTAACACCCTTATCATGAAGTTACTAGATGAGTACGAGAACATAGTGTACTGAGTACAAGAAATGGTTAATAGTTCATGGAAATGGAACACAGTGGTCATAATGATACTTGTGCAAGAAAACACAATGGAGATTAGGAGAGGAAGAAAGATCATTCAAGCTCTAGCAGCAGGAGGGGATCGATGGGGGAAGGACTCGAAGAAACCGTACAAAGGGGAAAGAGATCATTTTGGAGGACTAAGGCCCCCTAAGGGTCTTTCTCATTTTTGCAAAAAGTCGAGAAACTTCATCAAAGATTGTGTCAAGCTGTCGGTGCCGAGGCTTAATGAGAACCGTGGAGGGGGTTCTTCCGGAGGGAAGTAAAAAGCACTTGTTGTTACAAAAGTGACAAAAGTTACAAAGGATGAAACTTCTAACAAGGATGGGGAGCTTTTTCTTTATGAGAATCTCGAGGAAAAGGAGATACCTCAAAAAAAAAAGTGTGCCCTTGGAGCCAATCGGGAAGCTCTACAGGAAGGATGGATCATCGACTTAGGTGCATCCATGCATATGTGTTGTCATAACGAACTTTTCACTAAATTAAGAAAGATCCCTACTGTAGAGATAAAGTATGGGGATGGGAGAGTGGTAACTACAGCTCTAGTGGGGTAAGTAGATCTCAAAGTCTTAGTGGAGGGTAAGACTTCTATACTTACATTCTCATATGTACTCTACATTCCTCAGCTGAGACAAAATCTTGTCTCTACGTCTGTGTTCGATGACAAAGAGTGTGATACCTTCACAAGAAAGGGAGTCTTTAAAGCTAAGTATGGGGATGAAGTTTACTTCACGGTAGATAAGGGTAGCCAATGGATGTTTAGGCTTAACTTGAGTAATGAAAAGGAGAATGCTTACTATGTTGGTCTTCCTAAGGTGGTAATTTGGCAAAAGCGGTTGGGGCATATGCATTTTGATTGGTTGAGGGAAATGAAATAGCTTGGGGTAGTAGAAGGCATTCAATTTGGGGATAATGAAATGATGGATGATTGTAGTGGTTGTGGTCAAGGTAAGGCTCACAGACTTCCCTTTCCCAAAACCGCCACATATAGAGGTGAGAAAGTATTAGACTTGGTCCACACATATATTTGGGGACCTTAAAAAGTACCTTCGGTTGGAGGAAAGAGGTTTATGATGATAATAACCGATGACTGGTCAAGATACTCTAGAGTAAACTATCTAAAAACAAAGTGTGAAGCATCAACTTACTTCAAAGAATATAAAGCCTGGAGAGAGAAGTTGCATGACACCCCCATTAAGAGGATAAGAAGTGATAATGGGGGGGAATATAACTCTAACATGCTTGAGGAATATTTGAGAGGTGAGGGAGTGCAGCACAGAAAACAATACCATATAACCCAGAACAAAATGGGGTAGCTGACAGGTTGAATCGAACACTAGGAGATAGTGCATGCAGTATATTGGCCGATAAGAAAATAAGAAAGAGATTTTGGCCAGAAGCAATGAACTATGTTAATTACATTAAGAATAGAGTCCTTACCTCAGCTGTAAAGGGAGTGACACCTTATGAGGGATGGGTTGGAACGAAACCAGATATCTCACACCTTAAAGTATTCGGTAGCCAAGTTTATAGTCTTGACACCGATAGGAAAAAGTGGAACCTAGATGCTAAAGGAAAACCTAGATACTTTATGGGATATGATGAGGATGTCAAGGGATATGGAGTGTATGACTTAGCAAACAAAGATATCACATATATGAACGGAAGTCATTTGACCCTTTCAAATATATAAAGAAGCTGAAATTCAGATTTGAGTCAGAGAGTGAGGAGAACTCGATCGTTCCCGAAAAAGACATAATTGAAACCGTGATTGTAAATTTAGGGGAGATCTTAGATACAGCACACTTACTGGAAATGTCACAAACTCTTAGGGACTTCGAGGAGATAGAAGAAGTGGGACCTGAACCGGCTCCCAGAGACAGGTGTGCCAATGAGACAGTGAGGAGAAATCCAAGACTTCCATCCATAACAGCTTCGGAGTTTGAGGGAGGAAGAACGAGCAGAAAAATGATACAAGAAAAATAGGCTGCTCATAAGGTAACTAAGCTATCTCACGTAGATGAGCTTTAGTCTTACTCGGAGGTAGTAAAAAGTCTTTAGAAAAAAAGGTGGATTAGAGCCATAAATGATGAGATGGCTTTGATCATGGAAGCAAATACTTGGGAACTAGCAGATTGTCCTCCAGACAGAAAACCTATTGGGTGTAAATGGGTA